>CM060952.1:55120033-55651585 GCA_030765055.1 Mantis religiosa | reverse complement strand
ACGGCCGCTGTCAGTGTGGTATTTACACTAAAAGAACAAAGTGCGCTATTCATAAGAATATAGCAGTTACATTTAATATGGCCCAACGGTTTCTTGCCCATAATGATAAAGGGCATATAATTAGTTTATTAAAGGAGTTTCTTTATTACTATCATAGGCAAAGCGCATTATGTGTTACCATTGCTCCAGAATACTAGTCCAGTGTATGGTATGAATATGGTACTAAGATTATAGTGTATTGTCATAGAATTTGGCTTTATTAAATTGAAATTGTGTTCAATTACAAGTTTGGAGCAAGAAACACTCTCTTACAATACACTATCAAAAGTATGATGAATTATTAATCAGCAGAAATCGATGCGTTCTACGACATAACCAGACACAAATATTGGCAGTTTAGCATTGCGCCGTGCAAGTTCACGTTAAATCTGTTGTGAAACTATGCAAGTATTTTAAAGCATTTATCAATTGGAAAAAAAGCTCAAATTATGATTATACATTACTTTTAAAGTTATTTTCCCTAATCATCATTTCCAATTATTTTAAAATCAATGAAAATGATAGTTCATAAACTTGTTTGAAACTGAGGCATAAACGAGTTACGGAATATTCTTGTTAGTTTATGTGCGTTTGTGCTTGTAGTGGGAGTTAATCTGTTCATTATATTCCAATAGATATATTATGTGCTTCGGCAGAGCAATTGAATTTTACACTCAAGGGAGTAGAGAAATAAATAAGGGAAAAAAGAAAGGGCCATCCCTCGAAACCAGCGAGAAGGAAAAAACAAGCGCAGAGCAGAAAAAGTAGTAACTCAGTTCTCCCTCAAGGGAGAGAGAAAAATAACTCCCGGGCTTGTGAATCAGAAAGAGAATACAAAATTAGCATTGCTATAGTTTGCAAATTTTTATTTCTGGAGGAATTTTCCGTATTAAAGCGCTGGAAGGTCTCTTTAGACTAAACCTCATTTTTTACACCTGCAAACGGTGAGTAATGTGTTTCATTTGTTTGCTCCTCTAAGACAAACCCCAAGAACTTTTCTCATACTTAGGGCTCGGCCTTAGGGGAGACCGGCAGTGAAGCGGTCCTCCATTATATAGAAAACTTTGCCTTTAAGGTAATGCACTTTTATCAGTTAGCTAAGGCTTTGTTAACATTTACTTGAAATTGGGGAGGGGGGGGGGAAGAAGCAAGTATTACAATACTTTGAACTGTAACAATACTGATTTGTAAGAAAGTATCAAATACATGAATATGTCCTTTAAGGTTATTATAGCTTTAATTCTATATAGCTTTAACAGCTGTAGTGTATTTTAACGAATATCATAAAGCGATTTATAACTTGGCTCATAGGTCTAGCTTTCTAGACTTTACTAAAGTAAACTTTACTATACTTTAGTAAACTACAGTTTGCAACATCAAAGTGTACCTTTCAAATATTGGTCTTAGGAATCGCCAAATACTAATCTAGTGGCTGCATGTGAACGAAATGCCGTTTAAATAACGTTGTCAGAGGGTACCTTATTGTTATAATTTTTAAACTATTTTCTCAAATTTTCATTAATCGTTGCATTAGCAGTTTCCTGTTGCTCCACAGGATTGACTTTTATGTGTAAATGAATCAAAATAAAACATAGGATAATAACAAAATGTAGCATAATAATTCACACGTGAATTTTTGCTAACATCCTTAGTTGTGCCGTAATTATTCAATAATATTGAATAATATTACTGAATAACTGGAAGTTGTTTCTCAGCCGTTATGTGGTGTTTTAAACGTAACCTTCTCGTAGGAGACTTGAACCGCACCACTGAAGATAACCACTGCAGTTGTGGCCGAAACGTCTGAGACATCTCCAACAGATCACGTCGTAACAGCCCGAAAACAACTTCCAATTTTGTTAACAAGGACCGTAAAACCCGCGTATTCTCAAATTTCAGGGTATACCTTTTTTCATAAGTATAAAGCTGTTTTACTTTTAACCTACTTTTCCCCCAAATTGTTACAGTGGTTAAACGTGCACCCATAAAACCCTTTTAAATAGCATGAAATGAAATCTTAAAATATTTATAAAATTTCAGATAGAAATGGTACGTCGAACTACTTGCTGCACTAAATTTTCAAATGCCTCATCCTTAAAGTATAAAGGAAAACCTCCTTTCAAGTATTTAGAATAAAGAGGTTTTGTTTATGAATTATAATATGCCATTAATAATAATTTTTATAAAACATTACTCTGCTAAAACTGAAGGCTATCCTGAAAGATTAAGTTACCAGTTGAAGTAATAATATTAATTATAATTACAATTATTACTATTGTTCTTTGACTGTGTGTATCAGTACGTGTTTACAACTAGGGGTTATCTAATATGCCCTGAAAAGGAATTGAACTGAATTATAAGCGAACGGCAGGCTCATTTAAAGGTCTAGAAAGGGATCAAACAAGTATCAAGGATCATTTTATTACAAGGTGTATTTTGGCTAAAATTAAATGTTCAGATAAAGTACGTTTCTAATGTTTTATTCGATTTTAATACTGGAAGCAATACGAAATAGGAGATAGATTAGCATGCTTTTACCAAATTCTATAGTGTGACGAAAAGATGCCCCTTTTGTATGTTTAGGTTCTGACCAAATGTTATTCGGTAATTTGGTTTTATGTTCACTTGAATACAATTCTGCTGATTTACGAAATTCAATAGAAGGCCTTTTTATAAGTTTCACGAATCCTAAATGTCTTAAATGCATAAGAGAAATTTTTTGAGACATAATTATGAGGTTTGTGACATATTTGTATTGAGGGAAGTACTAGAATCCACTAATAAATTCCGCATTGTTACATGAACTGCACTTAAGATAGGAGCATCATACCTAGCGTAAAAACATGTAGCGAGTTCATTTAAAACAAAAAGTTAGAAACTAGTTTCCAGGGACCGGGAGAAAATAAAGAAAAAACAGGGGTTAACAAGGGAAGTTACAGGACTTCGGGGAATTTTTCATGAGCACTTCGATAAGCAACATTATTTTGGTGCCTGCCGCCTTCAGTATAGCCTGGAGGACGAGGTGGTTTGGGTATGGAAATGGGGAAAAAAGGAGAAAGAGAGAAGGGAAATAGAGAAGGGAAAGATATGGGAAAGAAATTTAATCATCAGTAATTGTACATAAAACCTGTAAATTTTCATTCATTGTTACTGATTTTGGTCCTGCTATTTGATAAAATTTGTTTATTAAGACATTCCACTCGATAAAGCTTCTAAAATAATGTAGCTTATTGCACGTGGAGCTTTTCTTACCTTGGCTGAACCTTTACAGAATAACGATCTTCATTTGAATACTGTCACTTTTAGATTAACACTCTAATTCTTTTTTCTTTCTTTCCAGCAGGTTTAATCTGTTATTATTTTGCTTTTATCGCCTTTACACTCCACTTAAAACTCTAAGGAAATAGAGCTTGGCATGTGGAAGTACTTTTACCCTGGCAATTACCGGATAACAAACTGTCTGATAGACTAACCCATGCATCTTCAGCAGAGGCTTTTCGACCGAGGTCTTCAGGCTAATCAACCATTAATTTCAGCCACAAGTTCGCCTTCAGAAATAATTATGTTAGATTCACATGTTAACTATTACTCTTCAACACATTCTGAAGGTTTTATTTCAATATTATGACAACAATGGTTGACTTGCTGGGACAGCAATATTCTCATATGAAAGCCACATAGATCACAGTGATGAGAATTTGTCCGATATTTCTATTCGTATATTTGGTTTGTAACTTATGAGAAGAAAGAAAATTCGACCGTGGATAAAACCCTTTCTGGCTAATCGGTACAGGTTTGAAAGCAGCTGCAAACAGGTTGTACTTAAAAACACTTTCGAAAAACGTCTTCGAAGGGCTTCAACAATATTTTTCTCAACAAATAATCTAACACAAAATTGATAATTCTATAGGAGCCATTGCAGCACATTCAAGGTTAACAATGAGTCTGCGTTTACACATAAAGTGACACAAATTCAACAAAATGTTAAGTGGAGTGAAGTTGAACAAAATGAAGCTCCAAGCTACCGCAGAGGCAACGTAAGTTTTCCGACAGACCGATAACAAGTTTGGTGCTCAACAATGTCAGTGTGGTACGTTCAATCAAAGACTTGTCTATCAGCTGGTTAAATTGAAAATATTCAGAATTGTGAACCCAATTTAGGTTCCTTTAGCATGCTGAAGCGGTGATGGGGGTTCTGGAGGAGGTACTTGTGTATATTGTGGTACTCTACGGGTTTGAAGTTGAAATGTCTTCCTAGTCTAATGCCCGATTTATCAGGTTCAAGAGGTCCCGAGTTCGAATCTCGGTCAGAGTGAGTTACCTAGATAAGGTTTACTCCGGGGTTTTCCCTTATCCTTAAAGACGAATGTCGGTAAGACTTAGCACGCGTTTAACAATAGTTATAACAAAAATTGCATTTCACCAACAAGGGTTAGCTTAACACTCGTGTTAAATCTCTTGTTAAGCTAACAAATCAAATTTCTGATCTTAAGTGCTTAACAATTGTAAATAGTCAAGATGGCGGGCGTGAACGCAGCTGTTGTTGTCGATTTGCTATATTTAAGACTCTCTAAATGACACTCGTAATAGAGTACGGCCTATGAGGAGAAATGATTTTGATGGGCTATCAGAAGAACATTGTCTAGAGAAGTAGAGACTGTCCAAACGAGTTGCTATGAAGGTTACTTCGGAAGAGAGGTTAGAAAGGAATATGCCGAACATGATTTTGCTTCAAGTATTAAAAATTGTGCGATATTATAATTCTCTGAATTATGTGGATAACAAACTGTCCATCTTCCGTCTTGAAACGTTCAAGTCACTTGTCACTTGTCTTTCGCTCCTCGCTTTAAATTTACGTAATACTGAGTTAGAACATGCATCGAAAGGAGTATGCCGATATCGCCTTTGCTTCAAGTATTAATAATTTTGCGGTTTTATAATTCATTGAATTATGTGGATAACAAACTGTCCATCTTCCGTCTTGAAACGTTCAAGTCACTCGTCACTTGTCCTTCGCTCCTCGCTTTAAATTTACGTAATACTGAGTTAGAACATGCATCGAAAGGAGTATGCTGATCTTGCATTTGCTTCAAGTATTCAAAATTGTGCGATATTATAATTCTCTGAATTATGTGGATAACAAACTGTCCATCTTCCGTCTTGAAACGTTCAAGTCACTCGTCACTTGTCTTTCGCTCCTCGCTTTAAATTTACGTAATACTGAGTTAGAACATGCATCGAAAGGAGTATGCTGATCTTGCATTTGCTTCAAGTATTCAAAATTGTGCGATATTATAATTCTCTGAATTATGTGGATAACAAACTGTCCATCTTCCGTCTTGAAACGTTCAAGTCACTCGTCACTTGTCCTTCGCTCCTCGCTTTAAATTTACGTAATACTGAGTTAGAACATGCATCGAAAGGAGTATGCTGATCTTGCATTTGCTTCAAGTATTCAAAATTGTGCGATATTATAATTCTCTGAATTATGTGGATAACAAACTGTCCATCTTCCGTCTTGAAACGTTCAAGTCACTCGTCACTTGTCTTTCGCTCCTCGCTTTAAATTTACGTAATACTGAGTTAGAACATGCATCGAAAGGAGTATGCCGATATCGCCTTTGCTTCAAGTATTAATAATTTTGCGGTTTTATAATTCATTGAATTATGTGGATAACAAACTGTCCATCTTCCGTCTTGAAACGTTCAAGTCACTCGTCACTTGTCCTTCGCTCCTCGCTTTAAATTTACGTAATACTGAGTTAGAACATGCATCGAAAAGAGTATGCTGATCTTGCATTTGCTTCAAGTATTCAAAATTTTGCGATATTATAATTCTCTGAATTATGTGGATAACAAACTGTCCATCTTCCGTCTTGAAACGTTCAAGTCACTCGTCACTTGTCTTTCGCTCCTCGCTTTAAATTTACGTAATACTGAGTTAGAACATGCATCGGAAGGAGTATGCTGATCTTGCATTTGCTTCAAGTATTCAACATTTTGCGATATTATAATTCTCTGAATTATGTGGATAACAAACTGTCCATCTTCCGTCTTGAAACGTTCAAGTCACTCGTCACTTGTCTTTCGCTCCTCGCTTTAAATTTACGTAATACTGAGTTAGAACATGCATCGAAAGGAGTATGCCGATATCGCCTTTACTTCAAGTACTAATAACTTTGTGATTTTATAATTCATTGAATTATGTGGATAATGCATTATCCACCTTCCTTCTTGGAAAGTTCAGGTCACTCGTCACTTGTACTTCTTCCACCTCGTTTTAAATTTACGTAATACGTTTCGTGTGTTTAGTAGTGACACATGCATTTGAATTAAATTAGTTTCCAATTTTTCCCCAAGTGACATCTTTCTCTTTTACATTCACCGCATCCGTCCTATTTTCCACGATATCCTTATACTTCGTCACCAACTCAATTAACAATTCTTTCTCCATCGATGAGAAATTTGTTTCTCGGATTTTGTTTAAGATTTTGTTTATCCGCTAATTATTTTAGCCGTGTGCAGACTGCTATGCAGACGAAAATGAAAAAAAAAGCATATCGCAGTACGTTCAGAAAATAATACGACTCATCCACAGCCTTCTATATCTCTAATATTTATAAGTTTTTTTTGGCGTTAACACGTGTTTGTTAACATTTTCAGAAAATAGGTTGGTAAAATGCGAGAAATTTAACAGCTTTATTAGCGCTTTAACAATTGTTAAGTTATATTTGTTAACGTCGAATTTAACATCAATTGGTGGAATCGGGCATAAGAGTAACATATCTTTGGTTTATGAAGTCACGGGTTCATATAAGGAGGAGAACGATGGATTTTTTTTTTTCGAGGGTAAAAAGTCTTAGGAAATTTTTGGATTTACGATGCGTAAAGCAACCTTAAACACGTTAGGAGGCGTCTGAGCAAAGGATCTGCCTTTGGCGCTGATTATTACAGTGGTTTATGAGTGTGCATAAATGAAACTTTAATTAAGATTGTGATAATCATTATTATCGTATTATTAGTATTATTAGTATTATAAAAATAAAAAGGCTTTGTTCAACAAGTACGCTTTATTACATGTTTACTTAGGTCCGACTTAAGAGACTAGCACAACAGTAAATATTTGTAATTCTAAACATATTAATGAACGAGCCAGGATGTAAACAGTTGGAAAAGCGAAGAGCTATGTTCATTCCTTATGACATTGTAATACCAAGTGTTATGTTATACACCCAACCGATTTAAAATGTTATGTGCTATGTAAATCTTACAGATTAATTTACTTCCTCAGTAAATTTGGTAATATTAAGTTTGTTTAATAAGTAACTATTATTAGAAATTATCCTGCGCCGTGGCGTAGCGGGCTAAGGTAGCATGTCCTGGCCCTGGCCACAGGAAGCGGACCGGATTCGATCCCACCCATGGGATGCGGATTTTAAGTGCCAGGTGTAGGACCGGTGCCCAATCAGCATCGTGAGGAAAGTGAGGACCGTAGGCTAGGTAAGCGACCCTGGTCACGAAAACCAACGTTCCGGCTGGGGAATGCCAAAATGCTGACCACTGAGGCGCGGTTCTGCCCATTTGAACCTGATTGAGTGGTCCCTTATTCACGCAACATCTCATAAGTATCTGGATAAAGAACTAAAGGTACTTGTAGGAAAAGGTGTTTCATTCAGTGCAGCTCAGCATGAGACTTATCAGTGATTCCAGGGATGAGTAACGTAGGTCCTGGCTGTAGTTGGAGTGAAAAGAAACACGTAAGTTGTATTATCCTTTATCTCCTTGATGCTCGACAGCGGTGTGCGTCATCTGTAGTATGCAGTTTGCTGTGTCGTCTCGCGTCTTATCTTATATCACACTTGTCCTTACATGCGCGACACTTATATCCATATGCCTTTAAGTCCATAAGTGTTGAATGTCCATCACATGTGCCATTCTGCCAACGTGCATCTCTTCACAAAAAACGGCCTACTTCAGCCATCTTACTATTTTCCCCTACTTTAATTTTGGAACTTTGCGAAGATCATGTGACTAGTAATTTCTCTCTGGAAGGTTATATACAATTCTCACTCTAATTTTTTTGTTATGGGCGCGCTACCTCACCGCGACGCGTGGACTGGTTCATCGTACTCATCATTTATGCCAAGGCATGCTCTCTAAGCGTCTATCCAAATCTGTATCTTCATTGTGAAGGTCACGTCTATTTTCCGTTTCTAAGGATTTTGAGCGGAAGTGGACCCCGCCAAAGCGTCGCCAATCATAGTCTCGGGCAGTATGAAACAAATGAATGCAGAATTGGTTTTCCGAGCCTACCAGAAGTTGAGTGCCCCGTCTACATAGTTTCGACAAATAAATGCTTCTATACACTCTGTTTTTTGTAGTTTACGTTCTCCAACGTTAAGTCATATCGGAAGATGAATGGAATGGGTGAAATGATGCTCAAATGAGCTCAGGACCCATAGAGCTCAGTGTTACCCGACATTCGTCTTTCAGGATAAGGGAAAATCTCGGAAAAACCGTATCCAGGTAACTCATCGTGACCGAGATTGAACTTGGGATCTCTTGAACGTGAGGCAGACACGCTACCACCACGCTACCGAGGCGGGCATATATATATACATACATACACTCTGTTGATCTCCCATGTACTATCATTGTATTTGCATTACTTATTTATTGGTTATTATTGCAATAATTATATCTAATTTATATTGTTTTATATGTCCTCTCGGTAGTTTTGGCTGATAAGGCCAGTTTCACCACATCTCCCGGTATCGGTTGGATGGTCGCCCACCTCTTCCGTGCGTAAGTGAGCATGAGGCCGGCAGTCGGGTTGGTAGGCCTTGGCTCTCTTAGGGCTGTCGCGACATTGGTTAACTTTTAATTATTAGAAACTAAATAAACCTCCCAACGGTTCTCTGTAGAACATTAATATATTTTATGCCACTAAATTCGAAAAATTAAATTAATAATTTAATTAATTAAATCATTAAGAGAAGAAGCAAATTATATCTGTATAAGCTCCTTAATATTTATTAGTTTAGTATCCTTTATAAATTAATATGATTTAATGGTTAAATTAATAAAAATGTTCGAATTCTTTTTTAGGAATTATATCCTATGGTTGAAGCTTCTTTGTTAATACATCCCAATATATAAACACTCTCTCACGTTTGACGTTGGAGAAGACAAGATAGAATAAACAGATAGATCATGCTTCCGTTGTGAGATATTTTCACTTCATTTGTGTACCAAGTTGAGTAAATGTGGATAAAAGCATATTTTCCTGTGGATGCTTAGTGTATTTCGCAGTAAATCTATAGTAAGTGAAGCTTAAGGAGGGAACATTTAAAACGAATAGCAATGTCGTGATTTAGTGAATTTTAAGCTTAATAATTTAAGGTAAAAGAATAAACATGACTAATGGTAATTTTATCACGAGTATTGAAGTTGCTCACTATCTGTGTAACCATTGTGACAACCTTAGGAACAAAGAAAGTCTTTCTGACTTTGTCATAGTTAAAACTTGAGCGGTTGGTCATCCATGCGACCTTCATGGATGTGACCTGCTAGTTTCAAAGCTGTCGAAAAGGTAAAGAATAATATAATTATACTGTTTCTCTTTAAAGCGAATCTGTCATTTGCACTGGAACTGAAAAAAAACCAATCAAGTGTAATAAATTTTTATAGTACAGCAATATCTGTGCAGAACATGTAGATACATTATGGAGCCATACGTGTTCAGGTAACAAACCCATGTCATTGCTGAAAGTGACAGGTATAAACTGTCAAATTATTTTCCAGAGCAAGGATAAAAAGTGATGTGAAGAAACGCAGTCGATTTCGAAAACGTTTGATTCGCGATGTTGTTGATTGCTTGCCCGTTCGCTCACAATATTCTTGACTAACAGTAATTCCAAGTGAAGAGTTAATAGATTTTACTCGGACATAAATGAACTGTCCTGTGTAAACGCAGCGCTACATGTACAAAGGGAAAAATATTCCGCAAATATAATCATTTGAGAAATATTTTCAGGCAATATTTGTTTTAAATATGCCTAAAAGATCTTTATATGAAGGGAATAATATCATTATAGAAAAGTCAATTGTTAAAGGATAATAAACGCATACAAATCTAACATCTGAAGGCTGACAAAACGTTTAGACAGCAACACATTTTTTAATCTAAAGCGATAATTACAGAGCGATCATACGGTGATAACTAAATAAATTTTACAACAACACTGTGGAACAGTCATCGTTTGTCAATCATTTTTGTAAATTATTAATGATATATGGTTCATATTTTGTTAATTCGATGGCGATTTCAATGCAATTATATTAGTTTAATGTTCATTTTAAATGCAATCTGTCTTTGCATTTCATTGATTAGGTGACGTTAAGTATTTATCCAAATGGTATGTAACGGTGGGGTATATGTCACGCACTGGGACCTGCATAAATGTAATGTAATGTAATCTATTTAGGTCATGACTAATATAAGCAAATCGAGATAGGTCTGCGGCTAAACAGAACACAGTTGATTGTCTTAAACCTAATTGACATCACATGCTGATAAGTTGGTATTTTAACAAGCTTGGTGAAGCTACTGGATTAGAATGTCTTTGAAACTGCTTCGCGATGATGCAAAAGTCGATTCTTTGAAGCTAGTTGTTGGCGTTCTCCAGATTTTATGCCTCAAATATCCCTGAAATCTCGAACCAATCGCCGGCCAGTGCAACACTGAACAACAATTAAACTGAATTCTTGCATCATGTAGCCTGCTCTAATGGTATTTCTGGGACTGTTTTGGTAGTCCACTTGGTAACGCGAAAATTAGAGTTCCAAGAGTTATTGGTGCGGTTCCCAACATGTAGCTACCTTTTTTTCGCCCTTTTAGTGTGTAAATACTAAATACTAAATATGTAAATGCAAGTCCTAGGCTACAAATTTAATTATAATAAATAAGAAAGGCACCTACTTTAGCATTAAAGGTACATACTAGCTATCTGACAATTTCTAGTCCCCCCCCCCCCCCCCCCAGAGCTTCAAAGGTATGATCTCATTTCATTACCACAGTTATATGCAGAGGACCTACTCCCATTCGTCCTGGACCCGTAGGTCCAAGGACCCGCACCTCCTCCTACCCGGGAGCGTTGGATGCTCCGGGGCTCTTTCCATAGGGCAATAGCCCCCTCCCCGTTGAACAAAATGTCAAGCTGGGATGGAAGTGGATACGCCACTTACGCGCGTCAATCCCGCAGGGAAGATTACCGAAAACCTCGGTGGGGCCGCCTGGTGATCTAGCACACCTTTTACTAGTTCTGCAGGCTAGTACCCGGGACTTTTTAGGCAACCCTCTACTCCTTCCGTGCGGTCGTAGCCTGGCTGGAGGTACCCAATTTCCGTGGGTGTCGGGAACACACAGCCCCCTCGAGTCCAACCTAATCCGAACCACTCCCCTACGGGAGGGATTCGGCAGTTCTGCCCGAGGTTCCTCTAGTAACGTCAGAGGTACCACGAGTGCTAAGGGTCCGCAGCGCTCGCACCACGGCAGCTGAAGGGGACTAACAAGAATGTTCTGGGAGAATTATCAGAGTTTATAGCGTGCCCTAAATACAGCCAGCTTTTATGTTAGGCATCTTTGGCTAACGATAGATTGGTCAAAATTTATCTTGAAATATTCTGCTTAATATTATATGGAAATTATCTCTTGTAAGACATTTTTGTAATGGCTTATGTAGTGAAACTTCTTGTTGAAAATAAAATTTGGAGCTGATATGCATTATAGACGGTATAAATATGGTAAAGCAGCGGATTGACAAATAGCATCGTCTAAATAATACATTAAAATGGTTGAGCCAAGAGAAAATGGAATGTTACACTGTAAATGTGCTGCTAGTTTAAATGGAGGCAGTTTGTCAAATCTTAATGAAGACAGGCTTACAGCAGTACCTTGACAGGTTGTACAAGTGTAGGAGAGAGATCGCGTGTTGACCAAATGTTGGGGCAGCACTCTCTAACCTGTTGGTGCGAACAGACAACACTCGACAGCGACTGTTCCATTTAATCTCGTCAGGGCCAACTCTCATTGTGATTCAAGTGAGAAGAGTTGATGTAGTAACAGGGGACAATGGCAGGATCCACTCTACGCGATTGTCCGCCCCGTAAACACCAGCTTCAAGATCCCTTTCCGCTAACATCCCGGATTTGTCGAGTGGAATCGAAATCTATCCTTTGGACTCATCTGAACAACCAATTCCTCTTCAGGAATATTAACAATCTGTAAACTGCCAAGTATGAACAATCTTATATATGATTGGCGTAAGATTTTGTTTTAAAAATAATTGAAAGACCATATTTTACCTGTGCACAACTAGTAATACCTTACATAGATTTTCCTAATTTCATTTGTGAAGAAGTGCTATACATTTTGTACCAGTAATGTAAAACAAAGTGTACTACATTACAGATTTGGCTAAATTCATTTAGATATTTTCAGAAAATATCCAAATTTTGGGAATCTTATCCGATCTATTGATAAGATGAAATATATATTTCATACGAAAATGTATTATTGTTAACATACCCTCAGTTTAATTTCAGAAAGTGTTTTTTTTTCCCTTAACTTCAGTATTAATGTTTCGGTTTAAACCAAGATTACAACATTAAATTTGAAAATTATGTCCCAAACCAAGCTTATAAAATAACCGATCTTGAGTAAACTGTCAAAAGTATAATTTGTTTCATTTTTATTGGGATGTTTTTCCTTTTAACTGTTTATATATTCGTTTAGTTGGATTTAGTCAACCAGTACCCCAATAAATGTTATGTTGCCTGGATGCCAGAATATCAGGTTGTAATAAAATCTCCACTACATAGAAATTATAAACTAAATACTTCATAAAAATCACTCGAGTTTAAAGCCCTTTCTCCAGACCCTTAACCTCCTTCTGAAGAGCTCAACGATCTATAGCTAACTTTTACCATTCTACCTTCCACTTGAATTGTACAATTATTTTGAGAGCAAATACATTAGTGAATAAAAGCATTGCGGAGGAAACTGAGTTAAGTACACTTAAATCTCTTTAATTATGCCAGAAACAATGCATCGGGCAGAGAGAAGCTTTTCTTTACTTTCTCCTCCTTACCAATCAAAAAACAATTTAAACCTGCCCTTTATTCACTTTAAATCGCTCTAGAACACTTAAGTTGAATAAGCATATTCTTTTTTTCAAGTAACAGAAGGTGTACTTCTCGGGAATTGCTAGCAGCCAAGATTTTTGCCTACAGTAGATGTAATTCGACGGAGAAAGAAAAAAATTATCCTACTAAATAATTTAGGAGAACTGTAGAACCAATTATAGGAGCTCTATGTGGTTCAAAATAAAACAAAATCGTTGCTCATAGTGTGTCAAATTAAAATATTGAGGGTACTTCCAGTACAGAAACAATTGAACTGTTAAAATTTGTAAGCTCTGATTTTCCTGCAGTACTAACGCTTGCAACTACTAGTTTATTCTTACTGAAGTGTTTTGTTTCATTGCTTACCATGCCGTTTTAATTATATTGTTTAAGAGCTGGTAGTTTATTACATTGAAGTCTGTTCTCCTTATATGACCAGAAGGGGAGAGGAGAAGAATAGCTTACTATTTAAAAATATATATTTTAAAGAAGGAATACTTCGGAAATAATTAACTTTAGAAAACTAGGTTCGGCATTAATTGTATGCTGTAAAGTGAAACTTATTTATTGAGTAAGATTTTATGTATGAACCTGGTATTTACTTATTCACTAACGCCGGTTACTGCTACCCGGCGTTAGTCAGTTTACCAACCATAGTTAAAAGACCTCGGAGGCTACCATTGGAAAATAAAGATATGCTTTGGTAATTTAATCAACATGACTACAGTCATTTGTGGGAAAATAGAAATTTCAACATGCTCCACTTCAGCATTGATGATTCTTTTAATGGAAATCTTCATGTCAAATCCACGGAATAAGCTGAATGTCAAGTTTGATATTTAACTAATTTTAGTTTTGAAGCTATGCTGCTCTCTCTGACCCACACATACACACCCACACATACACACATACACACACACACATACATACACACACATAAACAAAATCACGTGCGTGGGGCAAGAGACCTCTTTCAGTAAAATGCTGCTAGAATATACTACATCCTGGACGCAGTTCATATTTAGGAGGCTGTTGGTTAAACCGTATTAAGAAATCCACACGCACACACACACGCACGCATACACATACACATACACATACACATACACATACACATACACACACACACACACACACAATCTTAAACCACATAAATGGACCATGGGCACATTTGGATACCATTGTGTACATTTTAGTTATATTGCGATATCATAAAACAGGTACACGAGGGTCTGCAAAAATGTGCTTATATGACCCCTCTCCAAATACTATCATTTATTACAAATCTAAACAAAATGATAGGAATATGACGTAACGCTCCATTACTCGACAGAGCATTGAGGCGTATCGACCTTCAGGTGACCAGCGCTCTGATCCGCTCTTATCGGGTCTTATCTCATGAATTAGAAGAGTGAAATAGCAGTAAGTTGATGTACAGTAAGTTACGAAACACAAACAGAACGATTGGAAGCTGCGTGTGTTTATATATGTTTTCTCGCACCTGCTGATATATGTCGCATTGCTGTCCAGAAGACATGATGCCCGCCTCGGTAGCGTGGTGGTAGCATGTCTGCCTCACGTTCAAGAGGTCCCGAGTTCGAATCTCGGTCAGGGTGGGTTACCTGGATAAGGGTTTTTCCGGGGTTTTCCCTTATCTTGGTAGACGAATGTCGGGTAACTCTGAGCTCTATGGACCCTGGGCTCATTTGAGCATCATTTCACCCATTCCATTCATCGTCCGATATGACAACGTTGGAGGACGTAAATTACAAAAAAAAAAAAGGCATGATTACATCTGAAGAGAGTATACATACACTGGACTCGCCGTGTATGTGCGACAAGCTGAGGTAAACATCTGTGTTGCGAATTGTTCCCGATACGCCTTTTCGCTTTGCCATGTAGGTACTTCCATGACTCGAAATGCTTCAGAAGGCCTCCAACGTTGATGGTTATTTCGTTCATCAAGAAAAGTTATATATATATATATATATATATATATATATATATATATATAATGTGAAAAATAGACAATTTAGATTTCTAGTGTTAATAACAGAAAAATATATGCTTATGGTAAAATATAGCCTCAATGGACTTAAGCTTAGCTGTTGATGCATTACTACTTATGTTTTTATGATTATTAAATACCCTAGAGTATAGTGCACTCAAGTGCATGCCCTAAAATTTTCAGAAGTACATCTCTTGGAGTTTTTATTTAACAATGTATTGTGAATATGTGTTCTTGAGATTAACGCAAATTCTTGTGCAGTTCATGTCCTTTGTTTTTCTTAGGCGGACTTATGGATCCTTGTATGTACACCGTTTTAGTGTGTACTGGTTTTATTTAAAACTACAAAGTTGTGGGGCCCACTTACTATTTTGAGATGGTAAGCACTACGGTACTCCATGTGGTTAGCAACCAGTGAAACCTGCTGGTTCTTTGGAGAAAGAGTAACCCCAGGACACACAACTTTGAAATGCCACAAATTGAGGAAATTAGGCAAGAAGGTTTTGGAAAGCTCAACCAAGTGCTAAACACTAAAAATATAATCCCAGTAGTGTTGGATGATGAACAAAACTGGATTACAATGCAAGAAATGAAAGTTAATATTTTAAAAACTAAAAAAAAGGAATGGAACACAGTAACAAATAAAGGTAGAAGTACTAGGAAGTAAAATCAAGAGGTCTTTCCATAGTGCTGTGAGGTATATTGTCGGGGTTTTAGTGGAGGCCCACACTTTCCAATGAGACTGGCGTGCTTAGATATTTCCCCGAAGTTAGAAAAATAAAAATAAAAATAAAAGAAACTACGGTAATCTAGAGCATAATGAACCTGATGTAATCCGTCTCTCGCATTGGTGTCTATCTGTCGCTTTTTTGTAATTTACGTCCTCCAACGTTAAGTCATATCGGACGAGGAAGAGAATGGGTGAAATGATGCTCAAATGTGCCCAAGGTCCATACAGCTTAGAGTTACCCGACATTCGTCCTTTTAGGATAAGGGAAAACTCCTGAAAAAATTTTATCCAAGTAACTAACCCTGACCGCAATTCGAACTCAGGACTTCTTGAACGTGAGGCAGACACTCTACCACCACGCTAGCGAGGCTGCCTGATGATACATCTCAAAATAAATTTCCTGTAAAACAAAATGCATCACTGTGACGGTATATCGACATTCAACTGATACAGGTGATAAACAGTTGTGGAAGGTGAATGTGACGAATCTGTTAAGTGTTACTGGTGCAAAATGCATAGCTTCCTTGAACTAAAAAGCTATCAACAATTATTACAGAGGTGCTTCAAACAGTATGCAGTACTCCCGAATTGCCTAGCTTTACAAAAATGAGCTTCCACACCAGGTTTACTACATAGGATTTGAATTTGTGAACAAAAACTGAGAATATATGTTTGAATATATATATATATATATATATATATATATATATATATATATATATATATATATTTTTTTTTTTTTTTTTTTTTTTGAGCGTGAAGATAAATTGTTGTGGCGCAAGAACTGTTGAAGCAAAATTCAGAAATAAATGTCGTCCGTTGTCAAATTCCGATTAGGTCGAATTACTTCTTTGTTTTTTAAGTCGCATGCCGCTAGAAATTTCAAATCGTTGCCAAAGTGGCTACGCGAAGTTATTTAGCGCTATTATTCCCCAGAAAAACCTGTGCTTTAATTTTTAGTCTATAAAAGAGGTAGTGTTATGTGAAGAAATCAGATATCTAAGTAATGGTTGTAGGTATTCTGTCACCTTTTAGCGTACAAACAGAACACACCTTTACATTTAATGTAAACGTGTTATCCTATAAGCCACTCAGACATCGGAAACGGCAAAGCAACATTTTGCATAGAAGTTCGTCGACAGCGCACAAGTCTAACATGTGGGAATAAAATAGCGTAAATATTCCCTGCAATCACAGACGCCGGCGGAGTAATACATTTTCCTTCTTTGTTTAGATCGCCATATAAACTAAGGACTTGCCGTATAAATAGTTAACATATTTATGCTCATACAATAAGCTTAGAATTTTGTATTTAAGGGACATGTACGACTTATTTTACTTATTACGTGCAGTAAGAAGGGACAGAATTGTATTCCACCAGATATTTAAAATCCAGACTTAACGAAATATGTTTTGAAGGTCCATGAGGCCCCACTCCAAGAAAGCACTATTGGAAGATCTGTGCCTGTGTGAGCGTTAATGAATGACAAAACCAAAATTTTATTAAATACCATTCTTAGCATTGAACTTTCCACGTATGCATGTGAGAGGCTCATTGTTATTGAAGTACCATATGTTAGGGTACTTTCATAACATAGGTAGGTTATATCATCAATTTATCGAAGTTGCACTTAAGTTACATTTGAACTTTTCACGTTTGAAATTTCGCGCAAGCCTACAGTAATCTCCAATTATTAACAAGCAAATCGGTACCTAATAAACCCATTTTATTAATGTCCATTTATAATATGAGGTAGATAGAGGGAAATAAATCGTAGAAGTAATCTTTTCGAAGAATATATAACGGAGATCATGTAACAAAATTTTGTATAAAGCTTTCAACATGCTTTCAAGTACTATACATAGGTTCCACATTACGGAAATACTTAACGAAGCATTGCTGCCTGCAGTAACTGCTTCCCTTAATCACCATATTGACCCTTTATCAGAATGGAATTTCGGGTGGTGAAACCTAAAAATCACACCCGTAATGAAGTAGTCGACTGTCTCCATCGACAAAAACGCGATGGGGTCTTGCACATTTTCGCGGACTTTGAATTTCCTGACCTACTTCCTGTTGCCACATTTCCCCCGAACATCTCCCGCTTTTAGCGATGCATAGCACCGTCCCTTACTGAGCTCACGCAGTTATGGCTTTCATCAGAGACCGTTTTTATTACGAAGATACCTTTCCATGATGGAATTAGTCTAAAAAATGGGAGACATTGCAACGATAATTAAGGTCTGTATTGGGCGCAAGTAATTAATTTTGAAAATAAAATTCGACTTATTTATAAATAAGCTGTACTTGTTTTAGAAAGAATGCTAGGATGTTTACCCAGAGTTGTTAATGATGATTTGTATATAAGGGCTCTCAACTGCTCAGCCATCAGCGCCCTAACAAAAACTAAATCAATGCAATTGTGAGATAAATTACTCAAAATAAAAAATAAAAACAAAATAACAAAAAAGTAAAAAAATATAAAAAACTATAATTAACAATAAAACACAAAAGCCATAAGCAACCGTTTTCAATATTAATTTGCACTGACAAAACAAACTACCTACCCAGAGGTTTTCGAATCAGTATACCGAGAGACCCATATACATGGGAACCAGCTGCCCCGTGTTTTGCTTATCCGCGACCTCGGCGCTTATTGTCGTCTCCCGCTTTCACAGAAAGGCACTAATGAAACCATGCACTATTTTAAAACCTGCTACTAAAGGTTTTACTTACGCGTGTTATTAAAGATGATGTTGAAACTGTAATCAAAAGTACTTTTCAAAATATTGTTGATGTTTTCAAATGCTAGACGTTGGCAATAAAGCCATTTGCTCTCTTGCTCTCCAATATTTCTATGTAGTGGGTCCAGCAGGTAGGGCTTCACAGGTTAAAGGATGTTCTTCAGTCATTTCCTCTTCTTTGTTGCACAGAGGACAATTTGGACTTGTATAAATTCCTATTCTGTGTAAGTGTTTGGCCAAATAATCATGTTCCGTAAGTAATCTAAAATTAACTACTACAGCTTTACGTGGAGTTTCTGGAATAATTTCTGGATTTTTAATTAAAATGTTCCACTTCTTATCTTTGGCTTTGTTGGATATTGATTGGTTTCTTTTTTGTTTGCTTTTATATATTTATATCTGCTTTTGAATAATATTTTTGTGGATGTAAAGGGTCAGATTTTACTTTTGTTCTGAATTAAATTTGCACCTTTTTTGGCAAGAAAATCAGCTGATTCATTTCCAGCAGTTCCACAATGTGCAGGTATCCACTGTAATATAATTCTCTTCTGTAGATTTTGAAGATGTTGGATCATTTTGTGACATTCTTTAATTTGGATTGACCTCATTTTATATGAACCTATTGCACATAATGCTGCTTTAGAATCAGAAAGTATGACAGCATTTTTTAATTTATCTATTCTGTATAGAAGGTGCTGGAGTGAAATATGAATAGCCGTTACTTCTGCGTCAAAATTTGTTGTGTGGTATCCTGCTGGTTGATAGAATGAGAACAGTGCATACTTAATTCCTGCTCCTGAGTTGTTGTCCAAGTTAGATCCATCTGTGTAGATATGTAACCATTCTTCAGGTGGGTTCAGTTTCTAATGCTAGTGCTTTTAGTACAGGTTTGGAAGTTTCAGATTTTGTAACTATTCGTTCTAAATCTAATTGACTATTAATTGGTTCAAAAATCAGTAGCTTTTCTTTGTTTAAAATGTTTTCTTTAGAATTCGGAAGATTCAGATCTGTTTTTAATTCCATAACTTTTTGTAGGAAACTTGTTTGTGTTTTCATCTTGATTGGTTGTAGTACTCTTTCCTCCTATTTTGTCGTTTTTAACAGCAACATTTTTGCATGTTGTATTAGTGCCTGCTCCTCTAAAGTTAGATGTATTGTATAGTTCCGAGTTAAGGCTTGCATTGCCGAGATTGGGGTTGACTTTGCTGCACCGGTTATTAGTCGCACGGCCTGATTTTGGCGTACTTCTAGGTGATTTATGATAGAACTGTTTGCTGTAATTATTACCTCTGCACTATAAAGAAGTATTGACTTGATGAATGTTTTGTATGTGGTGTTCACTGTCTCCCGATTACTGCCCCACTTCACTCCAGCTAATATTTTCAAAATTGAAAATGTTTTTTGTTGATTTGTTTACTACTGCTTCAATATGAAGTCTCCAAGGTAATTTTGAATAAAAAATTGTCCCTACATATTTCGTTTCATATGTTTGTTTAAGGTTTGAAATGTTGCACTGTTTCATTTGTCCCTTTGTATTAGTATTAGTGAAAACAAGAGCTGCAAATTTTATTTATCCGTCGTTTCATGTGTTACGTTAACTGTTTATAACATGTTCCATTATTATTCAAAAAAAGAAGAAAGGAAGTGTGGATTATTTAAGCACTCTACGGCTTTTTTCTCGATATATTAGCATACTTAACCGTTTGTTCCAGGTTTGTATAAAAAGCAAAAGTACTCTTAATTTATTTTTATTCCATTAATAAATGAATGACGTTCGACTGAAAATTAACAACTACTCCACTTTTGTGTAGATCTGATTATAGCGGTTACTCTTTTCAGTATTTCAGCTTTAATTAATATCGATACACGTTCAATAGTTCACTTTTCAGCTTAGGTGAGTACACTGCGTTCACAAACTAACAATACCCTCGAGGATGTGAACAGAAGCCTGTGCCTTGTTTTATACTGGGTATAAAACAGTTCACTGCCTTTAATATTAAACGAGATTAGCTGTAAAATTTGAAACAACGGCCCTAAACAAAGTCTGACAGCAAACAAGGTTGCTGTTGTATTATTTCCTTCATAAATGAAATATTTTAGATTTGAATATTTCTGTACAGCGAAATATTATAAATATAAATATGTAAACATGTAATTCAATTGAAACCTATATGATCTATGCCTTAAAGAGTTTTTTTTCAATTAGAAAGAACATATTATTGAGCAAGTTTGTAATATTCCACATAGAGAATCCTGCTAGAAGTGATACTTGCTCTGTCACCGTTCATTACATAACGCAAGACTTCAACGACTTAAAAAAACTAATAGAAGTGCGATAGAGATATACGTTATAGTCCGCAAATGTGCTCCTAGTGAATAATATAGCTCATTATTACAACTATTGTATTTAAACTTTTACGGTGTTTCACCTGTTCAGGTGATGTACGTCTCAATTCCAAGATGTGGGCAGTCCCTCGACCCCAGCACCCAAAATAAAGCCTCGCTGATTAAATTCGGGCAATAGAATGGCTATACCTTGCAGCACTCTTTTCAGGAAACAATGGGTCATTAAAGAACTATAAAATGTGTTGCGCAGGAGAACAAGAATTCTGTTCGCGTTGTGTGGGCGGACCCCATCTTGCATGAACCCAGGATTTCCATAGGGTGACTTGCAGAAAGCCATGTAATTTTTTTTCCTAATACTTCTTTGTGTGGCTCTGCGTTCAAGGTAAGTCAAGGGCCAATGATTGCTGCCCACACATTAAGTGACTCCTTAACTCTCCGTTTACAAAAACGTTTGAGGAAGTGCTCTCGATCACAACCAAATACGAGGCCCGTTCAATATAGAACGATCACAATTTTTTCACAACGTACCTTAACTCATCGTCGTAATTTCGATGGTCCTTCTCAAAATAGACTCCCCTGAATTCAATGCATTTGTTCCAGTGTTTCTGCCAGTCTTCAAAGTCATGCTGGAAATCAATTTTGAGACATCCTTCAAAATCAACTCCGCAGCCTTCACCACTGCTTCTGATGATGGATAATGCCTCCCACGAAGGCGTTTCTTCAAGTTAGGAACGAGAAAAAAGTCACATGGGATTAAATTCGGACTATAGGTAGGGTGAGGGATGCACTTCACGTTGATTTTTGCAAGATATTCAGCAACAACTTTGGCAGAATGAGGCCGCACATTATCGTGGTGAGGCATAGAGCCTGCTTCACGGAAATCGGTCTTTTGTGCCTGATATGGACTTGCAATGTTTTCAGGACATCCCTGTAGTATTGTCCAGTTACTGATATCTGTGCAGGTACAACATGCTGATAAACCATTCCATGACTATCAAAAAATGAGATGACCATAACTTTCCCAGCAGAACCCACGATTTTGGCGTTTTTGGGGGTTGGTGATGGAGATTTCCACACTGAGCTTTGCTGTTTGCTCTTAGGATCAAAATGAAGTAGCCAAGTATCATCAGCAGTGATTACGTTTGAAAGAAACTCCGGATCTTCTTCTAACATCAACTATAACTGCATGCAGGCCTGCATGCGAATGTCCTTTTGTTCGGGAATCAACAGTCTTGGAACCCATCGCGCACAAATACGTCTCATGTCACCAACGTGTCACCAACGTGTAGGTGACACGCAATGAAATTTTCAGTATTTCAGAAAGTGATTTTAAGGTAATTCGTCAATTCTCTGTCACAATGGCGGCATCAATGTTAATGTTTTCTTCCGTAAGAGCAGTAACTGGAGTCCCGGCCCCTCCTTCCTTTCAAATTGATTGTCTCCCCTATTTAAACATTAGACAACCTTAGAGCTGTGTTGTAATGAAGAACATGCTCCCGATAGGCCTCCTGTAACATTGTATAGGCCTCAACTGAAGATTTGTTGTGAATTTCAAAGCCGCATGTTGTTCCTCGCGTGTTACCTTCATTGCAGCGGTAGGCGATACTGAACATGTCTGAACTTACCTGATTCTCACAGGCGGGAACCAGGAGCACCAACAATGAAACTACTACGGCGTGTTTGTTTTACATTAAGCTAACAGGATATAATAATCCTGAATTTTAGTGCGAAAAATTGACAGTAAAAATTATGATCATTCTTTATTGAACAGCCCTCGTGTGTATATAATATTTCTTAATTTTTTTGTAATTTTACGTTTCCAACGTTAAGTGATATAGGACGATGATTGGAATGGGAGAAATGCTGCTCAAAATAGCTCAGGGTCCTTAGAGCTTAGGTTTACCCGACATTCGTCTTTCAGGATAAGGGAAACCCTAGAAAGCACCTTACCCAGGTTACTCACACTGACCGAGATTCTAACTCGGAAACTCTTAAGCGTGAGGCCGACGTGCTACCATCTACGTTACTGAACTGGGCAGAACAAGAATATTTTGTTGGATCACAACGCCATTCATATAAAGGCGTCTCGTCTGTAAACCCGTGTGGTGAAGTAGGCATCCTCTGCTACCCACAATACGGATTCTAATCTTCTTCCTTGGCTCTGTAACCTTAAGCATTACAAGGGGAATTTTCTTTTTCAGTCTTGGCAACCTTGACTGATCTAGATGTCATATGACGTTACCAATGGAAAGTTTGACATTGTTAAGCAAAGTTTACCACAGACATTTTGTCAATAGAACGTCATAAGTTTTTTTTACATTAACTTGAAGATTGTGTCTCAACAAAACCATCATGAAAACGATCGTACACTGATGTATTACGACTCTAGACTTGGATTATCAAGACAAGAGTACATCCACATATTGCGACAAAGTAACATCCTTTGCCACTGTGAAGCGCTGGTATAACGAATTTAATCGGGCCCAGCATTCACTCAATGATGAACTTCGTTAAGGTTTTCCAAAGTCAGTTGTTGCGCCAGAAAACATATATTTTACTTATAGGTTTTCCACTTTACAGCAGTTCACCGTTGGTTCCTGCTTTCCAGAGATTCCTGTTGTTTCCTTATCCTTCCAGTCCCGTCTTCTTCATATGATCTGATATTTACTCATGCTACGTTTTTCTGGCTCTTACCTGCTTTCTTCTCCCTGGTACTTCCCACTTAAGGACTTGTTCGGGCCAACATTCTTCCGGCATTCGTTGTACATGTCTATATCACTGTAGAGCTCTACTGGGCATTCTGTCTATAGCAGTTTCCATTGCGTCCATTTCATGTTTAATGTGGGCGTTTCTGACGTGCTGTTACCTTGATATCCTATACTTCTTCGAAGTTCATCCATTTCTGTCGCTAATATTCTTTTCTGCGTTCTTCCATTTGATGTACAACTTTCAGACCCATATGTAAGTATAGTTACTACTATTGTTTTTAAAAACATTGATGTTGTGCAAAAACTAAAATGGCAAGATGGCCATGCGACATATTATGAGATTAAGGAAATCCTAGGCATTAGTTCCATCAGCATATATAAAATATTGCGCATTATTTAACCGTGAAAAAGGTTTGCTCTCGTTAGATCCCACATAATTTGACGTAATCTGAAAAAAAGCCCACTGTCGTGTCCATTTGTGTACAAAAATGCTAAAGAACTACAATGGCGATGCCTCAAGACACGTATATAAAATGGTAAGAGGTGTCGAATAATCATAGATCTATGCGTATGAGCCTAAACGTAAACAGCTGTTGACTGTATGGGAGTTGCAAGATGAACCAAATCCAACAAAAGCTGTTCGCACTTGAAGCACTTCAAAGCAAACAGTCGCCTACCTTGTCAGCCAAACTGATCATGTGGCAACAGTGCTTTTAGAGTAACATAAAACGGTCAATGCCGAATGGTACACAATAATTTGTTTGCCGGAAGCCTTCAGGGAGGTAAAGAAAACCAAGAGGGACGGTAGGAACGTTATTCCTCAAGACAATGCGAATGCGCACACATCTCGACTAACAGGGTATTTGAAGACTCAAAAAGTCCAATCATCCAGCACGCAGTCCTGATTTGGCACCCAATAACATCTTTTTGTTTTCGAACATAAAGAATAAATTGCGTGAACAATTTTCATCGGTGATAGGAGCCGTTGATGCATACAAAAACCATGTTTTGGCGGTGTCTCAAGCAGACTATAGTAGCCGCTTTGACAAATGTTTCAAACCGACGAGAAAGTTATTAATACCAAAGGGTAATATTTTTAAAAGCATTAAAGCCGTGTTCAATCTGAAATCACTTTGTTTTAATTATTAGGCTCAAAATACAAAAGTGTGCCCTTCGTACGAAAGCTTTATATGGGAACAATTGAAGATCTGATTTCAGAGCTGTTTTAAAAAATAAAATGACCGAGGAGGGTTTCCAAAATGAAAAGCATTGATTCAAGACTTCTTTTGTTTTTAATTATATAGGCTGCATGCAGATAGAAAATCATGTTAACGTTTTACTTTGAACAGTTGGAAACCGGACCAAAGTGAACACGAAATATACCCTGTCTCTCCACCATACTCGGTTTTCGTCGAAAACGTGTAACTTTCATTTTTTATGTGCAGTCAACATTCAGCATTGTATTGTTCAAATGGTGTTTTTGTTTGTGCTATGACAAGTGTCGATTTATGATTTGATCTATTGAAATTTTAACGTTCACTCCGGTAGTTTTAACATTGATTCTACACTATCGTTATAATGGAGTAATTAATTATTATAGCATTCTGTTTGCCATTCTGTGTAATTTTCACCTCTGCTGAAAAACAACACCTTGCTATTGTTGAACATGTGAAACAAAAACTAGGCGATCCTTTCATACTTTAACCGAATGTTATTCAACATATTATTAAGTTTTGTAACATGTGTAAAGTTCTGCCTTTCATTTAATGGTTTCATTTGACCTTGCTTTGTTTCTACAAAAACAATTGATTAAGCACTCAATACAATTACTTGGTTTTGATTAATTAGTTGGATTAAAATTGCATTCATGCGTTACACAGTGAACATTGGCACTATTAATGTGTATTCCCTGATCACATGGTATGCTCTTACGTCTATATGCACAATAATGCATTTTAAAATAGATTAATATATTTAAATATTACATGGCGATAATCTCTCCATTATCTATAGGGATTGGAATACGTCACTGTGATTTTAGTAATTTAATTCTAAAACTATTAATTAATTAGAAACTAAAGAACAATAGATAATTCCAATGTATTCGTCATTTAATGTATCTCCTCCGGAGTATAATTCTTTTACTAAAGTACATTATTGCTTCCTGCATTTCATTTGTTGATCATACATTCCAAAACAGCCAGAAACATATGAAAGCAATAGACATCATTGGCTTTAAAATTATCTTAGAAGTGTAATTACTGTTAGTTTGTTTAATATGAAAAGAACCTTAGAAAGAAATTAAAGTTAGAACGTGCCGTGATTTCAAACCATTTTAATACAAAAAATTGATCTTGTAATTAAACTTTAAGTCCAGGACGTTAAACAATATAAAAGATCCATTTTAACCTCTGAAAAATCACTTAAGGTTATTGACAAACGAATAACAAACTATAAGCAGCGAAGTAGTTACCAGGAATCTATTCAGTTCCCTGAAAATGTGTGCTATAATATCAAATCTCCAGGTAGATATCTCAAGCCAACTTTACAAAAAGGCAAAGACGAGAAGTCAGAATTAGCAATTGAATCGAGAAAATTACCAAATTGTACAATTGAAGACATTACTTTAATAATTACACATGTCCACTTTTTTGGCACTGTATGAGCTATATAAATCATTGTAATCGCCTTACTGAGCTCTATATTATGACATTAAAACATCTCAAGTTTCAGGCATTTACACTTGCTACTGAGTTAGTGAATTTCGTTGCTACACACCTCCGGGGACTTCTTTTGCAACTCAGACAGGTATCGTGCGCATAAGCATAATAAAGGACTCATCCAAGAACATTAAGTTATGTGATGTTCAACTGTCTATGTTCAAGGACTATAAAATGGCTTTCAGCAGGGTGAAGGAACCTATGGCTGTGGCCAAAAGGCAAGAGAAGTGGAAAGAGAGAGATGATGTGTATAAGGGCGCTCAACTGCAGAGGTTATCAGCACCCTTTAAAATTAGTCATGGCAAAAGCCAGATATGAATATTTCTAAAAATGTATGAATGTGTAAATAAACTTTCAAAAAATACTTGCACATAACAAATTACAAAATACAAAAATAAATATAAATCTAAACTGCCAAAATTTCTCTCCGTTAAATCCTAAGGTCTAACCTAGAATAGAATCTAAAAACCTTCTCCGCTACTTTGTTTTCATCCGCTAGCTTTTCTGCAAAGCTGGCCGGCCGCTGCAGAGACGTCCTAAGGTGTGCTAGGCAAAAACACTAGGAGCACGTGTCGGACAGATAACGCTTCGTTGCAAAACGGACACAGTGGAGCAGGCTCCTTTTTAAAAAGAAAACTATGAGCATAAAAAAGGCAGTGCCCAATACGCAACCGAGTCAAACTCACATCCTCGCGACGCGATGAACGACAGGAGGTAACCGAGGGAATCGGAAGTTCTTTCACAGATTTAAGTTTACTATTGCGGAGAGCGGACCACTTTTCCTGCCAGCAGGTTTGCACAGCTCTCCGCAATACGGCCCTATAATCTTCCGATGTCACAGATTGTACTCGAACCCTGGGCTGCATGGTAGCGGTCTTGGCTGCTGAATCCGCCATTTCATTCCCCCACAAGCCGACGTGACCAGGGATCCATGCGCACACCACGCTAACGCCAGAAGCGTGTAACATCCTGGAGAGAGAGATAGAGAGTGAGAGAGAGAGAGAGAGAGAGAGAGAGAGAGAGAGAGAGAGAGAGAGAGAGAGAGAAGTGGAAAGTGACTACATATAAGATAATTGAATATAGATCCAACATTGTTACTGCTAGCAAGAACTCCAGTGGTTAGTGACACAGACTTTCCTAATCAAAGGAAACACAAAGTTTGCCTAAACCATACTGAAGAAAGCTTACGATAAAGAAATTCTTTTGAAAGCTGCAAAAGCCAAAGGCATTTAAAAGTATATTGCTTCAGCTCTTCCTGAAAAACAATTGTACTTTCAAATTCTGTGTGATAAATATAGCAAAGAAAAGATATTTAATGGGGAAGAATCAGGAAGTGAGATGTGGGATTCAGATTAGGATAACTGAATGAATGTATGTCTATTTTTGTTATTATGCTACAAATAATTCGTGGTTCAACACACAAATGAGTACTATAACATATTTTCTTCATTCCTGACAGCTCCAGAGGCATTTGATAATACAGTCCTTTCAATGCATTTGTACATCCAGGTGAGTTTCATAACGACACAAGTGCAAAAATTCAGTATAAATATTATGACAAAGTACTAATGGTAACTGAAATTACTCAACAGCAAAACAAATAAAATGATCCAAAGTTCATGTGTTACAAAATCATAATATTGGCAAATCATTTTCAGAAGTTATGAAATCTTTGTCGATTTTCTTGAAACTTAGTTGACTGGACTGTAAGTCATATCTTCAATGTAATAACATCTGAAACAAACATGAAAAATAAATCAGTTGTTAGAAAATGACAGTTAAAACTAAATACTTTAACCTGCCCGTTTAAGTATTTGGTTTAAATTAAACATTTTTATTTGTTAAAGTAGAGTAAATGCCAAAATTCAGTCGTTATGTGGGATATTATGAGGATTCACAATAGATGGAGTAAAGCGTGAATAAGTAGTTGGAGGATATAGCTCGTGTAAAAGTTATAGTAAAGTACAGTTTTTATTTTGTAGGTCGTTACTAGTGTACTGATTTTTCGTACCTCAACATTTTAACATAATTAAAGGATATAATTAAACACAACGTTTTAACAACCTCTGCCTTCGAGATAGAAAATCGAGAAGGAGCTTCTCAAATCATTATGAAAAAAAATGATGTATATGTATATATATATGTATATATATTGTATTGTATATCTCTGCTTGCTCTACTACATGCTCAAGTATGACCTATTCAAAGCTACATGCTCTAATTCTACCTTAGGAATAACATAATTTACACTACGAAATATATGTTTACTGAGGGCGACTCTTCTTGATTCATTTTCAGTGTACTACACTTTAATAAGAACTGATCCACACTTTATGGCCATACTTTATGCATGTATACTCCGAGCTACACAGTATCTTGAGCTTGTAAGGTGCAAGTTCATGTTCGCACATCCAGTTAATATTGTTGTCATACTTGGGGTAAAGGTAATTATTGAAGTATGCTTTTATTTTTGGAAGTAATTGCTTTGAGATTGGAAATTAATTTTTCTTTCACATTGGCCGTGTGTAGACTAAAGTATGAAAAGATAATCTGAAAAGTTCAATGCCATAGCCGGGATTTGAACCATGGATCTTCTGGTTGCCGTCCAGCCGCCCTTACCCTTGAGCTACTATGGCCAACGTGCCGATATGACATTAAACTCTCTAGGGAATTGGCCATAGTAGCTCAAGGGTTAGAGCGGCTGGGCGGCCACCAGAAGATCCGTGGTTCAAATCTCGGCTACGGCATTGAATTTTTCAGTCTGACTATCATCTGTCCGTCCATCCATCCTTCCATCCGTCCCGTCCGTCCCTCCGTCCGTTTCCATTCGTCCGTCCCTCCGTCCGTTTCCATCCGTCCGTTTCCATCCGTCCGTTTCCATCCGTCCGTCCCTCCGTCCGTTTCCATCCGTCCGTCCATCCATTCGTCCATCCATCCATCCGTCCCATGCAGCCATCCTCATTTAATTTGGTGCATTTGCTAGTTTATCAGAATCTTGTCTTGTACGTGTACTTGTGTGTTATTCCATTTGATTTGAAGTACGCGCTCCAATTGTTCTGAGTTGGGTGTTTCTATAGTTTACCTCATTCTCCCATTTTGATTATGATTTTTGGATTAGCTAGGGAATTGATTGTTATTCCGCTATCTGGGCATATATGTATGTAGCTTTGCGTTCGTTGTTGACATGTCAAATTTCTAAATATTCTAGAGTTTCGTACTATGTACTATTGGTCCGCTTCATATTTCAAACCTGGAGTTAACATTTCTCTTGGTTTATCAACTGGTCTGTTCCCATTCCTCCTTCGCTTTTGTTTTATCTCCGTGTAAATTTGCCAAACAATGTTTTGGGTTACTAGTACCTGGATAAACTTGTGGGGGGAACCATCTCACTTATTTTTCTGGAAAATCTATATGATAATTTTGTCTTGCTGTTTTTATAACATAAATTGCAACTATTTCTATTGCATGTATGCCTCTGGAAATAATGCTTGTGCTGACGTATAATACATACTGAGATACAGTTCAGCATGTCTTCCTTGTTTTATAAGTCCTTGCATTCTCATATTAGCATTTCCTTTCCAGGAATTATACACAGACCGTTGCAGCGTTGTTCCCTGTTAGATTATTTCTATGGCCTAGTGGTTTAGTGCCTATAGCTTTTGCCGAGTTGGATAAGATGTTCGTTAATTTAATAAACTTCATTTTTAGTAACTTTTGATGTGGTTGATTACTTGCGGAGTTTTCCCATTCAAATAACCATCTATTGTCTGCCTTGATTTCCGTTTTCTTGATATTGACAAAACTTTCAGCTTATTTTCGTTCAGTAGGGTTTTATTATCTATCCATTAATTTGTAACTTTTCTTGTGTCATCGCTAATGGAATTTTCTGCTTCGGCTTCAGTTCCTGCCTCACTAAAGTAATTAGATCGTAAGCGAATGTTATGACTCCGGAGTTCTTCCCAGTAATTTAGGTTATTACTTTATTGTATTGTAAGTTGCAATATTTCAGTTAGCTGCTTGAGTATTGTGGTTATCCCTCATTAAATAGTGATTTGATTTGGAGATTTTTTGAGTGACAAGACAGTCCAAATTTTAAGTAGCTTCTTGTGAGTTAAATATTAGATTTCAGAATACTAGGCCACCACCGCACTCAAATGCTTCATTTAACACCAAGGCCAACAATAACGTAAGTACATTATCTAAATGTTTAAACGTGGATTCAATTTTATTACCGTTATTGTTTGATTCGTATTATTATTGTTCGGGGCTCCAAAACAAACCCATAAATATGAATTTCACTGTGGAAAAATTAAATACCTACCTAAAAGCAGGTTTCGGAATACCTATAATGAAAACCGACAACGAAAGAAAGGTAGACACCAATTTTGAATCCACATTTTCAGATTTCCGTGATTTTGAAAGTAATGTAATAAATCAGCATATAGGGACTGGTTGCAGTATCACGACAGTGATAAACTCGGTGTTAAGCAGGCAGACGTTACTGATAAAATGCTGAGCAACAAGTATGGTATTATAAGTAAAATAAATTATGTCTTGAACTACATTTTCTGCAGTTTAGTGTAAATCACCTGAATCAGATTATATATTTAACTTTTATTTCAGATACATAAGTCTATGCCCTATAAAAATTGTATAGTATTCAGAAGAATGAAAGTTTCCCACAGTATACAGTTGGGTAAGAGATCTTGCTTTTCCCCCAAGTATTCCTTATACTGAATGAAAGTTGGAAGATTTTAGTGTGTATCCTTGCTATGATTATCCTTTAATACGATTATAACGTTCGTGAGCCACTGCAGTGATTCAAATACTCCCCTTAAAATGCAAATAATACTAGGGTGGGTCAAAAAGTAATGCCTCCTATTTTTCTCTCCTATATTTTCAAAAAAAAAAATGAATCCAATTTACATAGCTTGAAAACATTGACGATTAATTTGTCACTATTGTATATAACCTCCGTCCTTTTTCACAGGTTTGGTCCACCTTTAAACTAGGGCATGTACTCCAGTGTGGTAATGCACAAGGTCTTGCTTCCTAAGCCATTGACGCACGGACGTTTTCACAGCCTTCTCATCTTCAAAATGAAAATCACGATGAGCTTCCTTTAGTGGCCCGAACAGATGGAAGTCTGATGGTGCCAGGCTAGTGCCGTATGGGGGGTGAAGTAAGACTTGCCATCCCAATTTCTCAATTTATACAGTGTCGCCATAACTTTACATGCCGACCGCTGAGTTTTGAATTTTCTTTTCTTCGGTGACGTTGTGTAATGGCATTCCATTGACTGCCTCTTTGATTCAGGGTCAAAAATTGAATCCACGTTTTGTCTCCAGTAACAATTTTCTCCAAAAACTGCTCTCCCTCCAAATTGAAGTGCTGCAAGTGTTCGGAGGCTATTGTTTTTCTTGTTTCTTTGTTTCGGGTGGTTAACATTCTTGGTACCCAACGTGAACAAAGTTTTGAGTAACCCAGTTGTTGAATTATCTTCATCACACTGCCTTTACTGAGGGAGGTAATGGGACACAATTCGCCTGTTGTTAACCGGGGATCACCACGAATGATGTCATCGACTCGCTGAATGTTGCATGGAGTCACTGCAGTCACCGACCTCCGCTTCGTTTTCATCAGCTAAAGGTGTTTCCGTTCAGCTTCGATACAGCGAGGAACCCATCATCTAACACTGCTGACATCCACCGTGGTATCACCATTAACGCTTTTAGCCTTTCGTGAATGCGAATTGGCGTTTCACCTTCCGCAGTCAAAAATTCAATCACAGAACGCTGTCTAGTATAAATGTCGATGTCAGCCATTTTGCAAGAGGATGCAGTGCTGCCAGCTGTTGACTGAGGAAGATACTACTGCAGGGAATTGGAGAAGAACGTTTGAGGAATTGCGCCAAATTCAAAGTTTTCACAAAACTGTCTTGTTTAAGGGAAAAAGGTAGGAGGCATTACGTTATGACCCACCTTCTTAGGCTATTATTAAGAGGGTAACCCTCAAACATACTGTAACAGTACACGTATGGGTCTACTGTTGTTGATATTCATAGTTTTATTTCCTATTGACATTAACGGAACTAAACCCATAACACTAATATTGGCTATTATTTACTCACAAATTGTCACATGACGTTTTTTTTCCCCCAAAATGCTTTAAGAATAGCAGTCAATAGCAACAGATGATGGCTATGGGCTCGAAAGCTAAGTCAGATATTTTCAGATAATAACTGACCAGTTTTCTGTCCAAGAAGCGTCCTTAGCGATGAAATAGCTGGAACAAAAAATGAAAAGGTAGAGTGACATTAGTATCAGTTCCTTTTTTATCTATCCTTTCAGATTCGCCTGTAATCTTAACTGTATACTTATATCGGCTGTTCTGAAAATTGCGCTATTAGATATTAGAAAAAAATACTTCAGATACGCGTACCAGTAACTTCTGCACAATACCTGGCAAATAGTGATATGGAGAGAGGTAGTAATGTACAGTGCCCTATTTCTTTCAGCGTATACTGTAAGTGCATCAATGTCGATTGGATATCCACTAGCCATTGTTTCTAAAATTACACGGAAACATCCAATCAGTTCCTCATTAATACTCATTACAAATGAAATTTGAGTTGGGTTGTAAACAAACGTCGTCCTGTATTTCCACTATTCGAATTGCCATTCCCAGCTTCAGTTTATCTGCTAAATGTCCCAAATGCAAACGAAATTTCTCTTTCCCTAGCTTCAAATTTTCATTTGTCAGTACGCGCTTCAACCTGCCATTTTCTTATTAGTTATAAAGCAGACATATCGAGATACCATATCCGTCCATATGGGCAGAAAAATTTCATATCGATGAGGGTCACGATTTATTTTTAAAGCCATGGCAACCCTGAATGTTGTTAGTGCTACTTGACGCTTCCAGTGGAAAGTTTGACATTGTAGACCATAATCTACCGCAATTTGTCAATAGAGATTAATTTGCTTTGTTTACATTACTTGAATATTGTCTCTCTCTCCACACACACACACACACACACACACACACACACACACACACACACACACACACACACACACACACACAATGATTTATTAGGAGTTTCGACGTGGATTGATATATATATATATATATATATATATATATATATATATATATATATATATATATATATATATATAAGGACGCTCAATTGCAAGGGTTATCACCGCCCTTAAGAGATTAGTAATGGCAATAGCCAGATATAAATTGCTCTAAAACTATACACAAGTGTAAATAAACTTACAAAATCTTACATGTACGTAACAGAAAAAAATAAATATAAATGCAAACTACAAAAAATGCTCTTCGCTAAATCCTAAAATCGAACCTTGAAGAGAACCTATAAACCTTCTCCACAACCTTGTTATCATTCGCTAGCATTTCTGCAAAGCTGGCGGGCAGCTGCAGAGACGTCCTAAGGTGTGCTAGGTAAAATCATTATATCAGCACGTGTCGGACAGATGCAAGACAGATGCAAAACGGACACAGTGAAGCAGGCTCTTTTCTAAATAGAAAACTATGTGTAAAAAAGCAGTGCCCAATACTCAACCGAGCCAAACTCACCTCCTCGCGACGAGATGAACGACAGGAGGTACCCAGGAAATTGGAAGTTCTTTCTCAGACCTAAGTTTAATATTGCGGAAAGCGGACCACCCTTCCTGCCAGCAGGTTTGCACAGCTCTCCGCATTAATGTCCTAAAATCTTCCGATGTCACAGATGGTACTGGAACCCTGTGCTTCATGATAGCCATCTTGGCTGCTGAATACGCCATTGCACTCCCCCGCAAGCCTACGTGACCAGGGATCCATGTACACAACACGCTAACGCCGGAAACGTATAAAACGTGGAGGGTATCCTGGATGCGCTGCACAATAGGGTGGTAGTTGTACGGCTGCCATAGACTTTGAAGTGCACCGAGGGAATCGCTCGGGATTAAGCAGTCCCCCAACTTTCGTCGACGTATATGTAAAATGGCCCGGTATGTTGGATGAAGCTCTGCAGAAAATATGGAAGTGCTGGAGTGGAACCCGAATGCATATTGTTCGTTTCCACACATAAGCACAACCAACACCATTCATGCTCTAGGAGCCATCAGAGTCTTCATCAGTAGAAGATGCTGCAATATTCTGTGGAGTCACAACTCGTTGTGCCTGACCTGGTCGTGCAGCATCTTCTACTGAAGTCACACAAATGGCGAACTTCTTACTACATTTGTAGACTTGCTGCTGCGACAAACATGCATAACCGTACTGAACCTTCATTCGTCGATGAACTTCAATAGGTTTCACACCTGCACTACGCAAAAACCGAGTAACAGAATGCCATTCTTTCCTGGTGCAAGTTGTAAGTGGGGCGGCCATCTTTATACTGATACTGCGACAGTATGTGTGCATCTGTACTATTCAGCAACCTACTGGCCATTCTGGACGCTGTTTGTAGCACGCTTACCAACTTACAGGATAACAGCGTGAAATTTCGATTTGTTATTACACATTTAAGTTTTTCATTTGACTCACCCTCGTACTACATGGCAAAGCGAGGAGGCGAACCAGCAAAAATTGCAAACACAAAAATGTTTACGTGAAGTTATTGCACATAGAAGACGAGCCCACTGTTTGTACACTCTTCAGATAAAATCATAGTAACATAACGTGACAAGGGGAAAGATTGGGGAATTAGTCCCTTTGTGATTCCTCAAGAGATACTGCTGATGAATTGTCTGTGATTGCACCTATGTTTTCTGCTCCAGATGCGTTGAATCGAAGTCAATAGAACTATTTTTCTTTCATTTCGTGGCATGTTTTGCATATCTTTCAGTATCTGTGTCGGGAGGAGGGATTTATTCTAAATTACAAGATATAAACCAGAATTATGAATATGTCGTTATTTTAATTCATATTTCCACTCAAACCGATCTTTATTAAACTAACGTGAGATTGTGCTTCATTAGTAATTGAAATGATAGTATCTATATTTACATACACACAGTTTTGTATAGCCAAACATTTGATGCATTTAAATCATGGTTATATTACGGCAAACGCCTATTTGTACCGATTGATAACGCTTAAGTAAATTTGTTGTTTTATAATGTGTATTATTATAATTACAGAAATTATTTAATACGCGAAAGCTCTCCTTTAATGGTATAGGCTTTTCATAGCCAAGGGCCTGAAAGAATTGATAATTATTGGCAAAAGGAATGGAATACTGAAATGACAAGCTCGAGGTTGATGATTTGTATAAGACAATGATAGTCGTTAGTGAAAACGTCCTTCAGTGACAGAACATTGCTAATGATATGTTTGGAATTACGCCTTTGCCAGTTGAGTAGATCACCTTTATAGATATCATTTTCGTTGTACAGATTGCTTGCAGTAGAAAATTAGTAATGTTACTGTGCACTTCCTGTAGTTGCAATAGACATTTAATAACGGAAGTGCAATAACTAATTTAGTGGGTTTTCTCTTTTTACTCCCTTATGAAAATTGCAGTACATGTGACTGTTTACCCTCATTTGCATTATTTTAAAAATATTACAGTGAATAATTACTTGGATACATATTTAATGCATTTATAATCATAAGGTTTTTTATGATTATGCACTAGATAGCTGACTAACCTTTCATATCAGACACGAAACTCTCAAATGCTTAATTTGAGTTTCGTTCCTTACTGTAAGCCAACTTAATAATATTTCACTCTTCTTGTCAACAGAAAAATTGATGCTGGTCTTCTGAAGGTCAAAGAGCCTCAACGTTTTATCAAGTAGTAATTGGGAGCACAGCTGATAGGATGTGGGAGTAGATGGCAGAACAGGACAGCACAGTAAAATATGAGCTAGATTAGAGATAAGTAGGTAAAGGGTAGTAGGTAGTGCGAATGCAGAGACAACACCAATATATATAATATGCCAGTTTACTATATTGTAATTATAAAGTACAAGGCATTCTCTAAGTCTTGGGGAGACATAGCGGTGAAATGGTGATAGCAATTAATTGTATTAAAGACCCATACGGGCTTAATTTGAAGATGTGTGGCCATGTATGTTTAGGATGCGCTGTCTAGAGTAACCACGGGCATGAAGACCCTAATTCATAGTCCAACATGACCTCCGGAAGAACCAAACTAGAAGTTATCCAAATTAGAATCATCCCAAGCTAGAATGTCCTACGTATGCCAAAATATGCAGTCCTTAAATACGGTTACTTCCAATGTGGCGTCCAAGTGGTAAATTGGTATTCCCAAGTTATAAAGAGCTACGTCAACGTTCTTCAAGCAAATCTATGGATGATCATACTTCTCAAAGGATCCTAACTGCAATTCGACATTTAAATGGCTCAGATTACTTTAGTCAGCAACATTCACATTCTGCCACATACACGTGGTGGACATGGGTAAACAGGAAATTAATTCAAGCTAAAGTCATGAGAAATCAGGTATTACGCTGATCAGTAGAATTAAGAGCTTTAGAATTTGCAAAATATGTCAACAAGTAACGGCAGTCATGTTCAGAATTTGATATGTTCCCAATCAGTCCTCAACCATACATGCGCCCGTCTCGGTGGCGTGGTGGTAGAGGCTCTGCCTCACGTTCAAGATATCCCGAGTTCGAATCTCGGTCAGGGCGAGTTACCTGTATAAGGTTTCTTCCGTGGTTTTCCCTTATCCAGAAAGACGAATGTCGTGTAACTCTAAGCTCTATGGACCTCGGACTCATTTGAGCATTATTTCACCCATTCCATTCATCGTCCGATGTGTCTTAACGTTGGAGGACGTAAAATTAAAAAAATAATAAAAATTAAACATACACGCGACACAATAAACGTTAGTTATCTCGAAGAGGTGTGTTGATATAATTCGACCAGTATATTTAATGATTTTTGGTTTAGAGAAATGCAGAAGTCCAAATGATCACACACGCATGGGCCACTTTTCAAAACGCTTATTTTGTATTCCTTGCGACTCTAAACGCGAACTTTAGATAAAATCCAAAAATAGAACTTTTAGTGTGATATAGTACCTCAACTATTGTTTATATATAAGCAGCAAAGGTAGCTTGTACTACTCAAGTGTCAATGCATTACATATATGAATAAAATATCAAATGACAGAGAGTGAAAACGGAGCTTCAATGTTTTCGGAAGGAAATGTTTCACAGTAGAGATACTCTCTCTCTCTCTCTCTCTCTCTCTCTCTCTCTCTCTCTCTCTCTCTCTCTCTCTCTCTCTCTCTCTCTCTCTCTCTCTCTCTCTCTCTCTCTCTCTCTCTCTCTCTCTCTCTCTCTCTCTCTCTCTCTCTCTCTCTCCCTCTCCCTCTCCCTCTCCCTCTCCCTCTCCCTCTCTCCCTCTCCCTCTCCCTCTCCCTCTGTCACTCTCTCTCTGAAACAGCAAAATAAGTCAGTAATTTATAAACACCTGTTAAAAGCAGGTAGACCGTATTCTCATTTACACTAGAGTCGTACAGTGTATTACACTTTGTTAAATTTCTTTGCTTCCATGGAACGTTCTACAAGAAAGCCTTATTTTCCTTCTTTCTCTGAGATTCATGTTCACTTCGTACCTCCTTTCATTCTTTCCGTGTTAACTGTTGAAAGCAGAGCAACAGAAGCGGGGCAATGGTTGTTTCTTGCCCTTGTAATTTGAGTACCTGGAAGCATCCTCTTGTCTTACAAGCCTCTCATGTTTGCCAGCGTTTCTTTTCGTTACCTACATGTTCCTGCAGCGGTCTACAATTGGTAAACCTTCCGATATGCACATGTTTTAAGTTGCACATTTGTTTTCCTGTCTTTCCCAGGAGAGTGTTTATCCTCTGTACTCTTTGGAAATCTTTAAATAGAAACGAAAACGCGTAAATATAGCAACGTAGCAACTTAGGTTAGCTGTCTTATGCCCGATTTCACCAAAACATTTTAAGACTTAACACGAGCTTAGCAATAGTTAAAATAAAATTTGCATTTCACCAGGTGTTAGCGAAACACTTGTGTTAAATCTCTTGTTAAACTAACAAGCCAAATGTCTGATGTTAAGACCTTAAAAGTTGTAAATAGGCAAGATGGCGAGCACGAACTCAGCTGTTGATGTCGATTTGTTATATTTAAGATCGTCTAAATGACATTTGTAATAGAGTACGGCCTATGAGGAGAAATGATTTTGGGGAGCTATCCGAAGAAACTTTTTACGGAGGTATAGACTGTCGAAACCTGTTGCTATGAAGGTTACTGCGGAAGTACAAGACAGGTCAGAACATGCATCGAAAGGAATATGGCGTTCTCGCCTTTGCTTCAAGTTTTAATAACTTTGAGATCTTATAATTCATTGAATTATGTGGATAATACACTGTCCCCCTCCCGTCTTGAAACGTTCAAGTTACTTGTCCTTCTTCGCACCTCGTTTTAAATTTATAATACAGAGTTAGAACATGCATCGAAAGGAATATGCCGATATCGCCTTTGCTTCGAGTAGTAATAACTATCCGATTTTATAATTCACTGAATTATGTGGATAATACACTCTCCACCTCCCGTCTTGTAACGTTTAAGTTACTTGTCCTTCGCACCTCGTTTTAAATTTACGTAATACTGACTAGTTTGGTACTTCTAGTAGTGACACATTCATTTGAATTAAATTTGTTTCCAATATTTTACCCGTGACATCTTTCTCTTTTACATTCACCGTATCCGTCCTGTATTTTCCACGATATCCTCACACTTCCTCTCCAATTCAATTAACAATACTTTCTTTATCGATGAGAAATATGTCTCATGGTTTTATATATGATTTTGTTCATCCGCCATTTTTCAGCTTGTAATAAGCAGAAAATAGACATCAAACAACTCATAAACCACATGTCGATATACATAAACCAAACTACGCTTACATGTTTGTAACCTAAAAGAAAAAAAAGTTTCAGTAATGGAACATACTCGTTTAATAATGAACTATATAATACATACCACAGTTGACATTTAAGCTCATTATCTCTCAAAAATGCAGCAGTAAAATTATAAAAATAAAAATCCCTCCTCATCAAATTATTATTTGCATAATAAGCGTTTCGTTCCTACTCCTCCTCTCAAAAAGTTCCCAAGAGAGTAATTAAAGTGACAGTGGGTAAGTCAAGTATATGCCAAATAAAATTCACAGCTTGAAATTTTTGGAATGTGTGAAGTCCTCATTACTGGGAATAAATGTTGTAGCATTTTATATAATAGTAAACTACAGGAAATACCCGTAAAAATTGTTAATTACAAATTATATTTGTTCACCGTTGTTTTACACCTTCTCTTTTCCATTACTTCGTATTGGGCTTCATTCTTGTAAATGTCCCTTGCAGTTGATTTTATCCCGCAACTCCTTGTTTAATCTATATATAATAGAAATGTCCCTAATTGTTCTGTTCACCTTTCCTATGCATTCTACCATATCTCTAGACGCTCTTAAAATCCCAGTTGCAGTTACTTCTGTTACGTCATTATTTATTCTTGTTTTATTTATTTCTTTTATTTTCTGTCAGTCTTCAAACCTCTTGGCATCATGTCCACTTAATAAAATGTTGCAATATTTGTATTTTTGTTTAAATTTACTTTTGTAGCAGATCGCATTTGTATAAATCTGCTAAATTCTGGGCTTCATTCCGCGTTTTATTTGAGTTTAATATTGCCAAAAATATTTTGCTTGTTCGGTAATTATATTATTGATCATTATCTTATATCTCTATCTGAATGCCAGTAGCTTCTTCAATAGCTAATATTTACAAATTATACGCCTTCATTGTTTGATTCGGTATATATTGCGGCCACATATCACGTCGAAGTTCTTACCCCTTAATTTGTCACTGAAATGGTTAGTCCAAAGCTACCTATGATTCACTTTTTCTTTTTACACACATACATAGCGTAAACACTTTTCTATAATGTTCCTTTGTTTCTCTTGCAGGCAACAAATTGCGCTGCTTGTAATTTCTCTGACGTACACATAAATTTCGCCCTTTTATACAGCATTATTTGCCGACTCTCAGAAAACTACTACTATATTCGCTAGCGAATTGATCTACTGCACTGTTCACACTGCTTGCAATCTCATTACTACAAACTCAACTCTGACCATATTAATTCGCTGCTCAGTACTGAAAGTCAGCTAAAAAAGTCTCGAAACCGAGTTATGCGCCCTGCACGGACCGCCGGGAAGGTTTTAGAAGTTGAATGTTCTCGCATTATGTTATTGGAACGACGACAATTTGAATCTCTTTCAGTTTCCGGACATCAGGTAGTTACTGACTTTGAATGTTGTGTTACATCACTTAAGGTTGGAGGACGAGAATTAAAACAAAAACAAACCAAATTATAAAATAAGACCTAAAGCTTTTCTGGCGACAAATGCGCTCACTTTACTCTCGGGCAGCCAGCCAGGTGAAAAGATGAATAGATACCAACGTTTCGAGAGTGTGCATCTCTCCCACCATCAGGATATTTATAAAATGTTATAACCACAAATGAAAGATTGGATATAACACAGCTATATACAAAGACAAAATACTATCAAAATTCGAATTACTGAACAAAAGACTGTTTTCAGTAAATTAAATGCCAAGTCAGGAGATGGCGTGAGTAAAGGAAGTTGTCAAAGGAACCAAAATACTTAACTTGATTATCGAGCTGTATTGATCTTTGCTTCTTAATTCGACGGATTTTCATTTTAAGGCCGGTTTCCAAGAGGAGCTGAAATTAAATCCAGCGTCACAACTAAGCGTGCTCTTTTAAGAGGAAATCACCAAAGCCTCCTTAATTCTCCGCTCCCAGTAACTGTTGCATTTTGCCAAGATGGTCGTCTCCCGGAAATTGGCTCTCTGATTGTTATCCAAACAATGCTCTGCCAGCCCAGACTTCTCAGGTTGCTTTAAGCGAATGCTGAGTTCATGTTCGATTATTGTAGTAGCTATGGTGCTTCCGGTTTGTCCTATATACGGTGTTCCACATTCACAGGGAGTGCAGTACACTGCCGGAACTTGGAAGTCCAGTTCTTTCACTGGTCTCAACAGCTGTTTAATCTTCGGAGGTGGCTTTTGGATGGTCCTGAGGTTGTATTTGGCGAGAATTTTGCTGATTCTACCGGATAGATTGCCGGTAAACAGGATGCAGGCTGTAGCGGTAGGCTTATCTCACCCTTGCTGTATTACAGGTTTCCCTTACCTTACTTTGGTGATCGAGGATTCAACGCCATATTCGGAGTAGCCGTTTAGACGGAAATGAGTCTCGGGTGCCGTAATTCTTGTTTTAAATGTCTAGGATCAGAGATAGACAAAGCTCTGTGGGTCAGTGTATTGAGAATCCCCAGTTGTTGATACTTATGATGGGAACTATGAGCGTGCAGATAGAGATCGGTGTGTGTAGGCTTGCGATATACTGCATGCCCCAGTGTACCGTTGCTGTATTTTGAAACAAGAATGTCCAGCAATGGAAGAAAATGAAATGTGTAGTGTTTAACGCCCGCTTTTACTACACACGGCACCGCAGGCGATGACACTGATGATACATGAGATGAAGATGGAGCACCGGTGGAATGAGATGGCGGGGGAAACCGGAGATCCCGGAGAAAACCCGCCCCAGCGCCGTGTTTTCCACCACAAATCTCACTTTGCGGTCGCCTGGGATCGAACCCGGGCCGCCTAGGTGAAAGTCAAGCGGTCTAACCACTGAGCCACGGTGTGGCCAGCAATGGAAGAGTTCCATCCTTCTCCACTTATATGGTAAACTGTATTTAACGTCGAAGGCTGTTGAGATGTGCAAGAAAGATAGGCAAAGTGTCTGATCCATGTGGCCAAATTACATAAAACTGATTACGTTATCCGCCGTCGACGTGACAGTACGCTAACCTCCGTTTCGTATTCTATCTGTCATATTGTTATCTGGTAAACATCACTAATACATAAAACTTTTATCAACAAATATTTGAATAGGTTTTACCATGTGCTAAATACTTATTCTTATTGATTTCCATTTTAAAGTAGTTGGTGTAATGTGACATTTCGACATTCACCAAGAGCCATTTAAATAGAAAAGGATTTCTGGATTGTAAAATCGGGTGTTTGATTCAATACATTTAACATAATTAGTTTTCAATCTATAGACAATATGGAAATGTAATGGTAACCAGACTAGGGATAGACTAAGTTTACCGGAAGGAAATGTCTCTAGGCATCTGAGATTTCTCGTCAAAAGTATACATACATGAGGTACAACCTTTCACTTAAAGCAAAACTTGAGAACAGGTGAGGCAAATTATCAGTTTGATTTGTGAATAGACAAGACCATTATGAAGCGAGACCGGAACTTATAAATGCTTATTGTGAAGAATTAAAATGTAGGCGTATCAATAAAGGAGGAATAATTCAAAATTGTAAAAAAGACAATAAAGAAAGAAATTACTACCTGAACGGAAAATAAGTCATTTCTATATTTCGAAGATATACCTGAGAAGTTTTGCCAACCAAAATGAAATAAACTGTAAATGGGAAGATTCTTAAAAGTCTAAGGAAAACCAAAATTTTGATGAGTGGGTTGTTGAATATTTGTGATTATTGTTACATTTATTACAGTTTATGAAATTAAAATTGTGGTAACACATTTTGCATGCCTAAAATATGTGATTGGCGCAGTGATCAGCTCTTATTAAGGAAAAATGAGGCGTTTTATTGATGTTACAACTGATTAAAAACAAATATGAAAGTGCAGTTGTTAACTAAGTTATCACGTTAAATACGAGGGCTGTTCAATAAACAATGATCACATTTTTTTCTGACAATGTACCTTTACTCATCCTCATAATTTTGATGGTCCTTCTCAAAATAGTTTCCTCTGAATTCGATGCAGTTGTACCAGCGTTTCTGCCAGTCTTCAAAGACATGCTGGAAACTATTTTTGAGAGATCATTCAAAATCGCCTCCGCAGCCTTCACCACTGCTTCTGATGATGGGTAATGCCTCCCATGAAATAACCGTCAACAATTGTGATCATTCTTTAGCCCTCGTAGGTACTGCAAGAATCATTCATTAACATTCTAAAACAATGAAAATGTTCATTTTATTGTAATTAAATATTGTCTGTTAAAAGTTTGCCCTTTCAACAACTGTGTACTAAACTTTCCTTATCCAAAGTGAAATTTTGGTTTACTGCCATGTTATTGAGACTGATTTTCCAATAAAGCACCCAAAATTTTGGTAGAAACATTGTCACACTAAAATAATATAAAAATATTAAATAGTTGATCACTTTTTTTTACAATTTATAATTACTTATTACAACTGGATAAGGCGAGTTTGACACTTGTTGATCTTCGTTTTCTTAAGCATAAGCTAACAACCTTATTTTGTTTCAGGTAAGTGGAAGGTTACATCACAGTGTACCTACAGAAGCAAAAATGGTTGAATTTCAGGTAAGTTATGCCTTACAGGCAAAACTGCAGAGCTTGGATTATCTTTACTGTGAAAAACCTTGCTTCCACATTCCTGCTTACAAAACATAATTAGTTATATATTTCATTGATTCATGTAATGTCATTACTATAAACTGATTCCTATTATATTCCCAATCCTACATAATTATTGACGTTCATAGCCTTAGAGCTGACAATGCTGCAGTAATATAATAAACTTCAGGCAAACTTTCTAGTATTTTTCTTATTTTAACTTCACAAGTTTACTACATAGTTGATACGTTTATTTTGGGTTGTTAGTGAATGTTAAACTATTTGAAAAAATAAATAACTCTTTGTCCCAAATTGAATTTTAGATTCGCATGCATATATACAGGTTGTTTCAAAGCGACAGCATACGATTATACCCGTTTCGTAGTTTATTACTTAAGTAGTCCGAATTTGGTATCGGAGATTCGAAATTCTATTAGGTATAATTTTATGCAGCATTAATTATTTGATACTAGGCAGCGCGGGAACCACTAGTGTGCGAACCTCAATATATATTGGGACGCACTGGCCACGAAAACAAAAACATTACTCCTTGCTCTTTATTAGTGAACCTAGCCTACCTTTGAAGTAATTGGGCAAAGGAGAAAATGTATGTATGCATTGTTAAAAAGTCTACTAATAACTTCGGACAATTGCAGGGTTACTGTTTAGTGTAAAACTACACATTCCGTTCTAACAGGGAGGTTTTGCGCGTACTTGGATAGCAAATCCAAGTAATATGGGGCGTTATACGAACGCCGAAATGACGGATATGGTTTCGATGAATGGAAGAGCTGAAGGAGTTCAAGGAACGCACGGTTAATTTAGTTTCATTAAAATATGAATTGTAAAAAAGTTAACTTCAATGATAATATTTAACTTCAGAGCACTTCATGACCTTAATTGTGCAATACTTTCAACAGCTTCCTTTTTAGTTACAAATGCTTTATTTAGTATTATTAAAGATGTGAAATAAAGTGCTCATCTCATTGTATAAGACATTTAGTTTTGGTTAATTTATCTCTAATTCTTTGATGTTACTTTCTGTTCTGTTTATCATTTAATGCTTCAACAACATGAACTTCCCTCTAAAAGGTATATTTGCATATGTCGACCAGCTTATTTTGTCACCATGGACTGTTATAGCGAAATTTTTGAACACGCTAAAAACTCATAAGCAGTAATTAAGCAATAGCTTCTTTATTGCGGTTTCATAGGCCAAAGAAATAATAGTAGTAGGCTACTGGGGAGTGTGCCGGTATGTTTAAAAACAGCTACAGCACGCGGCACGACGTGTGACGTATACCTTCGAACTCCGACAGCGTGAGGCACGCGTCGTTGTTCCTGTCTAATTCAAGCTATTCTGCAGCATTTTTATGCGGATCTATTGGGGTGAGAGCTATCTATATTGTGACTCCGTGTGTCCGGGAATTAAAAGTCCATTTTGCAGAAATTCAAAATTTTGTTTATTTCCGTAGAAATACACTCTATTCAATCCTTACGTAACAGAATTACGTCACATTTACAATCACAATCAACCTAGGTCGATGACCACAACAGCGTCCTGATTACACCTGTTTATAAAATCAACTCTCTTGTTGACGACTGACACTTGGGAAATGGTCGCTTCCTTAAATACCTCATTGATAATTCTAGATATTTCTGGAACAAACCAGAAATCGAATGTTCTGGAACACAATCAATACGTCACCAGAATGTTCCAGAAGCTTAACTTGATCTGTACCAGCAAGTCCTTTATCTCCACTAACTTTATTTGCTTAACTCTCTGCACCGAAACTTCTGTGCGCGTCGCCACAACAATATGTATCACATACAAGCTGAGTAACTACTTCTATATGCTCGTTCGGTGTCGTTTTGAGACACCTTGTATAATCTCCATGTCTTTAAAACACCCTGAGAAGCAACTTTTTGTATGTTTAGTATTCCATACATGGATTCAATCGCATCAAGACCTAGTGTCATTCAGTAAGAGAGTTATTTCGAAATATCTTTCGATCAAATTTTACGCCTAAATGCCCTGAACATTGGTAACTTCCATAATTACATTTCAGGTAATTTCCTCACAGGATAGATTGATTAAAAGAAGAGGCAATACATTAATGGTTGCAGATACAATTTTAATGCTTCTTGATTTAAGTGTTCACCTCAGATATCATTTATTTATTTATAATCTACTGGAAGAAATATAAAAATTAAATTGCAGTGTGTTCTCTTCACTACCCCATTATGCACTGCTTAAAGGCTACCTGCCTCGTGGTCTATTTATTCGCACCGTAAGAAATATGATCTATTGGTAATTCATGTAATAAAATTAGTAGTCTTATCTCTGCATGCAATTTTAGCTCAATATATACTTTTGACATATACATAGGGGAGGATGAGGATGTTCCCATATATTTGACGGATTGACAGCTTTAATTGCGACCAAAAGAACATCCAAGCATAGGGTTTTGGTTAGACTCGGTAATCCGTATGTGATAGAATGGTCATTTTGGAATTAGAATTCATGAGACGGCAGATGCTGTGGCCTAGAGCGGTGCAGCCCTAGGACTCACAGGATTCTCTTTGGAGAATCCCCCAGGAGGGTCCAGTATGAGATAACCCAGCTTCTGGCTCGGGGCATCCTGAGCTGCCGGGCAAACCATATTGCTGCGGGGTCTGACGGTAAACTGATTTTCTGCTGAAGTTAACTAATCTAGATCCAGTGGCTCTGTTGTCTACCTTACCACCAGCGTGTTCGCTGCACATTTAATGCGAGTCTAACAAAATCCCATAAGTAGAATATAAGCAAGTTTGAATACTCATATACATTGAGTGATTCTTGTGGAGTGTAAAAATATGAAAATCTCAGATATAAAGGCTCATGTCCAATTTATTTGGACAATTAAACTTGAATAAATGTTTAATTCAAGGGACGCAAGGGCCTTAAGAACGTATTGCACGCCTTTTATAAGAACACTCAGTTTATTGTCAATGAACTGAAGGCAGCGGTCACAGCGCAAATGGTATACGATATAGATTACTCCTGCTTTTGGTTTAACGTCGGATATTATGTATAACAAGTAAACTATTCCCACAATCATAACATGTAATGTACTGAGAATTGGTACAAACGTTCTCAACTTAGACGCATATTCTTTTGGGAAAGAAAAACAGATATGAAATTACTCCAGCGTTTGCCTGTTCTATAATGTATAAATGAGGGTCTATACTCGGATAAAGTGTGCGTGGTCTGTTTAGAAGAGCATGCATTAACTCGTCTCATAGAATGCTATTATTCATGGAAAAATGACCCCCCCCCCCCAAAAAAAAGAGAAATCAGCATACAAGATGAAAACACTCTGGCATAACTATATTACACAACTGACCAACATTCATATATATGCCCGCCTCGGTAGCGTGGTGGTAGCATGTCTGCCTCACGCGCAACAGGTCCCCAGTTCGAATGTCGGTCAGGGTGAGTTACCTAGATAAGTTTTGTCCGGGGTTTTCCCTTGTCCTGAAAGACGAATGTCAGGTAACTCTAAGTTATATGGACCGCGGGCTCATTTGAGCATCATTTCACCCATTCTATTCATCGTCCGATATAACTTAACGTTGGAGGACGTAAATTACAAGGGAAAAAATTAATATCTCATACTATATTCATTTCGTATGGAATCTACACTGAAACTTCTGTTTAAATATTGCGTTGAATGTAATTAGTGAAAAAATAGAGGATAATTAATAGCATATTACTTCAATATAAGTTGCAAAAACTCCTCTTTTACAGTTAAATCATTATATGAAATGAAAATGAGTGGTCTCCTTAATAGAATTCTATGGCAAATACAACTAGGTTTTGAAATATTAAAAATATGATGAAATGAGTAATAATAAGAAATACATGGTGTGGTAACAGAACCAAATTCGTGTTATGTCTTACTTCTGTTTCCTCTACACTGCAAGTAAAGCCCTTGAGGCTTACATGAGAGGGTCTATTCTGCTACTCAGTGTATATCGTAGCAGACTCTACACAAGCATTTCGTGAAGAGGGCAGATAAGCTGAAACCACAAAATCTCGTTTGCAATGCAATAGTCTGAGGTTATTTTGAAATATGTATTAAATGAGTGCATTGAATTCATTTATAAGCCATTTTGCTTTCAAACTTTCTTACTTGCATCAAGTACAACCTAACAGAAAAGGGCAATCAACTATGCAAGTCAGACAGTGGTATGAGAAGTAAGAAAAACTAAAATTTAAATTAATAATCTACTTACGTGCTTAGTGGACGGTAATGGAGGATTCTGAGTAATGTGTTGTAAACTGCAAGCTATTAACCGTTGGAGAATTTCCAACTAAATTGAGAGCCGTTAAAGTAAATCTATAATCATTTTCATTGACCATAGCTGAAAATTGCTTGTTTTGCATGACATGAAGGGATGCTTGCTGGAAAGCGGTATTTGAAATTCATAGCAAGCTAATAGCTCGATATTAGCATGCCAGTATATTGGCCATCGCAATTTAAACTATGGATGACCAAAAATTAAACAACCTCCAGCCCCAAAATTGAATATAAAGCCCATGATTAAAAATTTCATGGTGTTTGGGAAGTGATATCGCCCTACAATGTGGTTGGAATTGGATGGATTTATTATTAATAAAGATTGACAAGCCGGGAAGATTTATAAATACGAATCCGAAATTCACTCACCAAATAACCTGTTGATGAGAGGATTACATTCCGATGTTAATGGCATAGCGAGGTGTGAGAATGGGAACTGGTGTGCGCATTACATGAAAAGCGAACTCTTTGTCGTTTTACTTTCCATAATTCGCCTCTTTTTACGGGGCTTTGGTAAAACAGCGCTGGCCATAAAATGAGCTGTAATCTGCTTAAAGCTTTAGTTTTCCTAACCTTTGGAGCATAATAGGCACATGTGGAAAACACGAAGAGAAAATGTACATCACGAAATAACACCTACATGTCCAGCAAAGATTCCTTTACACTCTGTGTACAGTTAAAGTTGAATGTAATATTGGGCCGACATTATGCAGTTTAGATGTGAGTGTGCAAGGATCGGTTTCCTAAGGTTCGGGTTTCTATTCACACCAGCACTCATCCCGACCTTGAAGTTTACGTTGTTTTCCGTAGTCAGAAGACGAATACCAATTTTCTACGTTCAATATACAATTTTCCAGAGATACATATTACAGTCATAACATAAAGCACAAATTAATTTTACAGAGAATGTTTAAATGGTATAACAGAAAACAGAAATAAGTTCCTCAGAAAAACAAACAATTGAGTAAATTTTACAGTATTCACTATGAATGTTACACAAGTCTGTGGAACTTCGGATCCAGTACCCTGGTATTCACTTTTAGAGACTGAGGGAAAACCACAAAAAAGGCCTCAGTCAGGTTACTTGATCACTGTCGAACACGAGTAATATGTTCAGCACAGATGTCTCTAGAGTAACTATCGACATCTCACAACTTCTTGAAGAGCGCTAAGTAGTCCTTACAGCAAATTATCTTCATCACTTTGATATTCTCAGGATCCCAGGAACCCAAGGAGCCAAGTAAAATGGCGTTCACGTCTACTTTCTGATATCTGGTGCGTAGGGCCTGAGTCAAGTCATGGCATTTTTCTTCTTTTGCTTTTCGAGCATTACTAAAAGCCTGCTTCCCGTTATCGAAGGGAATAGTGACATCCAGGACAACAGCATTCCGATCTGTCACCAAAACGAGATCTGGCTTCAAGTTTCCTTCAATATTACGCAGGTTATTCATCCTCGAAATCTTTCCATAATTCCATTACCTCTATCATATGAGGGGATATCCCCTTCCTTCATTATGTCCCTTAATCTTTACCTAATAATAAAATTAAAGGTAATTTTCGAAGTCTACAAATGATATGTGAGTCTCTAACTTGACTTCTTATCTTTTTTTCTGAAATTCCTTTTATTTAAAAACATTGTCACTAGTACATCGTCTTATTCTGAAAGCAGATTGATGCTCTTCCAAAAATACCTGTGTTATTGATTTTAAGCGGCTACAAATAATTTTAGCATAAAGCTTTTAAACTATATTTAACAGACTTATACCTCTGTAATTTCCAGAGTCAATAGCCTCCAGCAATTCCTCCACGTTATCCTTTCCTCCTGGTGTCTTGTAGCTACAATGGATTTGTCTAGATATGAAAGCGTATTTTCAAGTAATTACACAAACATCTATTACACATTGGCCGCGCCATGACTCAGTGGTTAGACCGCTTGGCTCTCACCAAGGCGGTGCGGGTTCGATCCCAGGTGACCGCAAAGTGAGATTGTGATGCACAACACGGCGCTGGGGCGGGTTTTTTTACGGGACCTCCGCTATCCCCCGCCATCTCATTCCACCGGTGCTCCATCGTCATCTCATATACCATCAGTGACACTGCTTGTGGTGTCGTATGTAGTAAAAAGGGTGCTAAACATTACACATTATTACACATTACCGTTGGATGGAATCTCTGGCATCAAGTTCAATTTTAAGAGTCGCATTTATCTTTGAAATTGAAAGAAATAGGAATTTTAAAAAATGCTTACCATGTGAAGAACTACAATATGTTACCTACTAAGCTTGGGCTGGTCGTCTTCCGATCACATGCGTGAATGCCAAATCTCAAATTCCATAATAATTATAAGAATAAAAACAAAACACCCGCTCGAAGGATATACTGGAGATGCCGTCCGTCTTAAGCTGAGGAAATTTCCATTCACACGTATCAATTTAGCTTCCGAAATAATATTAATTCCTGCTTTGATATTTTGCAATAATTTTTCTAATAAATGGGGATTAGTCTCATACTTCATTTTTCAAGTTGCTCCATAAATAAATCGAGCGGACCATAAAACATTACTAATAATTCCATGTTCAACATTTTCTAAAATAAATATCAATAACTCATCGGCTATATTTGCGGTGGCAGAGCCCTGCAGGAGATATCCAGACCAACATCAATGTCTGTCAACTGTTTGAAACATGGTGCCAGCATATTATTTCTGTATATTTATGTATTTCTGCTACACTCACACGAAATATTGCATACCCCGCCTCAATTTTTCTTTCATACCAGGTAGTTTATGTGTGTATTATAATATCGGTTGTGCTGTGATCACACATGAACACCTTCGTCACCGAACAATATTAATTGTGGATCAACTGACCCATTAATAAAATTCAAAGAAGTTAAATTCCAATTATATTTCTAGTTGGGAAGATTTATCTATTCATGAGATCACTTCGTAGCAAGCAATTCCTGAATAATACCACTTGTATGATACGAGTTTTAAAATGTTTCTTGCCCTTCCTGCTGAAGCTTTCAAAATATCAGTTTGTTGTGCAAGATGTCAAAGTGATTTCCGAGGTGACCATTCCAACCTTTCTCCGATTTCATTTCATTTGTGAACTCCACAAGCACGTGCATTTTTACTTTTCTTGTGCCACCACGAACTGATTCTGTCTCACTGAATTTATTTAAAAGCAAACAAACGGTTTCTCTACTCGGAACACGAATTGTGTAGTACGTGCAAGCAGAGAAAAACAATCTTCACACGAACCGTGCGCCTGCCGCCAAGTTTTATAGCATACCTTCTGCACATCGTTTAAAACATATATAAAATATTTTGTTGAGTGTGTAGAAAAATAAACATATTGCTGAGTATTTTAGATTTTTAGAAAGGCCTTTAAATTCTGATACCTTATGATGAAGGACGTTTTATTTTTACAGGTGAAAAGAAAAATGATCCTTGAGGGTAATGTCAGTTTCATGGCATTCCCTCAAAAAGGTTTATAGAATTATGAAAAATATTATGGACGGTAAACTGTAATTGGTGCTTAGTTGTAAAAGGCGTGACCTGTGTTGCCAAATTTAAATTTTCAAAATAAGAATCCCCTTTTTTTATAACACGGGATAAGAAATCCGTGTAAGGAGGTAGCGCATGAAGATTTTAATAGCTGATATCCTCAATTTCTTGCAATTTAATGGAAAATGTGTACTATATGAACGTTGATTTTTTTTTCAATTATTTTACTTTGTTTTTCTTGTTTTTCATATCCCTTTACCCGTTTTATCTTTACGCATACGAATATAAGGCGGGACTCACACTCGTAGTCTCTTGAATCGCAAAGTTAGGGTTCAGAGAGCGCTGCTATGAGGATGGGCAACTAATAAATTCATTCCCTATGGACTCTTCGGAGGAGAATGAAGTAACCCAAGTTTTACATTTCTAATTAGTTCCTATTATTGCAGCAAAATGTGCAATAAACTGATCTCTGTAAATGTTTGCTTTGATTTACTAGAAGGAAATAAAAAATAAGGTTTTTCATAAATAGTTTGGGAAATAATTTGAAAAATATCATAATGGATGTATTTACATGTCTCCTTATCGCAACTTAGCCTATTGGGAGATATCGTTGCACCTTTTCAGAATAAGTTACATACACCTTACGGGTAACAAAAGTGCTAACGCTTGTAGTACGCTCGCGAATGACCCGCCGAGCTCTGCTGTTGGAGAAGTTGCGACTATATTGTCGCGGCGATGGGTATAAAAGGTTCGGCGCAAATAAATAACAGACGGATAGTGTTTCACGGAGATAAAGAACTTGCATAAGCAGATAAACATAGTGCCGGAGTAAAAGTACTTGCCGGCATAGATTAATTTACGCTTATGGAAGGTGATAGAACAGTCCATTTCTTTTTTGTTCCAGAAACCTCTGGAATTTATCAATGAGGTATTTAAGAAGGCGACGAATCGTCAAGAGTCAGTCGTAAAAAGAGAGAAATAAACAGCTGTAAAGTGTTGTTGATGTAATGAGAGCTGATGTAATCAGAATACTGTTTGTCATAGTCATCGACCATGGTAGATTGGGATTGTGTACGTAACGTGTTTCTGCTATAATCTGTAAGTGTATTTCTACGGAAATAAAGAAGATTTGGAATATCTGCAACTGTGACTTTTAATTCTACGAACCCACAAAGTCTCAATGTGAAGGATGTAGGCGAAGTTCAAATTAAATTGATTATAATTTCCGAAATCTTGTTTTAACTGTGTTTATTTTGGGAAAAGTGTACTGTGGTAGCACCGTGGTATTTATTATTTAAATGAGCAAGTGTAAGACGTTCAATTCTGTCTAGGTCTTCCGCGGTTATTCTGACGCTTAACGTCCATTTTGTTTCCAGGTAAATAAAGTAATCTAGTCGTGGCTTGGTGGGACGAAGATCAAACGAAAAATTATTGACTTGGTGAGAATTGGATATAAGACATTTTATGGAAAATAAACTGGAAATCAAGAAACCAACGAAGTGAGCCCATAAGCATATGCTGATGCATACATATACACCCCATTATTACTATCCTTAATAGTTTGTTCAGTTTTAATGTTATAAATAAGTTTAAGTACAAATGCCTTATATATAAAGATGTTCCCTTAGTATAAGTCAGCTCCTATGTATAGATACAAATATTTATGAAATATAACGGCTACATTTTCATGATTACCTTATATTATTTTGAGAGAAATATATCATGCAACATAAAGATTGGAAAATGTAAGGAGGATTCTGGTTATGATGTTTTATTCCCTGTAACATCCAAATAACTCTACAGAATTATACGAAAAGGCCTGTTTTGCTATGCTTGAACCTTAAAAGCCATAATTGAACATGTGAATGAAGTACAGAAGTCAAAATGTTAGTGATGGTTAGGCAAAAAGTGTAAGAATTAAAATGCGGTATCCTCTTAACGGCTGGTATATTAAGTCCTCCACTCTAAAGTACCTTTATTTAATTTTTTAACGTTTGCAAAGTGTAAAATTACACCGATTTTTATTTGTGGCTATACACATGGTAAATATTAAGGAAAAGCTCGCAAGAAAGTACATCTCTCTTTGAAACACATTTTGTGTAAAAATTATTTTTTGTGACATTCTATATGTTTGAAATGTTTAATACACCTCTGAAGAGTAAGGTAATTTGAAGATGTAAGTAACTAATCAAGATTTTCTTATAATCATTCAAAGAGAATCATTGGACGATAGCAGATGAAACCCCATATTTTAAACATTTAGCTGTAACTTCAAGCTCTTGCATCTGTAACTGTATTTATCTCTATTTTATATGAAAGTTCTAGAAAGCTTTTGCGCGAAAAGTTTGTAGATAAGTGTATGGTGATATGAGGTAACAATGCATTTCGCTTTCAAGTACTCCACAATAACATATCCAAGTTCCCTTTATGCATTTAGAGAACGCTACACCCATTTAATGTATAAAACTGCCTATATCTTCTAACATTCTTACAACTTTCGGTGAAACCTCGTGCCATCAAGCGATATATATTATCTAGTGATACCAATGGGAGATGTTCGTTACTTTCGTTAGTATGATAGTGAGGATACGGTAGAAAAAATGCACAGCTAATAAATTGGAATCTTAACTATGATGGACTATGAGGATATTTACCATAGGCTAGGCGGTGACGTAGGCCTGAATACACGAGTTGAAATCGCCACTCAAGTATCAGAAATTGAACCACGGATCCTCTTTCTGTATCCTCCTTCAAAATCAAGAGTTATCTTCTTGGCCGCTTTATATTCTGATATTTACATGTTAAACACACCAGCACTATCCTATATATGAATCTAGTTATATTGCGAAGAAGTCCTAGAGAGCGCTTGAGCGAGGTAGAATGACACTTACTGTTAAGTATGTAGATATTCTGATCGTGTATTGCTATTTGAAAGGGCAATTTTACGTGTACCTTTGGTAAATATAACAATTTATCGAAACGCGGAGAAGGAAGTGACCCCAAACTTAAGCACAGTGCTGGATTTATTTTGCAAAATGTTTCCCATGTTAATTTAAAATTAATTAGATACGTTTCACCTATAACGTTCTTTACCAGCTCCTTTATAACTTGAACAAATGATTTTATCCATATGTACTGTAGGCCGCGCCACGCCAGAGTGGTTAGACCGCTTGGCTCTCAGCGAAGCGGCCCGGGTTCGATCTCAGGCAACTCAGGCAAAATGAGGTTTGTAATGTACATGGTGGTGGAGCTAGTTTTCACCGGGTTCTCCGATTTCCCGTACCAGAATTCCGATTGCTCCATCATGTTTCCTATCACCTCGTACTTTCACTTCCGGCTTTGCACTGATCACTCATCCCAGAATCTCTCTGATCAAGTAAACCTCTGATCCTCGAGTGAGTGAGTGAGTGTGTGGTGTTTTAGGGCCCGTCGACAACAAGGTCATTTGGGCCTCTGATCCTTGAGATTGCGTGGTTCCGAAGACCCTGTGTTCCACTTAAGGAAGCACAGGAGTTCACTCATTCATTCATTTGTACTGTAGATACAATGGAAATTCGGGAAAGTGCACGAAAAAGTGGCAGTAAAATATTTGCAAACCTGTTATCTAGTTATTACTTTGAATTTTCATTGTCCTTTTAAGACAATGAGAATGTGTTCAAATTTAAGATAATTATACTTTTTCTCCCTTTCTCGCCAATGCTGACGTGAGGAGGCGCTTTTCTTCCCTCAGAGCGAGGGAGCCGAATCATCTGACCTAAGATGAAATCAGCGTTGAGGGGTCGGTCCAGCGCTTGAGATGAATGATTTATTGAGCAATTGGTGGAATGCTGGGTGGCGGGGAACCGGAGGACCCGGAGGAAACGCAACCCAGCGTCATATTGTCCACCACAAATCCCACTTTGCGGTTGCCTGTGATCGAACCACGGCCACTTAGGTGAGAGTCAAGCGGTCTAAACACTCAGCCATGCTATAGTATACCATATATATTAGTCCTGCGCCGTGGCGTAATGAGCTAAAGCGTGTGCTTTGGTTCCCTGCGTCCAAATTACGCCCGGCAGGTGTGCGGATTTCAAGCCCAGAGAATAAGACCGGTGCGTACTCAGCATCGTTAAGAAATTTTGGAGCTACGTTAGGTAGCGAACGGTGGTCTAGAAAGTACTTTTCACCTGGGGGTACCCTGATGATGATTACATTTCTTCCCCTATCGGATGGATGATCGGCCACATCTGCTTGCGCATGTGAGCCTGAGGACGGCAGTTGGATTGGCAGGCTCAGGCCCACGTTGGACTACTAGTGTGTGTGTGTGTGTGTGTGTGTGTGTGTGTGTGTGTGTGTGTGTGTGTGTGTGTGTGTGTGTGTGTGTGTGTGTGTGTGTGTGTGTGTGTGTGTGTGTGTGTGTTAGAAAACTTCAACGAACAGTAAGGATTACCAGGATAATTTTTGTTTCAAAACAACTTATTTGATAAATTACGTACCTACTTGAAGATCTGCATATTTTGTACAGCCAGTATTATTCCACACGGTTTAACAGTTATACGAAACGATTTCGAATTGAAGAGCATTTGCGTAATTCAACGGAAATCATTAGAGCCACCGTTTAGAAAACTAAGTCCGATATTTTGTACATGTACAGAGTAGTTTCTGGTGTATCTTTTTGAAATGTTCGTGTGTCACATGCGTCAAACATGTTTCCCCACGAACACACACACACACACACACACACACACTCACTCACTCACTCACTCACTCACTCACTCACTCACTCACTCACTCACTCACTCACTCACTCACTCACTCACTCACTCACTCACTCACCCTTTTATTCAGAGTGTGAAAGCATGTTCTTCCGACGAAACTTTGGTAGCATGTTTTGAGACAAGTACAATGTTTACCTTATTCAGTGGAATAAAATACCGCTGGCAGGCAGTTAACGTACTAATTTGCAACTTATCTATGCGGCTTATGTTACCGGACATGAACTTCTCTTACATACCAATGGACTGACCCACTCATAGACCTGAGGATACCAAGAGACCTAATGAGAGTTTGACTGTACAAAGTAAATTCAACGTGTTTCACGTATAGGAAATACTTTTCTAGGCCGATCAAAACCGCAAGAAACCCGAAATGAGTCATATTTACGTTCAATGGCCGTCAAGGTTCTTGAACTTTAGCTTATTACCAGTAGGAAAATGTGAAGTACGGTGGCCATGGTTCCTTTGATGGCGTGTCCATTTGTAAAACGAACCGCAAAGCAAAATCTGATAATGCTATTACAAGAGGATTCATTATAGCCCCGTTTAATCCTCAAAGGTAGATTGCTGTTCCTGTATTCACAGAAACGGTACACCTTTTCGTTGGAGCCGATTAAGTGGCTATGCTCTGGATGAAAATTCGATTACGAATTAATTGAAATAATTAAACATCTCAGTAAACCACGCCAAAGCACTTTCGTCCTTAGAGGGTATATTTTCTCTTAATTGCATTAGTCCTGTCAAGATTGACGGTAATGCCAGCATAAGAAACTATCTAGCCTAAAAGTAGGATCCTTCTAGTGGCAAAGCTGTATTTTTAAGAGTTAATCCAGAAAGTACTACACGCAAATCATTAAAATCGGACTGAAAATCCGCGAGTAAATGGCTACAACTTCAATATAACTATAGAAATATTCAAATTTCAGCTCATCATATACCATTCAGATTAGGCAATATTTGTCTTTTCCGAAACCAGGCAATTCACAGTAAGTCCTTCTACCTCTTTGTAGCTCGACCGATATTTCTTCTCCCTTGGGGTTTTTATTCATAAAGTTCTCTAGGAATACTGGTTTTCTTCAAATTTCAGAATTGAGAGCAGGTCTAAGACTTATGCACGAGTCACAATTGTGTGGTCGTCTTCTTTGGAACCCGTATAAGTGCCGTGGCTTGCCAAATTGTGTTTACATGCTTTCGAAAACTTCATCGGAAAGTAAGCATTATTCAACTCCATTGTAGTGAAGACATTAAACATCTCTTAAAAGCGGTATATAGACCGGCCGCCTATAGTTTGACAATCTAGTTGAACTGGTTTACTTGAATTTAAGTTTATAAAATCCACGATTAGCCTGAAATTACTGTCATTCTTAGCATTAGGAAATGGATTACTATAGCAGAAGAGGATGTGCAAATACTTCCAACACATTTTCGATGTCTTTCTTCAGTTTAAGATACTGGCAGAATTTCATCGGTGTGATATACGTTCGATGTGATATTCGATTGTTAGTAATGCCAGGTTCCTTGAAAAATAATATTTATTGTTGGAACATGAAGATCTCCATTTGTCTGGCTTTGTCTGGATTTAAATGGGACAAACCCCCTGTCAGCTCCAGAGCTGAACTCTAGTCAACGTCCGTAAGTAGCTGCCGATATAAGTGGTATCTTCATATGCAGGTCGAATCCAAAGGTTGTTTAGTATGTCCCTTAATCAAACTTAACTCTACTCACCGCTATGAAATCCGCACCTAAAATATGGTGATGGGGTACATCAGTATAATACAATTGTTTCCATATAAAATGTGCAAAACGTACGTTAACAAACACCCTACACTTCAAGGGACTATCCATTCAAATAAACACTTCAGTGTACGAGTTTTAACCTTCAAAAGAAATCGTCATAATATCTCTTTAAGCATTTATTCATGAGCTAGGGAACAAATACTGACAGAATAAAAGAAATTGCCATGACTTAGATTCGTAACAGTCCATTCAACTGTCCAAAAGTTCTAACATTAGAAGAACTGCTTTTAATGTTCTGCTGGCTTCAAAATGGTGTTTATGGAAATGTGGCACGCAAGATTTTCGTCAGACTACTTGTTCTTAAACGCAGTACACAAATTATCGTTACGAAGTGAACTTGACTGCACTAATTGTGGAAGAGACCGTGGAATGTTCCATCCATTTGTGCTATTCTAATGCGCGCTGCTCAGCCAACAAAGCACCATTTCAGTATATAAACGTACATCGAAGTGCAAAAACTAGATTTGAGCATATATTGGGAGTCAGCTCCAACAATATTACGTCATATACCTGTCCCTCGTTGTAGGGCAGCAGTAGCATCCGCGAATGTTTAACCCTATTCAGATATTGTAAAATCAATTATTTTAAATTCAGAGGTTTCATCTTTGTTGTCCTAAAGCAGTTAACGCTTTACCAGATACAAAACTGCATAAAACCTGCTCGTGGAACCCAAGTTAATGAATCGATATCTTTTTCGGCTCTCTATAAAATACAGAGACCGGTTTCTAGCTTTGGCGGCAATAATTTCCGAAAATAAAACAACAGACACCCTAGAAAAATGCGCTTGGTACGTACCAAAAAATTTAGCAACTCTACCGCAGCCAGGATGTTGACCAGCACAAAGTCCGAACATGGCTCCACGAATTTCTATAAATCATTTGATAGTTTTTCATTGATAGGCTTACAAAGGTCATGTGACAAAAGAAGTACTGTTATATCACTGAATACATCTGGGTCATTTGACTGACTAGGTGCATTATTCAAGAATGTTACCGTGACCGACTCTTTGTAAAATGACATTTACCACACAATTAAAACAAGGGGATGAAAAATGTGACTTATGGAAAGTATTAGCACAGAAAAGGAGTATGTATTCTTACAGTTTGTCAAACTCGCCGAAAGTCTCCCGCGCTGCTACTTAGCACCACACCCGAATTAGAAACCACAAAATCTTCAACTTCTGCTAAATCTTTCTCACATTCGCCCAGTGATTTCTGTAGCAGTGCATGATCTTTATGTAGCTTCAAATTGGGATTGTCTTTTACCAGTCAAAACACTTGCAACATCTGAAAAGGAACTGAATCTTGCATAGCGAATTCAAAAGGCAGTTCGCTCTCAAGCAGATAAACCACAATAAGCCTGTTATACCAAAGTAAAAAATACCCACCATACAAATTTTCATCCATATTATATACGTTCAGTTTATCTAATTTAAAGAAAAGACACGCTCTTCTACTGTAGGCTTTCCATTAATTCACACCTCGTATTCTGTAAGAAGCACATATATGAATTAAAGATGCATGGTCTCCAAAATCTGGGAATTAGAAGGGCCAGTTTTGCCAAAGTAATGGTCTCCATATAATATAATATGCTGTAGTTTACGAAGCTTTACTTCGTATGTAATTTTAAGAAGTTTCACATCTTCACTTAAATAATGGCAAATGCTTCGTAAAGGTGCCCCTGTTTTAGTGAGGAAGCTTTAGTTTATTGGTCTGGCTTGTAATGTCTTAAGGAGATAAATGCAATGAAAATTTAAAAATGAATAAACTTGAGAATTCCAACTTGTGAAAATATTGCTCACCTACTGTACAACACGTGTACGCTAAAGCACTCTTTATGGACTCTAATTTAACATTATATAAACTTCATTTGGGATCTAAGAAAAACACATCTGAATTATTTTCCCCGAACATTCTATTAAGAAATTCAATATATTCTCCAATCCGTTTTAAAAAAAATTTCATTTTATAAGATAGAGAAAAACGCTTTCGGATGCAGACATCCGATTTAGGAGAGAGCTGGCAAACACTGCCTCTCCTTGCCTTGCCGCTGAATTTAGGCAACACTCATGAAGCGCCACAAAGCGACTGCTTCGGGACTAGTAACAGCTACTTACAACCCAACCAGGCTGGAAAGATTACATTTAGTGAAAATAAGGAAGCCTAAAACCATTAAAATGTGTGCAATCAGCACAAATCCATTGTTGTCCCAGGTACGACTGCCAGAAACTATTAACTGCATTTATAGCATTCCTAGAGAGAAATGTGTAACGTAACAGGAACTAAACCGTTTTGCAGTTTAAACCACAGAGCTTTATATGGACAGTCCATATTTATTGTACACAATCCATTAATTAGTTTTCTCTCTCATTGTGACCAAATGCATTTTATATGGAACGAAAAGGTTAAAGGGTGCGAGGTTCCAGTTCGAACCTTGGTGAGGGTGACTTACCTGCGTAATATTTTTTGAGGTTTATTCCTTGTCCTGAAAGAGGAATAACCAGAAGCTCTATGAACCCTGGGGTCATTTAAGCATCATTTCGTTCATTTAATTCATTTTTCGATATGACTTGCTTTGGAGGACCATAACCTAAAAAAGTCGAAAGAACATTTCAAAGCACGCTACAGTACAAGTGAAGTATAAAACGAATTGAAAAAACACTGCTGAATTAATAAATATAAACGCTTGCTAACGTAAATGTGAATAAACAGATCCAAGATCAAATCTCAGGGAGAATTAGCGGGATATTTCACTTACTGTCACCTTATGTTCAAAATATTAAATTTTGGGCTTAATCTACACTACTAAGCATCAGTTATCTCATGTCACTGTAAAAAGATACCACAAATATGTGAAGCATATTAAATACAGTATTGATTAAAGTACAAGCAAATGCTTATCGTTAAGTAAGCACTTGCTCATCTGCTAGATTAGTTACATTCTGTCTTGCCAACTTTGCGGGTTTCTGTTACAGTTTCAGTTGAATAAGCACTTCACATACATAGTTAGGAGAGCAAACGCTATCGAGAAGGAGTAATCTATACAGTAGAAGATGAATATCGAAATTGAAGATTCAATCATTGGAAATTTCTTTTTACTCTTTCCTTAGTCATCCTGGAGAGATACAAGCACATTCCCGCCTCGGTACGGTAGCGTAGATGGTAGCTGTCTGCCTGACGTTCAAGAGGTCACGAGTTAGAATCTCGGTCAGGGCTGGTTACCTCGATAAGATTTTTCCGGGGTTTTGTCTTATCTTGAAAAACGAATGTCGCGGAACTGTAAGCTCCATAGACCCTGGGCTCATTTGAGCTTCGCCTTACCCATTTCATTCATCGTCCGATATGACCTAACGTTAGAGGACGTAAATTACAAAAAAAAAAAAAAAAAAAAAAAAAAAAAAAAAAAAAAAACCCACACATGGAGAACCCAAAGCAAAATCTGGTAATGCTATTACAGGAGGATTCATTATAGCACCGTTTAAATCCTTAAAATGTAGATTGCTGTTCTTGTGTTCACAGAAGTGGTACACCTCTCCGTTTGAGTCGATTAACTGGCCATACTTTGGATAAAAATTTGGGTACGAATTAATTGAAATAATTAAACATATTCATAAACCAAGCCAAAGCATTTTCGTGCTTACGTTTTTGTAATTTTACGTCCTCCAACGTTATGCCATATTGGAAGGTGAATAAAATAAGTGAAAAGATGCTCAAATGTGTCCAGGGTCCATGGAGCTTAGAGCTACCAGACATTCGTCTTTAAGGAGAAGGGAAACACCGGGGAGACCTTATCCAGGTAACTCACCCTGGCCAGGATTCGAACTCGGGACCTCATGAACGTGAGGCAGACATGCTACCATCTACGCTACCGATGCGGGCTAGAGGGTATGTTTGTGTATCGTTGCTATGTTCTTCAAGGAAATATTGTATTTATTGAGATTTATAATGTAACGTAAATTTATTTTAAATTCATTTATCTTTAAAAATTACATTTAAAGCCCCTTCATGTTGTATTTAAATAACAATCCCTAGTAAAAAATTAAAAGAAATCCATTATTTAAGTACCAGAGAGACAAATTTCGATATCAAGTGTAGTATGGTTTGAAAAACGCTACATCCGCATTTTTAAAAATTACGAAGTGGAAAATATTACACAGTCCAAATGATAATATCATATGATTCTATTTTGGTTCCAATTAATAAATGGGAATATTGTTACAGTCAAGTCCTTTCACTTCATTTACCCATTACTTTTAATAAGGTTTGCCAAAACTTTTGTTATTAGCTAATTAAATCATGTTGATTTAATTATTTGTGTAAGTAAAATATCAATAGTTATTCTGCGTAGTTGTTAATTTTGTTAAAAACTACTTGCTGTTCAACATTATTGAAATATGAATAACATTCAACATTGTAATTAGATATCGAGTATCAAAGAAGTATATTTCAGGTGTTGCCATCTTATTTTTGGGCGGTTCCTTTTTGCAATAGAAACAAATGTTGTAACAGCGAAAGTACAGAATACTGTATCTCTTTCTTGAAGTGTTATCTAGGCATAATATGGCCACATTTGTGAAATTGTTTCTACGTAATATTTTCTCCACTTCCTTCTCCTGCTTTACTGGGTAATGGGTGAGAAATCTCGCATGATAGCTCTTCGTTGTCCCAATTGAGCTTATCATATACCTCACTTTGGCAACGTATCTATTATATAGTCGAAATCTAAGAGTGTCTGGTAAATATTTGAATAACTAATTTCACTCAAATCCCTGATTTTATGTGCTATTTATAAAGTCATTACCTTCAGTGTTTTTTATTACACCTGTGAATCTAATTGTATTCCCATTGAGAGCAGTTAGGAAAATTTCTAGCACTCAGGGTTGAGGTGTTCGTGGTAATGCTACCAAAGAGGTCTCTTCAAAATATTCCTGGAATTATATTCTTCGGGAATCGAATCCCATAACAGAGAGTGTGCTCGTGCGTTAAATTGATTCACTGGCCTGTAACTCTGTAGCTGCATTAGTACGCTGGTCAACAGAAACAAAAGCGCAGTTGAGTAAATGCAACTCTAAAAAGCAAACATGAAAGCATCTGTATCCAGCCTGATCCATTAAGCCACCATTTGGGTTGAACTGTGCGGTATTACAGGTAAATAGTTCTGTTTTAGTGTTAATACAAACCAGAGTTTATTAAAGCAAAAGCGCTATATAGGTATTTATTATTCTCTCAAAATACCTTTATGTATTTTGGTTGTTTTGCACTGTTTCTGATGCCATATATTACTCATACGTGGGCAGCGCTCCATGTTATTTCTGTTGTTTTTAAAATGTTTAAGCGAAACTGTCTTGGATAAAACCTTTTTAAAATGCTCTTCTTTTTGTTCAGTAATGCGAATTTTCATACTGTTTTGTCTGTTTATATGTGTTATACCAGTAATTCATTTATGGTTATAACATTTAATAAATATCCTGATGATGGGAGAGATGCACACTCCCGAAACGTCGATTTCTAATCGTCTTTTCACCTGGCTTGCTTCCCGATAACAGCTTGAGCATATTCGTCGCCAGGAAAGCTTCAGTTCTTATTTTAAACTTGAGTCCTCTTCCACCATATTTTCTAACTATATTTTCCTGTCTTTTCCATAGTTATTTAAGAACTGCTTGAAATTTAAAATAAGGCTTAAAAAGTGAATTTCAGTTCAGAATTTTATGCACCAATCGTTGGCTCTCTATGCCGACAGAACCTCTCATTTGATTCAAGCAACTCAAAAACTTTTAGAAGTGTTTAGTATGGAAGTTGACTTAATTTTAACGAAAAGCTGATGTACGTTATCTTAAAAGATCTACCGATGTACATCACAGATTCAGACGTCCTGGAACTCCTGCAAAAACTAGAATACACGGTTGAGCGAGTTGGACAACTCGCTTAAACTCTTTAATAAATGAATGTGTGAAGATTTAATAACTGAGGTGTTAATGAAGTACTGCAGTAAAATCTTTGGCAGCATGACATTTTTCTCCACTATAGACGAAAATCTACTTTTACTATAATTACAGGATTTCGAAGAGGACTTATGTGTTCAATACATGTAAATGAAAATGTTTAAAAAGCACACGCCATAATAGTGATACATAAGGGATATTTTCAAGCATATATCTCACAATGTGGTGGTGGTGGCGGTGGCGGCGGCGGCGGCGGCGGCGGCGGTGGTGGTGGTGTAGGCGGTGGCGGTGGCGGTGGCGGTGACGGCGGCGGTGACGGTGGCGGTGACGGCGGCGGTGGCGGTTTTTATAAAGAGAGCCCCAAAATTGAAATTCAAGTGAAATTAATTTTATAGCATATTTTATTATAGAGTATTAAATATTAATACTATTAATTATTAGCACTGGCGGTTGCTAGTCTATACAACAGGTGGGCCTGTGTAATTTTTGCTATTAATGTGCCTAGTTTTTAAATTGCTTATGACTATCTCATCATTATTTAGGTCCTTCAACGTTAACTCATATAGGACGGTGTTTGAAATGATGCTCCAATGAACCTAAGATCCACATAGCTGACAGTTACTAGTCATTCATATTTTAGGACAAGGAAAAAACCCGAGACAAAACCTTATCCAGATAATAATTCATCCTGATCCAGATTCAAATACAGCCCTCTTAAACGTGAAGCAGACATGTTACCGTCACAGTAGCGGGCTATGGGATCATCCCCCACATCCTCACTTGTTTTTTCTACAACTGAGGCCGTTTTCGAACTACAAACTGTTAACTTCCTAAACAATAACAAAGTAGGGTCAGACATGACATGACATAGCCGGGATTTGAACCACGGTTCTCCTGCTCTCCGTGTGGCTGCTCTAAACCACTGAGCTACTATGGCCAAAGTGCCGACATGACATAAGTTTTCCAAGTGACTCGTGTACTTCCCAGTGAACCACTAGGAGTTCTCATATACCTATACAATGAGATACGCACCTTTTTGTACCGACTTACTATGCTGTAAGTACTTAAGACCCAGACTTCATAGTTAAACCACTATTCTTTAAGGTGAATTGATGGAAATTAATCTACACACAGCTAGTAATTAAATTTATACTTTTTACCGCTATGCTATCTTGAAATGGGTTCGTTAATTTTTAGGTTCTTCTATAAAATTAATTACAATTCAATTTGTAGTTCAACATTTAATAATTTTCGGCTGCAGAAATAGTGGTATGTGAGGCAGTTTATGGATCAAATGAGCAAGAGAGAAATACATATTTTAATTTTGTTCTGCAACTTACGTTTGGTAAACAGATAAATTATAGCATTCTCTCTCTGAAATTTCGATACCAATATTTTCCATTAAATACGCCCTTAAAGGCTTCTACAATAAGAATTATGTTTCTTAAAACCAAATCTGATTGAGGTACTATGTTTTTAACATGGACTTACGAGGGGGTACCCAAAAGAAACCGGACTCCGAGGGCACTGCCACTCGTAGATGTAGTGCACGGTTCACACGCTAGATGGTGTTAGTAGAGACCTTCATGAAACACCTGTGCAGACGGCGTCAGTGTAGAGCTGAACGTGCAAGTGTGGTATTGTTTCTCTGACTGTTGGCGGGTTACCTCTGCGATGTCGTAATGGCAGTTTTAAAAGAACAAAGACTGTGTGTGAAATTTTGTTTCCTGCTTTAAAAAAGCTACGGAGATCAAACAAATGCTTCAGAAAGCTTTCCAAGAGGACGCTATGAGCCGCACACAGATTTTCGAGTGGTTTGGGCCCTATAAACGAGATGTGTTGAACACCAAGCTCTTCTGGACGCCCTTCAACATCGCGAAATGAGGAGAACATTGAAAATGTCCGCCAAAATATCAACGAGGATCTTCGCCAAACGACTGACCAAATTTCAGTAGTGACAGGAATCAGTTGGAGCTGTAAAAAGAGTTTCGCAAAGGGCACTGGACAGTATCAAACTTGAAGAGTTCCAAACATGCTTCCAACAGTGGGAAAAGAGATTTGACAAGTGCATCGCATGTAAATAATAGAGAGTATTTTGAAGGTGACTGAAGTAATTTTCTAAAAAGTTTCATCAATTAAAGTTTTATGACAACAATTCGGTTTATTTTGTGTCCTCGTCGAATACCCAGAACCCTTAGGTTGCTCTCTCTCTCTCTCTCTCTCTCTCTCTCTCTCTCTCTCTCTCTCTCTCTCTCTCTCTCTCTCCCTCTTTATCTCCTTTACAGAAATTATATATATTATTTACGTTGAAATATATTTTAATTACTATTTTGAATGAATATAATGACCAAATATAATGTAACAAAATTTACTTTGTATGATGTATAGCAAAAGAAGTATTGATCCCAATAGTAGGTGCAATTAAAGCCAAAACGCAATAAAAGTCAATATGATAGTCATTTATTTGCCCTAAAGGACTGAAACAATATGCCTGATAACAACGCTATGATGTGAACTCTCGAATGAGCGAGTACTCGAACAAGCAATTGTTCATGCCCCAGGAGAGCTCACATGGATCAGAAGGTGGACCATATTTCGATATATTCACTGTTACCTTCCCAGATATTTGGGATCAAAGAAACCGTGAATCTCATTATGTACCACATGAAGCTACAGACCTTTTGTGTTACAATGCGCAGATTTTCCACTTGCGGATTTTACGCAAATACAGATAGATGAATTAAAAGAAGACACCAAAGTCAGCTCGTATTTTATTAGGTTCATCGTACCACCGGGTATTAGTAGATTTCAGTATTATTATATAAAAATAATTGGTGCAATTTGAATTAAATTATTCATTAATACTTTAGGTTGGATCCCGAGTTCCAATCTCGGTCAGGGTGAGTTACCTGGGTAAGGTTTTTTCCAGGGTTCTTCCTTATCCTGAAAGACGAATGTCAGGTAACTCTAACCTCTATGGACCCCGGGCTCATTTGAGCGTCATTTCACCCATTCCATTCATCGTCCGTAATGACTTAACGTTGGAGGTCGTAAAATTAAAAAAAAAATAGGTTGTATAAGTTAAACGAAAATGTATAAAAGCTGAAGTTATTGTAACAATGTTGCCTGCAGAATTTTTTCATACAACATGATTTGAACACCTTTTTTATAATTTCTGTAAGCTTAAACACGACGCAATGAGAAATATGGAAAACAAAACAATGAACTAAATTATCATGATATTTAAAGCTTAAATTAGGAAATCAAACGAATCAGACATGATTATTATCACCTCAGATCTCTAGTATGTGAAACAAGATGGTATCTTCATGACACTTTTTCTATGGCCACTAATTTAGTATTAAGTTTTAGTGAGAAACTAATTTACCATCACGTTATGCACAAGGTGAAAATAATAATTAACTTCAGAACAACGAATCGACTGATTGCCTTTCCCAAAGAACATCAGAACCTTCTTTTGATTTTTTGTTTTTAAATTACGTCCTCCAACGTTAAGTCGTATCAGTCGATGAATGAAATGGTTGAAATGATGCTCAAATGATATTTCGCTTTCAGGCTAAGGGAAAACCCCGAAAAAGGCCTCAACCAGATATATGGCCCTGATCGAGACAATTGGGGACCTCTCCGACTAATGGCATACCACAACAATGTATTTTACTGACAAAGTGATGATGGTAAACAGGTAGATTGTGGTTTAGCGGTAATAATGTTTGCTAGAGCTTCTTTTTCTTTGTAGTAATGAATTGGCGATAGGAAAGTTTTTTTTTTTAAATTATAGTATGCGGAAGAGGAGTGTCTAGGGTGTTAATAGCGTTCCCCGAGGTCAATATCATAATTCCCGAGGCCATGGATGTGGGCATTGAAGTTGTGGGAAAGGGATGGAACATTTTGAACGTAAGACAGTCACGCTACATAGATGGGCAAGAGCAGCTGAACTAAGTGATATTCGAAATTCCTCGAAAATCATTGAATTCAGAGGCAAAAATAGCAAAACCGTGTCTAATTATAAATGCTCGCATCGAGTACATGATTGTACAACATTGTGCGCAGTAAGTCTCTGTTTGTGTATGTGTGTGTGTGTGTGTATGTGTGTGTGTTTGGTGTAGGTTTGTGTGGGTGCGTGTTTGGGTTTGTGTGCGAGAGAGAGGGAGAGAGAGAGAGAGAGAGAGAGAGAGAGAGAGAGAGAGAGAGAGAGAGAGAGAGAGAGAGAGAGAGAGAGAGAGAGAGAGAGAGAGACTGAGGTTGAGACAGAGAGATCAGACAATATTGTGGTGTGTACTACTGTGAACTGAATGAGCATATAGAGATCTATAAACTTTTTAAATTAATTATGGTTAATTCACATTTATAGGAGAAAATTATGTTCTTCGTAAATGGGACGGACAATTATTGCGGAAAGGAGGGGCTAACAGGAAGTCCGCAATAAATATACATGTCTGTAAGTTATTTCAACACATATCAAAAACAGTGAATAGTAAAAGAAGAGAGAATTACTCTCCTACTCGTATATCAAACAGTGTTGTTCAAACATTCTTGTCAACTGTTTAGAGAATCTTTCTCTATAGTCTGCAGTTTCCGGAGGAACGCTGTTTATAAGTGCATCGGAAGTAGTGTATTGTGTAAAATATCTCTTTCAATGCCTGTAGGGATCAAAATTCTGCAGGCTTCTCAATATAAATGTGGAAATGAACATCATACACACCTAATAAGTGACCATAGATGCTATTTTACAAGAAAGTATTTTGTATACTCCGGCTTACCACAGTGTTGTAACGAATCTCGTAGGTCCCGCCACAAAGGGTTAAAAGTAAAGCCCATAACTAGAAATGTAACAGGTGTGAAACTTCATTATTTATTTAGGAGTTATATAAAATTTCGTAGATTTAATCAGACATAAACTGTTCTGCATGCCACTGGTACTGATGCTCGGTCTGTAAGATAGATATCATGCTGTGCGAGGGTTTGTATTTGTTTAGGAGTGAGGATATTTCTCCAAAGTTATCCCCTGTCCTCACCAGAGTTCGCAAAAAGGAATAAAAGTGTGTTTGTGAACTAATGTAGAAAAGCCCTTAGAAAAAACACAGTATGACAGTTGTAACTTCTAAAATGGAATAAAAAAGGAGCAATAAATAACCCCTTGTATAATACTCGCACTTGGTTTTACAAATTTGCAGAATGCTGAATTTAAGAACTAGTGGTTATTTAGTTCCGCAACATGGAGGAGTTGTTAAACCGATTGGCTTTCACCAGGTGAAAGTGGATTTCACTTATAGTAGGTTCGATCGCAGGCGACCGCAAGGTGAGATTTGTGGTGGACAACTTGGCTCTGGGGCGGATTTTCTCCGGGTCCTCCGGTTTCCCCCGTCAACATTCAACCAATTACTCCATCTTTTGTATCACTCATCTCGCCCTCATACAATCATCCACTTCGTTCACCTACACACCAGGCATCGGACTGATCACCCATCCTGGTTCTCTATCAAAACAGATCCAGAGCTTGGGTTCCTCATGCCCGCCTTAAGGAAATAGAGAAACACGAATCCCCTAAAACCACTGTAAAGTAATACTACAAGGGGCAAGATTAAGAAGAAGTTAATTATTTAGTTTTGTACTAGCCTAGACACTGCAGTTATTGTTGCAACAATACACAGGTTCATTACAGGTGTAAAATTGAACATAAGGTCATATCAAGCTAAGCAACATTATGCTTTCAAAAATAATGTTGCTCTTACACGGATACGTTAATCCAGTTAGTATATCAAAGTGGCTAAATATGATTTTAGTACGTCGCTAAACACCGGTATCCTATATATTTGAACAAGTTTTAAAATGGAATATTTAACTTGTATTAAAGTGAAGAGTAATGTTTAATAAAGCTCAAATTCCAGATACCCTAATTTCTAGAAAACCAAATTAAAAAATTGGATGTTTTGCTTTCGGCATTTCTTAAAAGTACTATTACAAAAACATTTTATTATGATTATTATGATTGAATTCACAAATAACCATTTCGTTGTAAAATACTATCTGTGATGAGACAGATTTACAAAGACACACGTTTCATGTACTAATGGCTTGTATTTATTTTTTAAACTGCAACATTTATTCAAAGATTATTTAGGATAAAGGAGGCTTCATAAACTTATCTGGAAAGTTCAACATATACATAGGTCGTTTAATAAATCTGATAAAAACCACATGTATATGTAATATGTTCATGATCATCTCACCTTATATTTCTCCATAGTCCCCAGATTTGGTCCAGCGATATTCCAGCTTTTCCATACGGTCGGAAAAATAGCTCTCGTCAAGGTCTTACAAATTATTCGTTGGCGGTGACTATCACTCCTTCATTGGATGAAAATTGCTTACTGCCAAGTCAAATTTTGAAGTTTGGGAACAGGAAGAATTCACTTGGAGCTAATTCTGGTGAATAAGGTGGATGAGGAACCGATTCAAACCGCAGCTTTTGCCATTGTGATTCCTGATGTATGTGATGCTGCATTAACGTAACAAAAGAGCACCTTTATCGTTTCAATCTTGGTGTCTTTTCAGTCAACTCATGCTGCAAACGATCCAACAATGAAGCATAATAGGCTTCAGTTGTTGTTCTCCCTTTTTCCAAGTAGTCCACGAGGATTATTTCCTTAGAACCCCTACCCCCACAAAAAACAGTGGCCATTATCTTACCAGCTGAAAAATAGTCCTTCCCTCCTTTGGTGCACTTTCAGTAGCCTTTTTCTGTGTTTTGACTGCGGATGACGGATTCATCCAAGATTCATCCATGGTCACAGATTGGTACAAAAAGTATTGCGGATTATGCTTAAACAGTGCCATACACTCCGTAGAAGTGTTCTTCCGGATGCGATTTTGGTCTACTTTGAGTAATCGCAGCACCCGTTTTGCACATAGTTTTTTTCAAGCAGAAGTTTGCGCACTCGCTCAGTTGAGATGCCTAAAGCCACAGTAAACAAACAAATTTTTAATTGACGGTCTTACATAACCACATAGTGAACTTTTTCAATTGTGTCCTAGTGGTAACCTCAATTGTGCGACCACAGTTGCGATTCATCTTTGGGCTTCTATGATCACGTTTAATTTCATTGATACATAAGTAAATGGTCTTAAACATTTTGTGCACGTTCCACGTGAACTTCATGCAGTTCAGTTTTTATTTGTGCGGGAATCCACCCCTTGAAATGAAAATGTTTAGTAACACCAGAAACCTATGTTTTTTCCAAACACAACTATCACAAAGATCAGTTCAAATGGCTGTCAACAACGTAATGTGAATTGTAGTACATTCAAATTTTGTGTACAGTTTCTTATATATCCAAGCTTACCACCCACAAAGTTGCAACAAAATATTTCTATCCCTACATACTTATCCCTAAATTTAACAGACTTATCAAGCGAACCTCGTAGCTTTAAATGGTTAGAAAACAGAGATTCTATAGCATAGATTGTATTTTAACAAAGAATTTTACCAGTTCAGATGACTGTCAATAACATACTTTATGTTGTGGAACATTAAATGTTTTTGTACGATATTTTGAATAATCAAGCTTACCATGCTACAACGTTAAAACAAAGCAGTTCCATCCCTTCATGAAATTTACCAGACTTATCAAATGACCCTGGTAGGTTTCAGGGGTTATAAAACGTAATATCTGTAACGTACATTAATTAGGTTACTGCCTAATTGTTACCAAGATTGTTACTATCATTTTTCAGAAAATCACAGAAAACATGTGATAGCTTTGTTGCGGAAGATATTATTTAACGACCTGGTTTGGTACAGTTGGGAATGCTGCACTTGTGCAACAATTGTGCTATTTAACCCGCTCTCCGTTTTTGAGTTATGCTATTTAGAGGCATATGGGCATGTTCACTTATGAATATTTAAATAATTCTTTGATGTGGGGGAAGATTTAAGAGGAAGTAAAACTTCTCTATCCAGTGCTACAATTAAGTAGCACAGAATTTAAAAATAGTGGTGTCTTCTTTGTATAAAAATCTGAGTATGTGCACGAAGCTTCCTAGTTGTGTAACACGATCCCAGTGAAATGAGTAAAGCATTTAGCACGAATATTACACATTCTGGGAAAGAAATTCAGCGACGCTCGTTGACAACATTTGGAATTATTTAATTAGGAAGCTTACTGTGTAGGGACACCAACCGGGAGGGCTGATTACAGAGAATGTAATTAGAAGCGGATGGCCCTGTGCATGGACCGTGTTACATACGCGCAGAGCTTGCTACCGCCTGGACCACTGAATTATGACAGGAAGGGATAGTCTCTTTAAAATGCCGGAGGTGTATTTTCACAGTTCAGGGGTTTTTTCCCCAGCACTAATTCTGTAAATTCTTATCAGATTCCGAGCTTAAACAAACAACGTTCAAAGAACTCTAATCCTTTGCCTACATAAATGTAATCTCGGAGTGCTGGAAACCAAATGATAATTTACCAGTATCTTAATATCAACATGTTTACATTAATATATAAATTTGAGCTGGAAAATGTAATTTGTAATGTAAAAATAAAACCTTTTCCCCCAGTCAATGAACGTGTGAATATAAAACATTAATGGACTTCGCAACCTTTACTTTAGAGGCTTGTGTATAATTTATTTATTCTGCTTTTGTTCCAAAAACATATCCTGAGTTGCAGAGATAAGTTTCCCAATATATTCTACAGTATGTAAGGTAAGAATGACTGCAACATGTTAATTTGTAATAAATAGACGCAATATCCTAACAAAAGTCCTCCACAAAACGCTTCCAAAAATAATACACTCATGATTTCTAGTAAATTAATTTTCAGAGTATGTATTATGGTTTTTTTTTCTGCTAAACCTTACTAGCTGTAAAAATATTTTTTTCCAGTCTCCAAAATTATTGATTTTTCAACTATTTATTTCTCAAAATTAGGGGTTATTTACAGAAATTATGATCATTTGGTTTAATATGGTTTTGAAGAGAAATATACCACATCACTGAAGCTTTGCATCGTGTACAAACCTCTGTACATTGAAGAATACTGCAAACTATTTTCGGGAACAGGTTTATCTATCATTTTAAGTTCAGTGTTGTAAATTGTAATACAGCAAGCAGATATAATTATATATTTTCTTAAAAATTCAGAATTTATTTTTGTATAATAAAAGGATTTGGATCTTTGTGTTTTCCACATTTTGTACCTTAAGGGGCGCATAGGTAAATATTACAGGTCTTAATTATAACATTGCTTGCGATAAGTCTATATAAACGAGAAATTATTTACATTAATAAGTATATCAGGGCATTAATATTCTAAGCCGAAATCAAGAGAGAAGAGGGCTAAATTTTAACTTTGCCTGTAAGACTTTTTTATTATACATCGATCAGCAAATATGCTTTACAGATGCTTTAAGACACTAAGTAACAGTACACACAATTGAGGTAACGGTGAACGACTCTTCTAGCTAACTATGACAGGATCACTGTAACACAAATTGAGGACTTTAAGTTTGATAGGTATCACTCGTCTGGGTAGTCTGTACTGGAGAGGTAACTCAGAAGATCTTGTGGTAGTCTGCGCTTGAGGCGAGTTGGTTGGCGAGTGCGAGTGCCGAGATTGTACGTAATACTCCAGGGACCTCCTGGAGATAGTAAAAGAAAGGTCGTGCCAGCCGGCGGATGTACTGGTGAACGGGTAGAAGAACAAACTCGTGATGAAGTTGATGGTTTCTGACGAACCATGGAGCACTTGTAGCTGTACGGAGCACCCTGTTTTGTAGTACCTGCAGTCGGCGGAGATTAGTCTTCCTGGTGCCACCCCATACTGGAGCTGCATAGGTAAAAATGGGACGGGCTAGAGATTTCTAAAGAAGAAGGTAGGTGCGCTTGTTGAGTACAGGGTACATTTTGAGAGCCGTGCAGACGCAAGTGTAACAGACCGACAGGTATGTGCGTTCCAAGTTAGTCGAGTGACCAGTAGCACCCAAACATACTTTACTGGCAAACTGGTTGCTAACCATGAGAGTTGTTCCCCGAGCAACTGTAGTGAAGGATCCCTATAAGGACGAAAAGAGAAGATCTTAACCTCTGTCTTGTTAGTGTAGAGGGAAATGCATCAGTTAGAGAACCAGTGAGCTAGTCGATCCAGGGCAGCTTGTAGTTCATGACAGATATCGGAGTGAGAATAAAAGAGAGCAGTGCCATCGGTATATAAAGCAGTGCATATTGCCTGTAAGACTTGAATCCATGCTGTCTCTCTTTAATATCCAACAAGTATTTAGATGATTGGAATCTTAAGATATAAATTTCAGTTCAGCGTTGCAACAAATGGTCTTTTGGGATTATAACTGCTGTAACTTGTCTTTAAAATTCTTGGGAAACGGCTAGTACTAATGGTACAGGACCTTATGGTACAGGACCTTATGGTACAAGTTCCGTGAGAGCTCCATTGGTTATAGGGCAGCAATCTAGCCCGGCTCCGATGCGTTTCAGCATGTGATGTGCACTCTTAGGTTAAGGAAGACCAGTAAATAGGTGTTTTGTAAACAATGTCCTTAACCGTCATCACCAACAGTGCCCATCCTCGATTCGGTAGCCTAAGGTCGAGCTAAATAAGATTTGCTCTTCTTGTCATGGCACTAACAGATCGGAGGCCTAATTTACACCAAGAAATATTCCGCATGTTCGAATTATTAAAAATGATTAATATGATAATCAATAACACAGAACACTTGACTGTTGTACTCTATACCGACCAACTTTCAACAATGCGCAATTTTCTACCTGATTATACGGCTTTTTCCATTGACATTAGTTTAATATATATAATTTTCATAGGTGCATATTGCACTTGGGCTATTTTTGTTAAACTCATTTAATTCTATACCAAACAGTGTGTGATAATCTACAAAGTTTTTTATTAGCTGCAGCTAGTTCTCACGTTTCTGGTTTCCGTTAGAACTGTAAAAATCCCGTAACCAAGTGTCGCATGTTACTTAGTGTTACCTACATCAAATATTTATACAGCTATCCATTCCAATATTAAAACATCAGTAGGAATACCACAGATTCCTTTAAAGTGTAACCTCAAATCGATACATAAGCGTGGTTCGCTTTCAGTGCAAAGCTATTCTGCACTGTTTACACATTGTACATCTCAAAGGTGGAAGTTTGTTCTGTGTGAATTGCTTTAGAGTATGCTTTTTTATTATTGTTCTCATTTTGTAATTAATAGAATGACGTACCTACGAAAGGATTATGCTTGAACAAATAGTTTTTATGCACATGTACATGTAAGGATCACGCCATAACTGAGTGGTTAGACTGCTGGCTCCCACCAAGGCGGCTCGGGTTCGATCCCAGGCGACAGCAAACTTAGGTATGTGGTGGATAACACAAATCCGCAGGGACTGGTTTTCTCCACGAAATCGGGTTTCCCCCGCCAGCATTCCAGCGATTACTCCCGTTTTCCTATGACCTCATCTCTCTCTTACTTTCACTTCCGGCATTGGGCTAATCACTCATCCTGGAATCTCTCTGATCAGGAAACTTCTGTTCCCCAAACTGTTCCCTATGGGCCTGGACGTTGTGCGGTTCAGCAGGACCTATGTTCCACTTAAGGAAATACAAGAACTCATTCATTCATTCATTCATACATATATAAAATCATAAAAGTTAAACTTAAAACAACACTCCAACAAGCTTGTAGACAAACTTAAGGAGAACATACAAGTTAAATGAGAAAACTATGTAAGAGGAATATATGCATTCGCAGGTGCAGGAATCTCCCAGTGGAGATGGATACTATTTTCAACATAGATTTGAAAAAGTTTTCAGTTATTATAGTGCATGTTAATATCACTTTTGAGTGAGTAATGTACGAGATGTAGAACTGAAAACCCTAAAAGGAGCGCGGTGCACACTTACGTCTGATCCGCGGCCCCGTAATATAACGAACTGTTTTATATTTGTAGTGAGTGTCAGTGTCCTTTTTAACACAGGCACGTCTATTATTACTAGTTGTAGTTCATATGTTCTTTATACATTAGCCACTTTATTCCTGGGTGATCTGTTTGATGGACTCTTGAGAGGGAAATTTCAAATAGTGAGTCCATCTCAAAAACATGTACGGAAATTTCAAATATATTTTATACATGTTTTTGAGATGGAGTTCAAATCCAACTACTCATTTCTTGTGTGTTACTGGAGATTTGATAGTTCTTTATTTAAGTATGTAAATAAATTATAATTAAGAAGGGGAGAAAAGGCTAAAACTAAAGAAGAAAACAGGCGTGGGTTATACTTCCTTTCTTTTAAATTACTTCCTCGAGCGTTGTCGTATCAGACGATGAAGGAAATGGGTGAAATGATGCTCAAATGATCCCAGGGTCCAAGCGCTTAGATCTGCCAGAAATTCATCTTCCAGGATAAGGGAAAACTCGAAAGAAAACCTTGTGCAAAACACTCACTCCGGCCGAGTTTCAAACTCGGACCTCTTGATAGTGAGGCAGTCACTTAGGTGATTCGGTGACTAATTCCACTGGTATAATTATTTGGCTCCATTACATATATTTACAACACTTCCTTACATCTAGAGCTTATGTACTTACCATTCAATTAAGCTACTTACATTTATATTGCTAAATACATTTTTTGACCAGTTAGTCTATTTCATACATATGGTCCAAGCTGTAAATTATTTTATATAATGCCATTAGGTTTCTAAACTATTATCAACCACATTTTCGAACTACAATGGTTGAGCTAAATCATTTATTAACGCTATAATTTAAAATCTTAAGCATATATCGAACACATGAACTTGCATGAAAAATATTATGAGTAAATTGCATTTTAGCTTTTGCATAGTTTCCTCAGTGTTTTCCAAACTTAACATGGAAAAGCAGATCTTTCAAACTCCCTTTAGGCTTTAGGAAACCTTAATCTAATTTCTGATTATATGCTTTCACTCCAGTTCCAGGAACGTCATCAATGATTCCTTTATCAAGGGAATTTATTGTTATGCTAACTTTGCATTTCATTGGGATATAAGTGGATAAGTTTTCCTTCACGTAAGTCACACCATTACTAAGCCTTGTGTGACTGGCCTATTCTAACATCAACTTTCCAGTTCTCGAGTTCTTAAGCTTTGTTACTTGTTTCCAGTTATATTGACTATATTGTATGAAAAAGTTTTTGCAAGTTCACTGAGTTTATTTCTCCAGCTGGAGTTTCTAAATTAGACCATAAGAATCAATTATTTCATCCAGAAGCTTCAAAAGTTTTGCCTTTAACTTAACGAAACAACATAGGCTTTTTTTTCTTGTAATAAAAACCTTAGGAGACGAAAGGAAAGGAAACAAGTATTTAAAATTTAATCGTACCATACATTCCGTTTATTCTTCTGTGAGTGTTAATATTTGTACTTTTGTTTGTATCCTCCCTTATGCCCATTGTAACACTATTTTCATCAGAATACTTTTGGATAATGAAAGATAATTCACTCATATTAATTTCAGTAAGCTATATATCCTTCAGCATTTATAATATCTCACTCTTTCTCAAGATGTACCAGGTTACTTTTGAAGATTTGTTATCAAACAATATTTTGAAGAACACTCATTATTTGGAAATTTAAATAGATCATATCGCATAAAGTCGATAGTAAATATAGGATATAAATCCATAGTAAAATAACATGAGGGCAAAAATAGTTATAAGCAATAAAATAAACAATAAACAATAAAATAAACAATTAAACAATAAAATAATAGAACAGGTTAATAGATTTAACTATCTAGGCTACACAGTAGCAGTAGCAAATAACAATAAGGATATGGAGGTGAAATTAAATAGATTCAATCAAATGTGTGGGACTGTAATAAGAACGCTGAACAGGAAAACAGGAGAGCAACCGCAGAATATATTTTATAAGATAATGGCAGTCCCAACGTTAACATACGGTTCCGAAATGTTGAAACTGACAAAGAACCAACGGAAACAGCTAGAATCAACGATGAGATTTTTGAAAAGCGTGGCAGGTTATAAAAAACTAGACCACGTAAGAAACGAAAAAATAAGAGAAGAGCTTGGGATTTTTAACTTAAGCAGTAAAATAATAAAGAAGAAAAACAAATGGAAAGGTCATATTTTAAGAATGGACGCGGAACGACTTCCAAGAAGAGTTTTAGATTATATGCCGAAGGGAAAGCGAGATGTGGGACGCCCAGCTCTACGCTGGAAGGATCAGTAGGCTCTTTAAGAGAACGGAACCGTCACAGGGCCCAATCCTTGATGATGATGATGATGATGATGATGATGATGATGATGATGATGATGATGATGATGATGATGATGATGATGATGAAATCCATAGTAAAATTTATTCCTCGTAATGTTTAGCACCAGTGCGTATTACGTGTGCCACAAAACTTATCAGGGAAATAAAAGGCGAAAGGAAATTTGGGTACAGAAACGATTTGTCATTAAAATGCCTTAAGCAAACCTTAGCTATTGTCAATAATTATTGAGATACAAGTTCTCTCATCTAAACTATGAGAAAATGATATTCATTTGATTGCACTGTATGACAAGTCTGCGTAATGTGAATTGCATTGGGAGTGACAGGTTTGAATCGGATACTTGAGTGCTCAGTAGAGTTTGAACTACTTCAGGTGGCGATGCCTCTATAGCACCGAATGCAGGATAGCCGTTTGGGAGCTTTAATTTCGAAACGTTACAGATTTTACAGTTTCACGTAATCTGTATAGTGCTTACCTAAAGTGGCAATTTTTTTGTAAGAAAGTGTTATTTGTTATTTTGTGCCTAGCAGCCAATTAAAAACTTACATAATCCTGTATTATTATAAGTCAAGTTTCGAACATACTTTTATGTTTTTCAGTTTATCATTTACGCTGTTTTGTTTTATTCTTAAGACGTAAAAAGCGGGATGCATTAATTTGTTCCTTTGGAATCGTCGTGGTTTTCTTCCACATTCATACGTTTTCATTTGTGATTGTTGCAACACAAATATTTTGCTATTCCTCATCATCGTTTAGCTATGTTCTACCTTGTATCTTACTCTCATTATTAAAACCAAGAAGGAAACAAGTTTAGCATATGGCGTAATGGCAAGACCGATATTAGGTAAACATATTGTTCATCTAAAGTTTGTTTAAAAATGTCAAACTTAAATACACTAGATTTTAATTAAATACTTTATATAGAACATCATATAATGCTTGTGCATGCTAAATATGTACCTTCATAATTGTTCAGAATACACTTTGCCATCACACGAGTTCAAACAAACGGCATAATTATTGCAGGGACATCAATTGTGTGAATAATTTTGGCTATAATACTTAACAAATTTTCCCTATTCCCTGTAGTTATCCTGACCTTTCCGACTATTAAACTTGTACGAAATGTAAAATTAATCACATTCTGAAAACTTCATGACTTTCGGCAATGTAGGAAGTACGTAATTATTTGGATTAATTTGCAACACATTAATAAATAATATGAAATCATATAATCAAAGTTTCCAAGAAGAACTAAAGTTAAAAAAAATTCAGGAATATAAAAAAATAATGAAATGGTCCAAAAGAAAATCAACTGTACTGTTGCGAAACCGTTATCGCGATAGCGTAGCACGGAGATAGAGGTATGCCGAAACAAATAAAGTTAGATAAATGGGAAATTCTAGTGACATCTTGATAGTGAACATTTTAGAACAGTGTATGTTCAGTGCATGTGTGTGTATCAATGGAGGTATATATAAGGGATCACGTATATATAAGAGACACGTCAGTGAGGAGTTGTAAACAGTCGAAACGAGATATGTAAACAGAGTGTAATCGGAACTGAGTATCGTTTGTCTGCAATTGTTTTCAAAGTGAACACTTTCGTTTGTGGTCAACGACCTTGGAAGATTGTATTTGTGTATGTTACGTAATTCTGATACTATAAGGCTTGTTCAAAATGTACTTCTACGGAAATAAAGAACAATTTGAATTTATGCAAATTTTAATTTTAATTCTACGAATCCACAAGGTCAAGTCCAGTTCGCTGAGACCCAGAGAAAAAAAAAATCGCGCACGCCATATATGGTGACCAATAGACAGTTGCTTATTTCTAATTCTACACCGAACTGCAGTTTAATATATTTAATATTATTCCGTTCATTTTATTACTTTCCGTGCCGTTACTAGAAATTAGAAAATGACCTGCGTTCCTGAAATCATTCCCTTATATTCATCGCTCCACTGCAATGAAAACAAGGGATTTTAGAAATGTCCCTTGCGTATATGTAAACTTCTTAGTGGCATAGCTCAATAATTAAAAGTAGTACACTCCGTAACTTGGTATTTAATTTCGCACTTTAGCAAGAATGAGTCACGAAGATTTTCAAGAAATTTTTCCAGCATAAACTGCGCATTACTTGGATAAAGTTACAGAACCCTTTTACTGTCTCAAAACTTAATGTTATGTCCTGGCCTTATGAACTCTGAAAGGAATGCGTTCACTACAGACATACACACGTATAGACAAGGTGACGTAATGATATACGAGCCGCACACAGATAGAAACGCTGGGAAGATAACATGCAGCCTACTTAGTACACAAGCAGGAGCCCGTTTTGGAGCTTGTGACACTGGATATGAATATTGTTTTTTCAAAGCTTCTTCATCACATTTATCTATAACGCCACTCATAATTCCACGCCCTTCCGAATGCACAAACTTACATTTCTTAAAATCTTCAGACATGGTGAGAAGACTAGTAAATCTTACTGCACTGAACTAGTTCTGCATCCTGCTACACAAGTAGGCTACGTGACTTTCTCCAGGTGATTGCTGAATGTTTACTGTATTGCTCACTCGCTGAGTACCCGGACAACGGTTCCCCTCTCCCCCACACCTCATCCCGCGGAGGTCACAGGTCCAGAACACATCTATACCTGTAATAGTTTTTAGGTGGGACACTGGTATTTAAGATCAATATGGTATTTGGAAAAAGGTAATAAGTCCAAAAATTTTATTCGTGACAAATTAGGAGAAAATGTGTCATGTTGCCTATGTCAAACTAAATTTTACGTTGCTATAGGAACGCTTTTCTGATCCTTGTAAAGTGTTTGTACGGTTTCCAACGTTTGTTTTCTTACTCATAAAAAATTGTTGTTTTATTCAGGTACGAACGTATGTGCCCCTTCCGATTACAGGAGAAGCTAATTTAAAAACATTTAAGGATAATTTCAGTAAGAAGTTCTATGTTGTTTCTTTTGCAGGTACGTTATAGAATATCACAGCAATAGTTGGGATGTATAAATACGTTCAAATACTTTAGCAATGTTCGCTTTTATTAATATTACCATATTAAAGAATGGTTAAATAATGTGTCACTACATTTATATAAGCAGTGTAAAACAATTCAGTGGGGTGAGAGAGGGTGGATAGTGAGATGAACAGAGAAGAGAGATGCGGAGAGACAAAATACTTACAGAATGTATAAAAATACTAAGAGGCATATGAGAAATTGTACTAGGTATCTTCTGAGATCTCTTCTCCATGTCGTTAAAATTTAAAGCAGTGCAAACTATAAAGTAAGCACTAAAGACCATAACCACGCAGTTGTAAGAAGCAAGGAGGAAGTTTAACTTATCATGAGGGTAATTAGCAGCAAATTTATGGTACGAGAGGTACAGGTGAAAACCTGTTAGCCAGACTAGCGCACCAAAGTCAAGCAGTAGTGATCCTCAACGGGTATAAAATGCCCCAAAACATACCTTCTTGTAAATTGTTTTTAAAACTATTACCTAATCCATTAGTTTTAGCGCCTGTCATCCAGCTTATCGGGATGTGAAAGATAGTTTAATATAAATTGTACTAGTATGCAGTCCAAGTAGATTATAGGGTTGCAAGTATGGGGACTTTAGTTCAAATCGAAAGGAAGTAGATACAGTTGCAAAATATTAACAAGTAAATTGGAAGTACTGGTGTTTATAGAGAAAAATACTTTAAGTTGCAAAATGCTCCTAGTAGGAGCAAAATTAGAAGAGGGAACACACCTTCAATGCCTAAAATGTAGAGAAAATCATGATAAACAAAACAAAATGTCAAAGTTTCCGGCAATTTCTGGGTACACTAAAAACCTCTAGGCCAAACCAGCGAGAAAGATACAATTAATAAATTATATGAAACAGTGGGCGTCACCCCGTTGTTATGAAACATTAAAGTAATACTCAAGCTTCCTAGATGCTTCTGAAGTGATATGTTAAACAATGTACGAAACCAATAAATAAAAGTATTTATGGTTATATCACTAGAGGCCGGATTTTGATAAAAAGTAATCTTTTTTCTGAGTATTCACAGATGACGCTTATTGGAAATTAAGTGTATTCTGGAACAAATACGTTAGATATATTTGGTTTTTATAGGTCATCAAAATGCATTTTTCAACATTTTTATAATAGCCATTCTTTAACATTTAGATGCATTTTTTCGGTAATTTTCTTTCTTTTCACGAATTAATTGGGAATTTTAAGCTGTAGTGCGCATTCCAAAGGCCCGGGTTCGATTCCCGTGGCAGACCTTACCCTGACCTATGGGCTTATTTTTAAACAATCTGTGATTTAAAAGTTCATTTATAGCATAATCTTTTATGAAATAGTAACTTTGTAAGTGTGGTAAACATGTAATTAATACAGGTCAGCGTCCTAACAGTGCTGGTGAATTTCTGACGCATTAACTCGAGGAATCGCCGATTACATCACGCAATATACGTGTGGATTGCATCAGTCAGGATTTCAGGAGCCAGAAGTGTCGCAGCAGGGGTAGTATTAGTTTGTGAGGTGTGTCAATTTGTTGTGTTGTGGAATTGAAATGCCGAAACAGAAACAGTCAACTGCGTCCCTTTTGAAACAGTATGTATCAGATTTTGGAGGAAACATATTCTCTATTGATGGAACTGTATTGTTTTGTAAAGTGTGCGAAATTAAAGTCGATGAAGAGAAACGGTTCACCGTACAACATGTTGTGCGGGAAAAACAGTTGCGAACACTTCAAAATGTCAAAAAAGACAATCGTCTCAGTTAATATTAAAAGCATCGACGTGAAGTAACAGGAAATCTTCCTTTTATAAAGAATTATGTGAAGTGTTTTTAGTGCAAATATTCCGTTAGGGAAATTAAATAATTCAAAATTAGGAAAATTTCTCGAACGTTGTCAGAGTTGCTTTGAAACCGGTCCCAAAGTATTGTGAATAAGATAACAGTGAAGTTCTGTTACTATGGTTTTTACTTATTCTTAATACTTAGTTTATTTCACTGTCAGCAACTTCATTTTTTTACATAAAGAGTTACCATACTCACCACATTAAGACACTTGGAATTTCATGCAGAGGGTAGAGTAGATGGTAGCGTGTCTTCCTCACGTTGAAGAGGTCCCGAGTTCGAATCTCAGTTAGGGTGAGTTTCCTGGATAAGGAGTTTTCCGGCGTTTTCCCTTATCCTAATATACGTATGTCGGGTAACTCTAGACTCTGTGGATCCGGGACTCATTTCAGCATCATTTCACCCATTTCATTAATCGTACGATGTGACAACGTTGTAGAACGTAAATACAAAAATACAGAAATTGTACATTCATACCTGATGAACTAACACATCAATAGGCCGAAGGTGGAGTGGATATCTGTCATCACTTATCCGTAATTCCATGAATGATAGATTTGTCATGAAAAGTTTCACTAATGATGAAAAATGAGTATATTATCGAATCCTTGATGCCTCGTAACAGTGGCTTGATCCCCACCAACCAGCCAAAATCATCGTTAAAAATATCAGCTTGGTCTCAAAATAAAGTGTGTCTGGTGAAATTTTTAAATTGGGATTCATTGGGAGGTTTTTCCAAACGGGTGGGCGATAGACTGGTACCATTGTAGGATAATAAACCTCGCTTTTATGGTCTATACTTTGAAAATCAGTTATATGCATGTCAGAACATACCAAGTAACTACTTTTCTTAGAAAACGAAATTGCCTATTAGGCTGTATCTATATAATGTGTACCACCTAACTCTGCCACCCTAAATATCTCTTAAATGAAACAAATTATGAAAATTCCAATTGACCAGAAATGTACCTACAAATTCTCTAAAAATTATTAGTCTAATCATAACATATAGAATATAACAAGCACAATCAGAAAAAAATATAGGTAAGAAACGAACAGTAGCTACTTCCTTACATGGGTTGATATCTAGTTTAAAAATAAACCACAATTTTATTTCATATTTTGCTTAGTTACTGAACAGCGCTACGTTATTTATAATCATGTCCCATTTTATGTCAAACAAGTATTCGTCTAGTAAACAAGATCCCAGGTATGGTACTCCACAGACATACACCCCTTCCCCTTTCTTATGCAGTTGTGTTTCATCCATTGTCGGTGACAGTTCCTTCTGTTTTCAAAGCCGTTGACTGTTATTTAGGTAATATGGTTCAAAAAGATCCTGAAAATACAAAAGAAGAGAGAGAAATTTTCATCAGATTAATTAAAAAAGGAAAACATTTTCAAGAAATTGGAGAAACCATTGGAAGACCTACTAGTACGGTGAAGACTATTATATACAGGGTTTTGTAGAACAAAACTTACGAAAATCAATCTAGAAAGTGTCGTCCTGCAGTTCTATCCGAGATGGAGGAACGAGTTACTTAGACAAGTCAAGAGAAATCCTAAACTAAGAGCTCCAAAACTTGCTATTGGAGTTCAAACAGACACAGTAAAGTCCGTTTCAGCACAAGGTATAAGAAACGTGCGTTATGAAGCTAAACATGGAGGTCGAACAGCCCATAGAAAACCCTACATCAGTAAAATCAACAGAAGGAATCAAATTGCTTTTGCAAAAGAACCTAAATACGATGGGTTTAATTTATGGAAGAAGGTATATTTACTGGCGAGTCAAAAGGGTGAGAAATATTTTGAATAAAAAAGAATTGTGAGTCTGAGGAGAAAAATATAACAGCTTCGGTTAAACATGGAGGCGGTTCAGTACTTGTCTGGTGCCTAGGTGCAAATGGTGTTGGGGATTTGTGTTTTAGTGACGGAATTAGAAACCATAAGGTTTATAAAACATCCTAAAAACACATCTGTCAGAAGTGTGAATAATATGGGTCCTTCTGAGGATTACATTTTCACACAAGATAATGATCCAAAACGCACAGCTCTAGATGCAAGGCTATTGTTGTTGAATAATACTCCATGATGGATGCCGACACTACCGCAATCCCCAGATATGAATCCTATAGAGAATTTGTGGAGTATACTGGACAAAAATATTAGAAAACATCAGATACCTAATATACATGATCTAAAGAAAGCTCTACTAGAGGATTGGTGTAAAATTAAAGTGGAAGCAACACAACGTTTGGTGAAATCCATTCCAAGGAGAATGTAATAGATTATAAAGAGGAATGGAGGGCCTACTGAGTACTAATCGTTACATTCTACACCATTTTCAGTATGCAGACAAATAGTTACTTTGTATCCTATATTGCATATCTTTACTTTTGAATGTTTAACTATGTTTATGTGAACAGAGGCTAGATGTCTCTTTATTATATTCTCTTTTTCACTAATCAGTAAATAAGACAGTGTTCCTGCTGTACTTTATTCTGATGATTTTCCACTATCCTTACATCCATAAACATAAACCTATGCATTAGACGAATACTTTTTGGAGTAACTGTATATCAGCGGCTCACACAGTGAGAAGATATGCACAACCCGTAAAGGCAGACAAATAACACTTGCAACATGAAGTTGTGTATTTTTAAATGGAACATGTATGTTTATCCTAACAAAATGACAAATAGAGCTACAAATAGTGATAACACACTACACCGAGACGTGCATAAATAACGTTACAGTATGACGCAGAAAAATTACGAGACTGCAGCTACTACTCGGACAAGATATGAATGCACTTGAAGGAGGGCAGCACTGTTTTGTTTACCACATGAAGCTTAGGGAACCGCTGGGAGCGAGGGTTAGCGAGGGGAAAGGCGATACTGGGAATGTACAGTCACGCAGTCAAAATAGTACACGCCTGCTGGTGTGTTCACGTTAGTTCTCGGAAGTAGCGAGTCTGGGAAAGTTTCAGGTCCTTCATCTGCTATATCCGTGTCATTGCGTCCGTTTGCTTCAATATTTATATTCTCAAAATAACATTGGCGATACTGGGAATGTACAGTCACACAGTCAAAATAGTACACGCCTGCTGGTGTGTTCACGTTAGTTCTCGGAAGTAGCGAGTCTGGGAAAGTTTCAGGTCCTTCATCTGCTATATCCGTGTCATTGCGTCCGTTTGCTTCAATATTTATATTCTCAAAATAACATTCATCACGATTGCAGTCTTTATCGTCATCATCGCTGCTCTCTAGACCCACGTTTATAATTATATCTTCAATTGTTTCCTCCATTAACCCATCTCGGCGCTTAAAATCTTGCTCAATTGATTTCACTTGTCTCCATGCTACTATCCAATCAGCTTGTGTAATTTGAGCTATGCAGCTTGTTGTCATAGCTTTCAGATTACTCAAAGTAATCGAAGTACTTCTTTGCTGCAATCTTTGTTTAATTCCAGATAGCTCTATAGGGTTAAGGTCACAGTGCTACGGAGGAAGGCATAAGACTGTAAAATCCCTTTGTTCCATTATTAAATCAAGTTAATAAACAGGTTTTTAAAGTAATTTGTACTATCTCTAGAAGCTAGTTTTTTGTCAGTTGCGGATCATGTTTAATGTTCTTTTGTGTTAGCCAATGAATAACCTGTGTCTTTCGAGATGAAGTGTTAGGGACTTTATTTTCCTGTACGGCAAAACAATGCTTTCAGGTAGAATACTTGATATTAATTTCTCTTCTACCCACTTTAATTTCATCATGGTTATCTACTGATTTCTATTTTGAATCGTAAATCAATTCAGTTTCCTCGATAAATCCCATGGATCCCCCTGCATGTGCAATTGCTATTTGACCAGCACTAGTATTTGCCAAAACACCTGGTACTTCGTCATATTGCTAGCACTTCGTGACGGTTTATGAGTACAGACCCAAGCCTGGTCTGTATAAACTACTGGTGGCCCTTTTTCATTTTTAATAATACCGCTTAAGTACTCTGCAAGTTTTGCAACTATTGTGGCTTTTCCATTAGCACAGATCGTTTGGTTTTGCATTTCTTAATTTGAAATCCAATTTATTTCCATATTTTTCTAAATGTTTCTTTGCCACTCTGAAAGTTTATTTATTATTTAGCGAAGTTCAGGAGTTTCCTCAATGTGGAATTTTTTTTTCTGTACATAGTACTCCAAAGATTTACTACGCACAACGCACTTATCAAATTCATCAAGGGATTTGGTTCTGTGTGATTTTCGAATTTTCCTCGAAGTAGTAACCTTAACCAGAGTTGATGAAGTACTTTATGTTAATGATGGTTCTCCCAGACTTTCCCACTAGTTTTTCTATCCTAACTGCTGCTTTTCCAAGGGGTACGAGTAACCATTTTTCCCTCCTCTTCTTGTTTACTTTACAGAACTGTATAACCTGATACATGATATGCTTTACATCAAAATGGGATACTTTTCTTGTTTTTAACTTTGTAGGTGCTTCCGTAATTAAACTCTTAACAAGCACACGCCAATTTTATCCCAACGAGTACTGCAACTGCCACTATACTATTTGAATGTTAACTGCATAAGAAATGGTTCAAAGAAGCACCGTGTTGAACTGCACTACATCTGCGCCTCACATTGGAAGTATCTTTGTATTGTTGATGTTTGCGTTATCCTCACTGCACCTGTGTTACTCCGCACACTTGTGACGTAACTGTTTAGTGACGCTTCTCGCCGAGTGCATTCATATTGTGTTCGACTAGTAGAAAGTGCCGAGCTAATATCGGTTTGTTTACAGCAGGCTACAGGCCAGTGCAAGCTACCTCTGCACTGAGCACAGAAGTACATGCGTTGCATTACGTCAAAAACGGTGGCGCCATTGTCATCATCTAACAGCCACGTGTTTCAGAACGTATGATGTTTAGAAAAGCGGAAGAAAGTGTGTTATCACTAATTGTAGCTCCAGTTTTCATTCTGCTAGAATAAACAACCATGTTCCGTTTAAAAATACGCAACTTGGTGTTGGAAGTGTTATTGTTTTATCTTTGTGTTGTGCATACCTTGTCATTGTGTGAGCCCCTGACATATGTGCATTCCTGGCCAATTAGAATTTTCATATTTTGTATAATTTCGGAGATATTTGAGGTCGCAGCGTTAGCTGGGACAACTTATATCACACTATATTATTAGCGATACATCCGATTACATGAAAATACCTAACGTTTATATAATATATAAAGTGCATCGTAAGTCAATGGTAGTTTACTTGCATTTCTCTTGTTTTGGAGATTATTTGATTGCGATATGCATGGACGATTAAGGGTGAATGTTTCTCCTACGGCTTTGAATAAAAATCGAAGTCCTGAGAGAATATATTTTAAATGCATTTTCTACATTTCATGTATGGAGAATTTTAACCTTCTTATACACACATTGAAACAAATTTATTGCTGAGACTTACAAAAGCATACTATTTTAATTTGCTTAACTGTACAGAAAGTTATTAATTACTTGAAAATATAAACTATATAATACAATCATAATACTAAATTACCATATGTGTAAAGCGCATGCAATACATATCAAACTTTCTTCTTAGAAATAAGACTTCACTTCGTTAAAATAAAAGGGAATAACATTTAGTTAAGCGTGCTTTATTGGAATCTGCACCAAAAGTTTTAAAGTTGGTTGGTTCATTAGAAATTATCAAGACTTCAGTCTGCCAAAAATAGCAAGAAAGGTTTCTTTACCTTCCCGTTCAAAGATAGCGAAATGGATGTAAAATAGAGAAATGAAAATCCTTAACTAAAATTAATCCCCATTCACGTATTCACATTTTTCCTCATTTTCTCTTCCATTCTGACACAAACCTTGGCCAGTAGGCCTGCCATATCCCTCCTCAGATAACAGGATTCTGCGTTCTCTATCTTCTTTGGTTTGTATCCTCTCAGCTGTCTGGCTACACTGTCATCCATCATTTTTAGATATTAGTCACATCACTCTTTCAGACTCGACTGGTTACTTAACTCTGCACTCGAATTACCAACATGGAACCGATCTAATAATGTGCTTTCAAAGGACACACATGCTTCTTAAAAATCTTAAAAATCTAACTCCCTCCATCCATCTCTCCCTCTCTCCCTTCTTCCCTCCCTCCATCTCTCCCTCCTTCGCTCCCTCTCTCAATCCCTTTCTCCCTCGCTCGCTTGCCGCCTAACTCCATCCCTCCCTTCCTACCTCCTACCTTCCCACTTTCCTTCCTTCCGCCCTTCTCTTCCTCTCTATATTCTGTCTCAGAAGTAGTATTTTCATATTTGCATTACTGAAAATATTACTGAAATAATTTCATAAATCTTAAGGCCTGTGTATTTTCCCCCCTCGACATTATTATGCATGGGGTTGTAATTGTTCGGCAATCTTAAATTTAGCTTTACGCTATTTTGAATCATTTAAATAAAGTTTTCGCATTTTAGCTCATTAAAAGCACTCTGGAATTTCTCTTCAGCAATAAAATAAAATAGAATAAAATAAAAATGTACATGTACCGTTCTTTGCTAAATATGATGGTTACGTTTTACTGTTCATTTTAGTTCATATTATAAAGTGTTAGCGGCTGAAACTTTGTCAGTTTTATTTATTTAATTCAAATTTATTATTCTGTGTGTGATTACATAAGCGTTGTACAACATAAAGTGCACGTTTACGTGTAGGGTATTAAACTGTTGAATAAAACACTATATTGATATAAAACTAGAGACATGAGAGTTTAAATTGTTTAATTTTATCTGTCATTTAATCGGATTTAAAGAAAATGAAGGTACAATAAATATTAGCGCGACACAACTCTTTGAATTTCTCGCCCTGTTTAAACTAAATGTTTCTACTCATTGTCCCCAAATATGCTTCGTAATCTTCAATCCCTATACGAGATGGATTGTACATTTTTTTAAAATAATTCAATAATTCAACTTTATTCTTTTCATATGTAGGGTTCAGTTTAGCTAATATGTTTTTAAATTTGTGATGGTGCAAATAAAATGGTTTTCCTCGATCGCAAGGCGAGATTGGATGAATTTTCCTATAGTTTTATTCATCACTAGCTCTTATTTCATTTTTTTCATCACCATATTAGGTATCAGTCTTATCACCAATTCTGGATATATTCTATATGCGCCATTTTCGACCGATACTCTTTCAATAATTAAAGTACAAAAGGAGAATTGTTATTTATTAATTCAGAATGATTTTAAGTGCACTGATCGAAGTGGTAGGGATATTGTGTGTGTGTGTGTGTGTTGCATGAAGGTTGCGTATGTATTTGAACTATACGATGAAATTTAAAATCATATTTCCAAGTCAACGTTTATGTTTATCATACGAAGATATATTGTGCACAACTTAAGTTTGTTAATAGTTGTTGTTAATGGACAAATTAGTTTACAGCTATTTTCATTAAAAGTTAAAAAGGAAAGAGATTGAACAACTGTATTTTTTCATGTAAAGAAATACTAGCATTTTAACTTCTGTAATACTTAAGATATTAACGTATGGTAGGTTATATTTTGAAGCATAAGATTATACGATTTTTTGTGTGCGTAAATTAGCTGATGTTTCGGGGTGAGTGCAGTAAATGAACCTGGTAGAGGGCGTGTCATAGTTCATGTACATGTGACAAATGAAGTGCATTGTTAAGTGCCAAGTGAATGAACTCAAACGAACAGATCAGACTTAAAGTTCTCAGTCAGCCTTGCAGATTGTTTGCTAAGGTCCCGTTCACATTGATAGTGTAGCGCTATCTAATGCAAACGCTCAGACGTGCGGGAAAGCCTTTCACAAAACAAGAATTTGGCTCAAATTTCCAGATCCATGAATTAGGTGTGTACGGAAAAATTGCCAGTGCATTGCAAATTGAATAACGTAACCTGTAAAACTAAAATAAATGACCGTCCAAGTTTTATAAATAAATAAGGCATAAAAATTATTGCATTAAGTAAACATGGGAACAGTAACTGGAGTGGGAATTTAACCCTCTTGCTATCGCACCCCTTCTTCAGTAACACACCTCGACTCTGCTATACAGAGAGAAGACTGCCAGCGTCGATATAATCGACGCAATTTTTGTGGAGCTGTATAACTATTTTAATAACATCCTGTGGGGATCCCTTTTATGACAACAGAAAGAGCAAACCATTTTCTTTTAGTTAATTGATGGAAGTTAATCATTTCTCCACACTAGCCATGACATTGAATTTTTCATGTTGACTCTATCCATCAAACCGTTTTCTAACCGTGTTTTTCTTGGTAATTGATGGTACCTTTTGGTATATGAAGGACGGTAATTCCAATCCTCAACAGTATAGTTCGATCATACATCGTTCAGTTCTGTTTATAATATGTAAAAATGAACATGGCCAGTTATTCCCCCGATGTTTTTTTTTTTTTTTTGTTCCAGGGAGAGATGCTGACCAAGTTATTTTACATTAGGACGAGTGTGATATCGATACAAATACTATGACAGCGAGGAACGTCGCTAGAAATGCTTAAGTTTGCAAAGTAATATTTAACTTCAGAACCAATACGTGATGGTCATAATTGCTTTTATGTTCATATATGTGAAAAATAAAATTCTTAGGTTATATATGTGTGTGTATGTCTGTTTGTGCGTGAGTGCGTGTGTGCGTGCGTGTGTGCGCGCGTGTGTGTTTCTTTATTTCACAACATAACCTCCAGAAAGGCGAATACATTTTCGTTGTCGGTGTTATTTATTAATTAACCCATCTCTGTAGTGCGATTTATTAAGTTCCTCAAAATAGTTGTTCACTGCATCAATGACCAATTTGCTGTGAAATCTTCGTTCTCCATGATGTTTTATGAGGTTTGGGTGCAGGATGCTATATATGGTCACTCGATCTGGCGAATAGGCTGGAAGTTCAAGCAATTCAAACTTAAATTCTCACATTCTTCCTATTGCAGTAACTGAACGATGGGCCGAGCATTGTCGTGAAGAAAGAACTTTTTTTTTTTTTTTTTTTTTTTTTTTTTTTTTTTTTTTTTTTTTTTTTTTTTTGCAATATGAGGTATTCTTCTTTTCACCTCATCACTCAAACGTTGCAGTAAGCTTGCGTAGCATTCATCAGTGATACTTTTAACCTTTTACAAGTAACCAATAAAAATAGTAACCTATGCATCCCAGTAAACACACGCCATAAATTTGTTAGCTGTCGAAATTGAATTTGCCTGTTTTGGAGTTGGTTCACCTGGCGCAATCCAAGGCCGTGCCGTGGCTCAGCGGTTAGACCGCTTGGCTCTCACCAGGGCGACCTGGATTCGATCCTAGGCGACCGCAAATTGAGATTTGTGGTGGATAACACGGCGCTGGGGCTGGTTTTCTCCGGGATCTCAGGTTTCCCCCACCATCTCATTCCACCGGTGCTTAATCTTCATCACATATGTCATCAGTGTCACTGCCTGCGGTGCCGTATGTAGTAAAAGTGGGCATTAAACACTATACACAAACATTTTGGTGCAATCCACTGTTTTGACTCTGACTTACTTTCTAAACTATACAAAGCTGTCCGTCAAACAGGATGGATTTTGCGTTTTTGTATGTAATATAAACAGTTGTTATGACATTTATAATTATTTTATCTATAATTTAGTACATTTTTGTAGTGCTAAATATTATCCACATTACTTAAAAAAGAAATAAGTAATATTTCACTTCAAAATTCAATAATAAAATCGCAATATATATACACGAGGCATGTTTTTTAAGTTAGTACCGTTTTGCGATTCCGCAGCCGCAGCGCTACGGTCGGCGTTCCGCGCATGCGCGCTGGTTACCTACATCTCTTGTCTACGCACTGACGCCATTAGTCTGATTCTTCATTGTATACGTTGGTTATGAGTGTTTAAGATGCCTCTGACAATCGTGAGTCCCGCCGATTGTGAAGTGCGGGCTGTTACACGATTTCTTAGTGCTAAAGGCGTAAAACGGATCGATATTCATCGTGAGATCTGTGAAGTTTGCGGGCAAAACATTATGAGTGATGGAATGGTAGGGAAGTGGGTGAGAACATTTAAAGATGGCTGCACAAATGTGCATGATGAAGAACGGAGTGGGCGTCCTTCGGTCGTTGCTGAAAATTTGGTGCATAAAGTGAACGAAATTTGAGAGAAAACAGACGATTTACAATTTCATCGTTGTGCGACTATTTTCCTCAATATTCTCGTAGTGTTTTGTATCGCATTGTGACCGATAACTTAAAGTACCGGAAATTGTGTTCACGTTGGGTTCCCAAAATGTTGACAGATTTGTACAAAACTTAACGTTTAGGGAGTGCATTGACATTCCTTGAGCAGTACCACAATGAAGGTGAAGATTTTTTAGAGCAAATTGTTACTGGTGACGAAACATGGGTGGCCAACGTCACACCAGAATCGAAACAACAATCCATGGAATGGCGGCATTTATCATCACCCACAAAAGTGAAGTATAAGCAAATAATTTCTGTCCGGAAAATCACGTGGAAAGTTTTCTTGGGACAGAAAAGGGGTATTGCTAGTGGAGTTTCTGCCTGAATTGAGACAATCAATGCAGCGTCTTATTGAGAGACATTGAACAATCTGCGCCGTGCAATCCAGAACCAAAGACGTGGCAAGTTGACTAGAGGTATCGTTTTGCTGCATGACAATACCCGTCTATATGAGGCTAATTGGACCAAAGATCTCATCAGATCTTTTCAATGGGAAACTCTGGATCATCCTCCATACAGCCCTGATCTGGCGCTTAGTGACTACCATTTGTTCCTGCACTTGAGGAAACATCTGGGCGCTCAGCGTCTTCAAGACGATAATGAAGTCAAAACAGTTGTGATTCAGTGGTTAACACGTCAGGCGGCAGAATTTTATGAGGAGGGTATTCAAAAACTGGTGCCACGTTATGACAAGTGCCTCAATATTCACGGAAATTATGTAGAAAAGTAGATTAAGGTACAGGCTTTCATTTAGAAAGGAAGTTATTGCGATATCTATGCACGTCTTTTTTAATTCCAAAACGGTACTGACTTAAAAAGCATGCCTCGTGTGTATATATATATATATATATATATATATATATATATATATATATTGCTCGTATATATGGTGATAATTTTTATTCGTTATTTCCCGCCCTTCGATTGAGCAAGAATGACCTATCTAAATCATAGTGCCATCTACGGAGAAGCAGCAGTAAATTTTGCGGAACAGTAAGTAAATTACAGCGCTCTTATTGTGACCGTACTGGTAACTAAAACGACCAGCTTCCCCTGAACACAGAATACCGCGTCTTCATTGTTGAATGCTACTTTCGTACTGGCATTAGAATTGGTGCGACATATAAATATAATTTAAACCGCTGCATAGAAGAGTTTATGCAACTCTATCCAGCATTTACAAAAGCACATCGGATAGTAATGTTGTCAAGTGTTCAGGGACCGTCAAATTTAGATACTTTTGTTTGCAACATAAAAGTCTTAAATTTTATCAGTGTAATATAAATGTTTTGTCATTCTCACGCATAATTAAAATGTCTTTATTAATATTGGTATCCTTATGTCTTTAAAAAGGATTAGGTGCATCAAACATTTCCAAGATACACGATCAGTTACTCGCAAGCGAGGCACTGGACGCTATCAAGTGACTGGCTCCAATCTAGAAGCAATAAATAATGTTATGACAGAAAGGCTGCAAGCATAACTTCTCGCAATACAGACAATGTTTAACGGGAAGAGAGAAAGAAACTATAAGAAAATGGACACATAAGACTATGTACTAGATACATTTTCGTGCTTAGACTTGGATAAAAACTTTGTACATTTGGTAACACTGATTTATTTTTAATTCCCAGAATATGATCTGCTAATTTTCTGGTTTGTAATGAAGTTCCACTGTGACGAAACTGTGAGTTATAGAAAAGAACTGAGATGAAATTGAACTTGTTCTAATTTATGTGACAGGTTTACAATATGCATATATGTCTACTATAACAGAAAAACAAATGTTCATTGTGAAATAACTGTTCATTGACTTATTATTTCGTATATTCTCCATGCTATAATTTTGTGGATGCATCATTACATTTGCAGTACATTCATTGCAGTATACTTACGGTGTTTTAAATACGGTTATCGTATCTACGCGCCAGGCGAAATTGTGCACCTTTATATTACGCGGCAGACCCTCATCTCAAATAGTATATTTACCTGCCGGTAGAGGGAAGCTTCAAAGCTGCTGTTAGTTCATCAAATACGTTTTTAAGCCGCTAAGTCCCGGTTGCATAGAAATCGTTAACTGCAATTCATTTATAATCGAATATCAAAATTGAACTAAGTTTGCGAACCCGCATGGGTTGTAAAATACTGATCTTAGGTAAGATGAACGCCGTTTAGTACTGATCCGAATCACAGAAACAAATGCGGCAATATCGCCAAACATGTTGCAACTTTCGTGTCGAGAATGATCGGAACTATTTGAATCTGTTTCATTCAAGTGCACAGAGTAGCCAATCTAGACATAACAAAAACTAAATAAATCTTTCGCTTTGTGGTTATTTGTCCTAGAAATAGTTTTATTTTAAATAAACAGCATAAGGATTTACTCCATATTGAAACATTATTTATAAAAAGTTAATCATTTCGCTTACTTTATCTCCATTATATGCCCAATGTACATATGTTTCATTTTCGTCTGTTTACAATACTGTGAGTTGGAAAACATAAACAAAAAATGGAAGTTCAAGCAAAAGAGAAGATGCGTTCAGCTAACTTTAAATCTCGCATAACCCTTCTTATTTCACCCTTTTCCATAGGCACCCTAATGAAATGAGATCTTAGAGCTGCAATCTCCCTTGTAACAACTTTGTGTATTGTTCTAAACGCAGTCCCTTTATTTATTTTGAATATATTCCTAATCACCACCTGGAAGCTTTCGGTTGCATAGAACCGTAATGTGAGAAAGATTATAAATATTGGGTTAAGTGCCTATTTCCTCAGATTTTGTGTTCTTAATTGTAGCATGTAGCCAATGCTCCAGTTCTTCGATTACATGCTTCAATAGTCGAAATCTCATTTTGAATTTTCTGTCACTTAGTTCAGAGATGGGATTTCCTCTATGCTGGAAAACACAAGGATATCTTTCAAATTGAAAATTCTAATCATCAGAGATATCAGAGTAATCTATATTCTGAAAATAATAAAAATGTATAGGTTATGAACACAAACGATTCATCTTTAACATTCAATTGTGAAATAAAGAGGCTAATTATTTATGCAAGTAACTACAAAAATGTTTTATTTTCTATTTCATTAAAGCTGCACTACTTATTTCTTCTTAGTATTTCTTCTCTTATTTCTTCTGTAAATTCTGCAGTTCTGCTGATCTAAGTTCAATCAAGTTCACTGGAGAAAATTCACCAGTTAGATTTGATCTTAGATCAAGGGGCCATGAACTTAGATCAATGTTTATACAACCAAAATTCTAAGTTCAGCCTGATTGAAGATCATTTCCGTATGCTTGAAATTAGATTACCATTTATGCAACTGGGCCTAAGAGAATCGTATATTACCATACGTAGAAGGTCGGCACTTTTTGAGTTTGGCATTCAAACACCGAGAGGACACAGTCGATATTGCGGAGCAAGACGGGAAGACAGGAAAACAGAGACCCACGTTGATTAGATAGTAGAGTAAAATCTCAAATCACAATCGTGTATTATTTAGAAGCTGACAAAGCGTGAAGTTTGAACTGCAGATTACTTACTCTATGTATGCAGCACAGCATTAAATTTGGAGTTTACAAACTCTTGCGTTATGTAGCTAGTTACGTGACTTTACGAAAACGTTCACTGAATAGCATGGTAGATCATATTATTCGTCTGTGTTTACAGTTTGTTGTAACTCTCAACGCCACACGTAACTATGGTAATACCTACTCGTGCACTAGTCGCAGATACAAAATATAAGCAATGTCTAACTTGCAATGCTATTGAATGTTTTAAGACGTCAACAGAGCTCACATTATATAACTTTTTGGTTACTCATTAGCATATGCTCATACGGGGGATTGTAGATTGTTGACTCTATTTCATCCGCAGAGTAAATACCACTAAATCATTTAAAATAGATTATATATAGGTAGTACTGCATGTTTTTATGCTTAACGTGTAAGCTACACTGCTACACTATACCACAAGAATCTAGATTTTTTGAAAACGGTGTGTGGAGACTTTTCACTTACTGTATTTATTTCGGTTCACTTCCGAAGATATAAAATTTCGGGGAACAATATGGTTATTTACTCATAAATTTGATGTTTATTTGCTTCTATCACTTAGAAAAACATTAATATATGCTATTCACTGTCAATCAATTTGATTCTGGTTGGGTATACCAGATTTGCAACTTGATGTATTATTAATTATAGGTATTGTTACAAAAATATAAAAACAAAAGCTCTTCTGTAGCCACTTGATCGTTATTATAATACTAACGTACAATCACTTCCCCTTTGACACAGTTACTCTAACCTCGACAGGTCGCCAATGTTTCCGTATGGCTTTCTTCTGCACTCCAACTTTTTGCTGCTAGCAGTCCTTGATTCTCATACAGAGCTGCACGCTGACTTTGAACACAACTCCAATATTCGTTCGTAAACTACCCACTGTCTGTCTACTTCTTGCCGATTCCTCACCATTTAGCCGCACATACTGTCTCTCAGAACTGATTCCTGCACCTCCCAGAATGAGGTGTTTAACGCCCGCTTTTACTATATGCAGCATCGCAGGTGGTGACATTGATGATACATGAAATGAAGATGGGGCACCAGTGGAATGAGATGGCGGGAGAAACTGGAGATACCGGAAAAAATCCGCCCCAACAACGTGTTGTCCATCACCAATCTTACAGTGGTCGTCTGGTATCGAACCCGAACCGCGTTGCTAAGAGTCAGGCGGTCTTACCGCACGGCTACGAAGTGGCCGCACGTGTCAGAATCTACCGACTCCTCACTACAGAGCTGGCAATCCACTACACTTCTCTGCACGCGCTGTCGTATCTCACAACTTGAGTGACCGGCTGAGTCCTGAACTGCCAACTCACCACGGAGCTTCACTCGCCGACTGACAGTTAAAGTTCGAGTCACACGCAACTCCTAAACTAAAAACGTAAAGGCTTTCATATAGCCCTGCCGGTCGCAGGAGGTTTCAGTACTCAAATGTTTTCGAATTACATTCTAGAATGCTTCTTCTTCTTGTTCTTCTAATTCTTCTTCTTGTACTTCTTTTTCACTCCAAGGGCTAGGCAAAGCTGCCTGTTCCGGCTTAAAACATGTCTGACCATCGTTTTCGTGGTCTTCTCGGATATCTCTTTCCTCTAGGTTTATAGTTTATAACTCTTCTTTGGATCCTATCTCTCGGCATTTTCTCAGTATGCTCTCTCCATTCATTTCTATAATTTATTAGTTTTTCTTCTAAAGAACTTATTTCTAAATTTTCTCTTATTTTTTCATTAGGAATTTTATCTAAAGGAATACATCCCTTTACTGCTCCTAAAAATCTCATTTCGGCAGCCTGTATCTTGTTTTTGTCTGCTTTTGTTAATGTCCACGTTTCAAAAAAAAAAAAAAAAAAAAAAAAAAAAAAAAAAAAAAACAGCAGGCACAGCCATTACTTTATAAAATTTCATCCGTGTTTCATTTCTGGTTTTAGTTTTTAGGCTTCTATTTATTATGCCGCATATTTTTTGAAACATTGGTAATTTACTTTTAAAATCATTTTCATATTTATAACTGACATATGTTCCCAAATATTTAAAACCCGTAACTTTCTCTAAGATAATATCATCAATTACTATTTTGGTTCTAATAGTGTCTTTACCTCACAACGCCATTGTTTTGTTTTATTTGTGGAAATTTTGAAATTATAGTTCTTCAATAACTTCTGTAAAATATACACTGCTCTTTGTAGCTCGTCTTCAGTTTTACTTATAATTATTTGGTCATCCGCAAATAGCATCGGCTTAAGAATAAAATTTGGTGCAAGATGAATGCCTCCGTTAATCTTAAACATTCACTCTCTAATCAGATCATGTATATAAATTATGAATAAGATAGGAGACAAACTGCAACCCTGTCTTACATCTTGTTTTGTATGTATCCATTTACTATACATTCCATTTCCAATATGTATGCTGATTGTTGTATCCTTATATCTAGATTTTAGAACTTTGAGATGATTTGGGTAGCCTCTTCGAGTCATGATTTCCCACAATTTTCTCCGATTTATATAGTCAAACGCTTTTTCATGATCAATAAAAGCTATATGTGTTTCCAGATTAAATTCTCTTCTTTTTTCTATTATCTGCTTAACTGTAAAGGTAGCATCTGTACAAGATCGTCCTTTTCTAAAACCATTTTGTTCTTCTAAAAGTAGAACATCTGTAATGGTTTATAACCATTTTACTTAAGATTCTTGCGTATAATTTATATCCTGTGTTTAAAATACGTCTTCCCCTATAATTTTCACATCTGTTTCGAGCACCTTTCTTAAAAATAAATATAATTCGATCATGTGTCCAGGATCTTGTGATTTGGCATCCATTCCAACAATTATTAATTAAATTCATAATTCTTTGATTTAGTATTGGTCCACCATATTTCAATAATTCTGTATTTATTGCATCTTAACCTGTGGCCTTCCTATTTTTCATTTCTTTTAATGCCGTTTCTAATTCTTCTAAAGTAATTGGATATACACTTTCGCATATAAGGTCATCATTTTCTTCTTCCAAAGAGTTATTATACCACAAATCTCTGTAATGTTCTTCTCCAATTACATTTATATTTGCTACATATCTTTCTTCACTATCTAGATGCTTAAGCACTTTTCTAGAATGCTCTGCACGGAATCTACGCAGTAATAATACAATTTGCTTCTTGGCGTCATCTAGTGGCTGTGTTTGAAGCACTAATTAAATATCATGAGCAGTTGCACGATCACCGTTGACAGAGTTTATTCTGAAGATATTTTGCCCTATTTTCAGTACTTAAATTGATATCGGCATGAGTCTGAAAACAGACAATACTTTGAGTTCGTCAATTAACCGCCAGAAACGTCACAATCATCCGCGCCTTAAGTGACGAAACGCACAATGTACTTAGGAACTGTGTATCTGATATGAAATGTAAGGCAATTAGCTGTACGCAAATTTAAATTATCACTGCAATTGTCCGTTTTATTGCTTGGTTCAAAGAGATTTTAATTCCTTCTTCTTCCTCCTTTTCACAATATTCAACTACGTTATATATGAATTTCCCGCACCTTCCGATGTACTAGTCGGCCACGATATGAATACACTCGGCGAAAGCGTTACTAAACAGTTACGTTACAAGTGGGCGGAGTACCGCAGGTACAATTCCGATAACACCAACATCAACAATACCGAGATACTCCTATTGTGACGTGCAGATGTAGTGTAGTTCAACACGGTGCTTCTTCGAACCTTTACTTGTGCAGTTAAAATTCGAATAATGTAGTGGCAGTTTCAGTGCGCGTGATAAAATTGGCGTGTACTTGTAAAAAGTTTAATTACGGAGCCATCTACGATGTTAAAACACGAAAAGTATCCCATTCTTATGAAAAGTATATCATATATCAGGTTATGCAGTTTTGTAGACAAGAAAAGCAGGAGAAAGGGTTACTCGTACCCCTTGAACAAGCAGCAGTTAGGGCAGCAAAAATAGTGGGAAGGTCTGGGAGAATCATCATGAACAGAAAATACTTCATAAACTGCGGTTAAGGTTACAACTTCAAAGAAAAATCGAAAATCACGCACAACCATATCTCTTGAAGAGTTTGATAAGTGCGCTGTGCGTAGAAAGCTTTTGGAGTATTTTGAACAGAAAAAGGAAATTCCTACTTGGGGAAACTCTTGAACTTCGCTAAATAGTAAGTAAACTTTCAGGGTGGCAAAGAAACATTTAGAAAAAATATTAGAGAAATTTAATAAATATAAAAACAAACGATTTGTGCTAATGGAGAAACCACAAATTGTTGCAAAACTTGCAGAGTACTCAAGGGCTATTATTGAAAATGAAAAAGGACCACGTAAACCAGTAGTTTATACAGATCAGGCTTGGGTCCATACTCACTAAACCGTCAAGAAGTGCTGGCAATATGACGAAGTACCAGGTTTTTGATTAATACTAGTGCTCGTCAAAGAGCAATTTTCCATGCAGACGGATCCATGGGATTTATTGAGGAAACTGAATTGGTTTACGATTTAAAATCCAAATCATCAGATAACCATGATGAAATTAACAGTCAAAATTGTAAAAAGTGGGTAGAAGATAAATTAATATCCGATATAACACCTAAAAACATTGTTGTGCCATACAGTAAAGGAAAATAACGCCCACAGTACTTCACCTCGAAAGGCACATGTTATTCATTGGCTAACACAAAACAAAATTAAACATGATCCGCAACTGACAAAAAAATTACCTTCTAGAGATAGTGAAAATTAATTTAAAATGTCTGTTTATTGGCTTGATAGAATAATTGAACAAAGGGATTTTACAGTATTATGCCTTCCTCCCTAACACTGTGACCATAACCCTATAGAGCTATCTAGAATTAAACAAAGATTGCAGCAAAGAAGTATCATCGATTACTTTGAGTAATCTGAAATCTATGACAAGCCGAATATCTCAAATTCCACAAACTGATTGGATAGCAGTATGCAGACAAGTGAAAAGAATCGAGCAAGATTCTAAGCGCCGAGATGGGTTAATAGAGGAAGCAATTGAAGATATAATTATAAACGTGGGTCTAGAGAGCAGCGATGATGACGGTAAAGATTGCAATCGTGATGAATGTTATTTTGAGAATATGAATATTGAAGGAAAAAAAAATAGACACAGTGACACGGATACAGCTGATGAAGGGAAGTGACACGGATACAGCAGATCAAGGGAACAGTGATACTTATACAGCTGATGAAGGGAACAGTGACACGCATACAGCAGATGAAGGACCTGAAACAAACATTCTCGAACGTGCTACTTCCGAGAACTAACGTGAAGACCTCAGCAGGCGTGTAGTTTTAATTGTGTGACTGCACATTCCCGGTATCACCCTTCCCCTCACTTCCCCTCGCTCCACGCGGTTCCCTTAGCTTCATGTAGTAAACAAAACAGTGGCGCCCTCCTTCAAGTGCATTCATATCTTGGCCGACTAGTATGGCGATACGTAGCTGTTCAGAAGGCATGATTGCATCTGAACGCAGTGTACATACAGAGACGCGCCGTGTGTTTGCGACAGGCTCACGTAAACAACGCGTCCTTTTTTTACCATAGAGTAAGTAGTACATATATGCAATGGAAGGTTTTATAGTAAAGACATTAAAAGTATTAGGTATTTCAGCAACACTTTGTTGAGTTCATGTATCCTAAGCAACTCATCAGACTTGGCATTCTTTATCTTTTATTACAAGCAGAGTTAGAGCAGGCACATTATAACCGTATCACCAGTTTTTTCTACATTCTAATGTAACGGAACGGCTGTTGCAGAGAGCTTATTAACAGGAAGCAACAAGAAGGCTTGTCATATAATCCGCACACGTAGTCTCTGCGCTCGACATTCACAATACGTCACACCTCACGACGAATGTCTTCCATGTATACAATGTTAAGAGAATGGTGTTACAGGAATGTCGAGGTATAATATGGTAATTTCTGAAGCGACCCCATTCTGCTGCCTCCTGCCAGATTCATTACACAGTACAAACATCTACTGTGATATTCTCAGAGCAAAGTTCCGGTTGTTAGACACAGATAGCTTCCAAGTTGTGCTACGATGTAAGAATGGGTCAGGTTATGAATATTACATGGATCATGTATGTAAGTATGAAGGATAAAACGCCGGGGTTTAGAGTTGTGTTAGCCCAAGAGAAATGGTAAAGAACACAGAAACAAAATAAAGTGAGAGAAATATATGTTGCTTGTGGAAAATTATAACACAAGTTAAGCAGTAAATTATAGAATTAATATAAATAGACATATGAACAAAATATGGTTGTAATATAAGTTTTCTGTAACACTTGAACGCCCTAATAATTCTGTTTAACTTTGGGTTGCTTTAAATTGAGAATTCGTTAAATATATGAGGACCTACATGTACTAAAGGCGAGGGAGTTCTTTATTTCAGCTGATTTTGAGTGCAAATACAGCATTATATCCTCAGTGACGTACAGGGATAACCGAGCGGGATGGCTGAGGGGGTTTCGCATATGGCCCGCATTCTAAAGGCCCGCGTTCGATTCCCGTGGCCGACCACCGTGACCCATGGCTTTTTGCGGAGGATTTACCGGGTCGCAAGGCGAATGCCGTAGGTTAATTACATCCCCGAATATTTTGGCCCTCCACTTCACCTCCATTATCATTTCACGTCAACTCTCATCTGGTGGTCTCTTTCAGGGTTGAAGTGTCGGCATGAGTCTCGGCGGGGCATAGTAGGATGATATGCTTTTAATGAACAAATTTTCCTTCCACGGGATAGACTTCGACCTCCCAGCTGGCCTCGTGAGTGTTTCAGGGACACGTTAGGTGGGATGATGATTGCTCTGTATCGCCGGGGAGTTTCTATTTGGTAAAGTGTAGGGATCCAAAACGCTGTACTGTGGTAACCCATGGGGTCAGCCTCCCTCTCTCTCCTCTCAGCTCATCCTCCCTCCAGGGCATGCCCCACTAGGGGCATAGGTACAAAAGACCAATGTTTTCAAGTTCCCGAATCCAATCCAGTCCAATCCTGAGTGACGTAGGTGAGTTTTTGAGTCTAAAAAGTCTCTAACTGCTATTTCCTAATTTTAATCCAAGAGTTTAATTATAATTTGGTGTCCTGTTTTCATATAAAACTATATTTAAGCGTACATGTGCAATTAGGCACAAATAATTCTAAGCATTACAAATTTAGTGAACAGTGTTGGGAAATAATATTGTGACGTTGTGGGTTCGTAGAATTAAGTCTTGTTTGAAGTAATTTAAAATGCTCTTTATTTCTGTAGAAAGATTTTTGTGCACCCCTTACAGGCTCTAAAACGACTTAACATACAACAACGCAGTCTCTCGTTGCTTCACCACACGTAAACAAATGAATTCTCCGCGGTAGCTTCAGACAGCCTCAAACACAGTTAAGAACTGCGTTACGGTTCAAATATCCACACAGATGCACACCACAACTTCAGTTCTCCACTAGCCTGAGTGACTAGTCATGGCTCTTATATACATCCATTCATTTTTCCCAGAAACTTGTAGACCCTTCAGGGTCTTTCGAGGCGCAGCGAAAAATTCCAGATTATCGCCATCTGTTTCCCTGTCGGCAAGTGTTCAGCGCTATCGCGTACATGGGAGTGCCTTGAAGCACTTTCTCTCTCTTTCTTTCCCCGCTTCCCTCCTCGGCGTTCGCCGACGCACAGTCAGGCTGCGGCCCGCCGCAAAACAATGGTTCGCGACAGTATGTTGATTAATTGATTTAAAAATTATATGAACAAGGTTCGAATTTAATTAAGGTGTTTATTTAGTAGAAACCTTTCTTAGTGGAATATCGTCAAAGAAAGCTACGAACTTTAAAATATTTTTGAACGGAAACCCCAACTCCTTTTCGTTTTACCTCGTGTTCTTGCTTGCTACTCCTGAATTGAGGGGCTACGGTATGGAACACAGCCTCAAATAATTATGTTCATAAAAGCTTAATCATTGAATTAAAACTTTCGGCTATAAGGGGATACTTTGTTTTTGTAATTTACGTCCTCCAACGTTAAGTCATATCGGACGATGAATTTAATGGGTGAAATGATGCTCAAATGAGCCCAGGGTCCATAGAGCTTAGAGTTACCCGACATTCGTCTTTCAGGATATGGGAAAACCCCGGAAAAACCTTATCCAAGTAACTCACCCTGACCGAGATTCAAACTCGGGACCTCTTGAACGTGAGGCAGACACGCTACCACCACTCTACCGAGGCGGTCTAAGGGGATACTGATTTATACTATCTGCGGTCCTTGAAAGCTCTCGCAACAGCTTTTTACAACTTATTTCGTCATAGAAGGTAAAGTTACACTTCTTCAAAATTGATTTAAAAGAATCTGCTTTAAAAGAGAAGGCAGTATAGTTTTGGTACATTTTACCTATATTTTGCCATGTAAGCCCTTCCAATTTATCAGTTACGCTCACTTGATGAGCCATGATACACAAAGGACGAGCAAATAATTGGAGACCACCTTGCACACAGCGGGAAGCCCAAGTTTCAATTATTTTGACACCTACTGGGCCTCCTCACCGACAAGCTACCTTTCTTCGGTCAGTCCCACATCCCCAATGAAAAACAAGACACCTCCTAAACACGATGTCCAACGCCACATGCTTCAGGCACTGTCCCTCGCCTGTAACGGATTTTGAAATGAAACTACAAGAAACTTTGAAAACTCACACAAATTCATGCATATAAATTTGAAGTTCTGACAACATAATTTACCACAGGAAATAATCTAAATTTAAAATACTAGGATATTGTGTCTTCTGCACATTTAGGAGGTCTCTAATTCTACTCTGGAATTGGGTAAGTTACTCTGATAAACTTTTATCAATCCGGATTCTTCATATTCAAGGAAATATCACATAGCTTTCTGTTCTATGAACACCGCACGCATTTAAGCCTCATTTCACGCATATTTCATTCATTCATCAGTTTTGCGATAATTTGTTAAGCTGAAGGATAATAAAATATTGGTAGAGTCGACATGAAAAATTCAATGCCACGGTCGGGATCTAATGGTCCCCGTTCAGTCGCTCTTACCCATTGAGCTACCATGGCCAATTTGCCGATTACATTAATACTCCAACTGACTCATATATTTTTTCCCGGTAAACCACTAGGAGCTCTGGTATCCGAGATACACCGTTTGTGGTGACTTACAATTGTAAGAACTTGAGACCCAGGCTTAATCATTTAACTCTTATTATTTAAGTTAATTGATGGAAATCAATCATTTCTTCACACTGGCCGTATACAAACTAAGGTGTTGGATTGATAGAGTCAACATGAAAACTTCAATGCCATGACTGGGCTTCTCGGATGTGAGGGCCCATAGTAGTTTACCGGGAAAGAATATGAATCAATTGGAGAATTTAATGTTATCGGCAAATTGTAAAATTTTGTACCTTACTTGACAAATCCATCTATTGGCAAACTTAATTGGCATCACGGTTGTTAAGTTTTTCCTCGGAGAGTTGTTTTATGTAGATAACAGTAACTCTAAGCCTGCCCTGATAACGCACATTTAAATGTGATTTTGGGCAGTAATCAAAACCTGTTCACGGAGTCCGGAAATCTAAATCTCAATCAATTCCATCACAACTATGATTTTAGAAAACTGCCAGCACACAGGCTATAGCAGAAAGAGGTGTTCCTCCTGGAATGTTTCCCAAACTCATTTAAGAGGCAGGAAATTACTTTATTTGCAACACAGAATCTGTTGTTCCCTTTACCCAAGGCTACGTCGTGTTCTGGCAAAGAATATTATTCTGCCAGAAATGCAACAAAGAGGCAATTTGCGACCTGGCTGCAAGCAGGAACCCGTGACACAGAATTCTCTGTAGTGTAAGTAATGTTATCCTATGCCAAAATGTAATTCAAAGTTGCAGCATACCAAGTTATAGGCTGCTGGTTTACGTTAATCAAGGTTACCGAAGGCTGAAAATTTAATGAAAATTATATTCCCAATTCATTTATTATAATTTTCCTTTCTGATGCCTGGCATTGGTGATGTGTGGAATCCCTTAGAGAGCAGCAACTTCTCCACATAAACTATAAGGCTCGTATTTAGGTGGTCCCAGCTTCAATTCTTGTTGATTACGACCACTGACAGGACTTTGGCCTTACCGTAGCTAGTAAGCGAACAGAGGGGAGATTTCTGCATATCATAATTGACTTTCCCTCATTTTCATTCATTCACATTCACTCACGTGGTGTATGGCAGTGACAGACAGATTGCGTAGATGTTTGCTTAAAAAAGTGGTATTGCTAGGGCCTGAAGCTTTCCTGGCGACGAATATGCTCAAGTTGTCCTCGAGAAGCCAGCCAGGTGAAAAGACGATTAGAAATTGACTTTTCGGGAGTGTGCATCTCTCCCATCATCAGGATATTTATTAAATTTTATTACCAAAAATGAAGCACTAGATATAACACAAATAAAAATAAAGACAAAAAAACTATCAAATTCGTATTACTGAAAAATGGTTTTTCAGTAAATTGAGTGCCAAGCCAGGAGATGGCAGGAGTATAGAAAATGAATCGAGTCAAATAAACGTAACAATTTAACTTGATTGTCAAGCTGTATTGATCTTTGCTTCTTAAGTCAACGGATTTCCATTTTAAGGCCGGTTTCCAGGAGGAGCTGAACTGAAATCCAGCATCACGATTGAGTGGGCTCCTCTCGGAAGAAATGACTAAACCCTCCTTCATTGTCCTCTCCCAGTAACTGCTGCGTTACGCGAAATACATCAGGACCATCCACAAGCCACCTCCGATGATTAAACATATGTTAAGACCAGTGAAAGACAAACTGGACTTACAGGTTCCGGGAGTGTACCGCATTCTCTGAGAATGTGGGATATCGTATATAGGACAAACCGGAAGGACCAGAATAAACGAACATGAACGGAACATTCTCTTAATGCAAGCTGAGAAGTCTTGGCTGGCAGAGCATTGTTTTGCTTGAAAAAATGCAACAGTTACTGAGAACGCAGAATTGAGGAGGCTTTGGCCATTTCCTCTGAGAGGAGCACGCTTAATCGTGGTGCTGGATTTCAGTTCAGCTCCTCTTGGAAACCGGCCTTAAAATGGAAATCCTTCGACCTAAGAAGCACATTTCAATACAACTTGATATACAAGTTACGTACTTACATTTCTTTGATCCAATTAATTTTCTGTACTCACGACATCTCCTGACCTGGCATTTAATTTCCTGATCAGTCCTTTGTTCAGTAATGCGAATTTTGATATCGTTTTGTCTGTGTTTATATTTGTGTTATATGCAGTGATATAACATTTGTGGTTATAACATTTAATAAATATCCTGATTGTGGGAGAGATGCTCTCCCGAAACGTCAATTTCCAATCGTCTGTTCACCTGGCTTGCTTTCCGAGAACAACTTGAGCAAGAGTATTCCTTATAGACTTCTAGAGGACTGCCTTGTTGAGGATCACTCCAGTGTTAACCTGTCCCTACGAGTATTGCGTCCTGATTCCCTTATATCATCCTTTCGTCCTGGAGATTGTAGCCACAGCATATCCTTCGTACATAGCCATGCACGAGGTGTCCCCCCTAATATGTGCCTTGTGACATACAGTGGCTTCTTTACAATAATAATGACAATAAAATCCTAGCAAGTAGCAATGGGCACTTGTTACTTGTCGATGTGAACGAAATTTTAGGTGTTCATCCGGTCATTATCTGTTACTGGGGGAACCTTCTCTTACTGTGGCAAAAACGTTTCTGTCACTAAGGATGAGGACGGTAGTAGAAATAGAGGGTTTACACGCCCCATATTAAGATAATCTCCATTTTATTTGATTTTAATATAGAAGTAATACATTTATTTCAGTTGGTTTTAAAACAGTGTAGTGTTTCAGTTATTTGTGAGCATAAATGCCATACTGTCAAGTAAACATCAGCCATTGGAAGTTATGTTACAATGTCCGTAATACCATTTACTATTTCTACAATAAAAGAGTAAATGATGTGCGGGATTCGAACGTTTGCAGATGAAACTCAGTTATGAATGAATTCAGTAGGACGAAGCTATAGGGACGCGTTCCGTGACGTCATGGTAACCTGCCGTGGAAACGATGTGGTCTTAGAAAAATATACGCTTCTCTGAACGTATAACTTTGAATAACTTAAGAATTTATATTTTAGTAGTTAGACAGGCTATTGTGGCACAGAAAATGTGGAATTTATTTTATGTACCATTTTCTTGTAATCGACTTTACATTTCAAATTCTTATACATTTCCAACATAGGACATCATGCAAATAAACCGAATTTCAGTCACTGAATAGAAGCAAGCACATAAAATAGTTGAGTAACGCTTAAAAAAATTATTCTCCCACTCTCATAATATCTAAGAGCAAATAAACAAATGTTTCTTAAAATATTGGTCTCCATCAACATAAAGAAGTTAAATGTGTAATAATGGTTTGTTAATTATTGGTTAGAGAAAGTAATGTTAACTTAACCTATCAGAATATATTGCTGATGTGATATAAAAGGTAGTTACTCAGTGAGTTCTAGTAATGAATGAAACTGTAATACGGGTAACAAACTTACTCAGATGTCTTTATGTACTAGAGCGAGATATAGAGGAATCTGATGAGCACTTATAAATGTTAGTGCTCATTTCGCTGCCATAGGATCAGTGAGAATGGCATGGATCAAGCTTAGATCTGACTGGGGCACTCTAGCAATGATCGGACGAATTAATTAGTGGCAGTCCGCCTCGGTAGCGTGGTGTTTGCATGTCTACCTCACGTTCAAGAGGTCCCAAGTTCGAATCTCGGTCATGGTGAGTTATCTGAATAAGGCTTTATCCGGGGTTTTTCGCCACGTACTTTTAGACTGTTTTAGTTTAGCTCGTCTCCACTGGTCTCTCCAACTGTCGGTCGGCATGGCGGAGACACTGGCTGATGACGAGCAGGCGGTCGCCCAGGTTTTAGATTTCATTTTAAATTTAAGTTTTAGAATTTAGAACCGCATAATTTGGAATTCTAATACTTTTATGGTTTTAAGCTTTCGTTTAGTATGTGAGATACAGTTTACGGGTGTTTATCTTGCCTTTATTTAACTGTATTTTTAGCCCTTTAGACCGATTTTAACCCCATTGGCTTTTAAGGGCACTAATGACCTTGTAGTTGAGCGCCCTTAAACCCAATTATCCATCCAGCATCCATCCAGGGTTTTCCCTTAACCTGAAAGACGAATATCGAGTAACTCTAAGCTGTAGGGACCCTGGGCTCATTTGATTTCACCCATTCTATTCATCGTCCGATATGCCTTATCGTTGGAGGACGTGTATTACAAAAATTAATAATGAGAACATTTGAATTAAACACAGATAAAACACTTTTGCAACAGTCACGTTATATCAGTGCTTGGAAGTAATCTCCTCCAACATTAAGTCGCCTCCACACATCAGGGAGCCGATGAATGTCATCTACGGTGCTTTGTTGTCCTAATATTCGAACAGACTGCTCTATACTGCTGCTATAATGGCCTATCTGGTTTTAAAGCAAGCTCCTCTAAATGGTAATTTCATTTTCGCAAAAAGGTCGAATTCACATGGGCTCATATCTGGGGAGCATGGAGGATGCTCCAAAATTTCCCAGTTCCAGTTTCTCTAACAACATTCACATGCGCCCGCCTCGGTAGCGTAGATGGTAGCATGTCTGCCTCACGTTCAAGAGGTCCCGAGTTCGAATCTCGGTCAGGGTGGGTTACCTGGATAAGATTTTTCCGGGTTTTCCTTTATCCTTCAAGACGAATGTCGAGTACCTCTAAGCTCCATGGACCCTGGACTCATTTGAGCATCATTTCACCCAATTCTTTCACCGTCCGATATAACTTAACTTTGGGGCGGACGCAAATTAAAAAAAAAGAAAACATTCACATGCACAGCATCGCTTGCTGATTGCGGTCTGCCAGATCCATGTATTCTATGAAACCTCTTCCCTTCCTCTAAGAAATGCATTCGCCCTCGTAGCCACGGTACGATATGGTAAAGTCTGTCTACTACAAGCTTCCAATAATTCTGTATGGCATTGTCGAACATTGATACCTCTTGTAACCTGAATTTTAATTAGGCATCTTTGCTCGTATTTACTAAACATATTTAGAGAACAAAAAATAACAGCCTACAATTAAACTACTAAACATGTCTTATTATATAAAATTGTTTTCAAAATCAGAGCTAACAAACATTAGATGCTCTTAATTTTAATTGTTAACAGCTTGCATGATTTACCGCTGATAGCGGCAAATGCAGGCAGTGTTGCCACTAATTTGTTAATGGCCCATATATATAAATACATGAATCTGTCCAATATAGTTTAAGCAGCTAAGGATGCCGGCCCTCGTAGCCATGGTCGCTAAAGCGTATGTCTCTAGCGTTCCGCCGCGTAGAGGGTCGCGGGTTCGAGTCTCGCCTTGGGCATGGGTGTTTATGTGTATAGTGAATAGGTGTGAAACTAATGAAAATATATAAGAAAATAAACGGAAATAATGAAAAAATCTGTTAAATAATGGAAAAGAAAAAGGAAAAATATATATCTATATACATATATATATATATATATATGTATATATATATATATATATATATGTATATATATATATATATATATATATATATATATATATATATATATATATTGGGAAAAAAAAAGAATGTGGTCCTTCATTTTAATCCATAAATTGTGTAGTTGGAAGTAACAGATAAATACTTAGTTTATTAACGACGTTGACAATTGTTACGATCACAGTGTCACAGGAGTTCTTTTACACGCCAATAACTCCACTGAGAGGGGCCGTCGCTTACCGGATTCGAACCACAGCCGTGTGAAGAGTAGATCAAAGCTTAACCAACTCAGCCACACGGATCAACTCAAGAGCTATGGTAGTTGTAGTGGTCATACTAATAATGTATCAATAGAAATTAAAATAAATGTAAACATTAATGTAAATATAAACTGTAGTGAGGACTATACTCAATCTAATATTGTGATAGATTTGGGCATTTTAAGACGAGTGCTAGAAGAAACTGTCATGCACTGTATGTCGTGGTGAGGTTAGGTTAGAAGAAGAATCGACTGCAAGAACTGGTATACGGAATAAATTGAAAATTATATGTGTGAATTGTAGTTCTGGAACGTCTGTTTGTTATTCACAACAGTGTGCTACTAGTGACCTCTATGAAAACAATGTGAGTCTTGTTTATGGGCTAAGATGCATTTGCCAGGGACTTGGAGCTAGTAAATTATTGTGTGGGTTTATGAGCTTATCAAATCCCCCCCACAAGGTGTTTCAAATATACAACACTTTAAGGAAATAGGCTGCTAAAATTTGCAGAAAGTTCCAAAAGAACTGCTACCAAAGAAGCTGTGTTACTATATGAAAATAATAAAGATATTTTAATCAAGCTCCAGAGTAAATTGTAAGCTATAGATCTTATTAGAAACTTTCAGTTTATTTATTTATTTATTTTTTTGTGTGTGTGTACAGCAAGTCGACGCAGATTACTTTTAGAATTTTTATCGGGCTATCAGGATCTTAACTAAATTTTTACTAACGGGTCAAAATGCTCTAGCGGTTTTGGATGCGCATTTGTCCATGGGGCCGAACCCCTTACATTCGGTCTCCATGGCAGCACTTCCATATATACTCCAGAGCTGAATGCAATATATCGAGCCATTTTGTATGTTCGCCGCCGAAAGTTGGGTGACAGCCTTATTTTAAGTGATTCTCTCAGCACACTCCAGAACCTTCGTGAGCTGTACAATAACCATCCTCTCGTACAGCGTATCCAGGACACCCTACACGTTCTGCACGCCTCTGGCGTTGGCGTGGTTTGTGCATGGGTTCCTGGTCACGTGGGCTTGCGGGGGAATGAAATGGCGGATTCGACAGCCAAGGTGGCAACCTCAGATCCCAGTGTAACCATTTCATCTGTGACCGCGGAAGACCTTCTGCTTGTGCGTAGGGCGGCGTTCTCGTGCTGGCGCGATGAGTAGTCTGCCCTCCGGGACAAGCTCCGATCAGTAAAGGAGCTTCCGAATCACTGGGTGACCTGTCGCGTATCACGGCGGGAGGAAGTCATTTTGGCTCTGTTGCACATTGGGCCTTGTCATTTTAGCCACAGATTTTATTAAACAGGACACTGGCGCCAGTTTGCCCACTCTGCGGCGCCGAACTGTCGGTGCGTCATGTTTTTTTTTTTTTTTTTTTTTTTTTTTTAGATTGGTTTAGATTAGCACGTCTCCGCAGGTCTCTCCAGCTGCCGGCCAGCATGGCAGAAATACTCGCGGATGACGAGATGGCGATGGTCAAAGCTTTAGCATTCGTTTTATCTGCAAATTTTAGGATTTAGGCCCTAAGAGTCTGGGTATTTTAATCATTTTATCTCCTTTCGGGTTTTAATGATTTTAGTTTCTATTTTAGTCCTTGCCTCACCGTTGTGCGTGAGTTTTATCTTTGTTTTTATTTTATATATTGCATTTTAGTCCTTTAGTTTCTTGCCTTTTAATTGGTTTTTAAACCCATTCGTTTTAAGGGCGCTGATGAGCTAGTAATTGTGCGCCCTTAAACATAATCATCATCATCATCATCATCATCATCATCATCATCATCATCATCATCATCATCATCATCATCATCATCATCATCATCATCATCATCATCATCATCATCATCATCATCATCATCATCATCATCATCATCATCATCATCATCATCATCATCATCATCATCATCATCAGATATGTGCAGATAACTTTTACAGATTACAAATGTGTCTTCAGAAATTCTGTGAATCTACAAACACAGTAATTTAATTAATAAGCTCCATGATATAATGTTTTTAATGATAAAAGATCAAGAAAAATATGAGAAAGAAAAATTGTGTATTAATTGCTAGATACTGTAAATACAAGCTTTATTGTAAATCAGTAGCTTCTCTAAGGAACACATATGTTATAAAATTTTCATGCATGTACTGTTAATAGTTTCAGAAAAAAAGGTCATCAAATTATATATCTTAACATAGGTGACATAGGGCGTACCGTCTCACCTTGATGTAAAGCCATAATTGAAAATTTGCGTTTCATACTCTAAAATTTGAACCCAATAAATAAATGAATCTGGTACAGATATTTTGTGTTTCAGATGCCTTTTTGCAGAAAATGTTAGAAATAGAAAAGCGTATTGCAATTTATGTACTTCTTATATTTATGTTTCAATCATTCAGAACTGCGATATTTAAACACAGAGTACTTAAATCAGAGAAACAAATGGTGCAGCTGCACGGGTAGAATGATCATCTGTTTGTATGGAGAGTTATGGACCTACAAAATATCTGACACAAAATAAAGTGCTACACGAACGAATGTCCAATACTTTTGCGTTTATTTATTTTATTGATCTTATATTTCAAACAGAACTGTTCAGAAACGGATAACAATTGTGCTCTTAGTTCGTTATATAAAATCTAGCAATAAAAGACTGTTAACAGTGGAAAACACGAAGCCCTCCTATGAACGATCATTTGCTGACTTCGTGCATGGAACTCTAAAAATTATCTTCCTCTCTGCAGTCGTTTTTCCCCTCCCTATCTGAAACTATTAAGCTATAATTTAACTACAGAGATATCTGGTAGAGTTTTATGTAAACTTTGGTGCCATATATTCGCACCTGAGTGTACCGTAATTCCCTGGAGCGCATTTAAAAACTCTGATATTTAAATTTGTTCTCCGGCAAGCTCCCATGAAACAAATAAAGTAAAAGGGGACAAAACTTTCCGGTGTTAGTCTTCTTTTTTCCCTGCGAAAAGAGGTAATGACATTACAGCAGCCGCGACCGTTTATGACACGAGACTACCAGTGGTCCTTTGTAAGTCTCGCTAGGGATGAAATTAGAATAACATGAATCTTCAATGTAACCGAAGTTCAACATGAAAATAGCTTTATTACTACCGTGATTAAAAAATTCCTAGCTTCCCATATAAACTTTAAAGAGATTGATAATGTGTGTATATGTGTGTGTCTCTGTATGATAATTCTTTCTCAAAACCTATTCCTTCTGTTGGACATGAGCTATAAAATCCCTAATTTGAATTCATAAATTACGAAAAGATTAAAGGTGATTTTCAAAGCCTTCGTAGAGAATGCAATCGAGTACAAAGAAGTAAACCCTATTCGAGAATGTGTTTAAATTAAGAATCTGCTATTTGCTACGCTGTGCATGGATTACATATAAAGACAAACGCCAATTGAATGTTTTTCTAAACAATATACATACTACTGTGTCATCTTTCATCTAGTTTCTTTATAGGGCGCCAATTTGTTAGTGCACTTCAAAGGTTTGTTGTGATTTTACAATGAATTCTCCTTTGTCCTCCATTGACTGAAAATGGGTGCCTCGCAGTGATAACTTGAGTTTTGGAAAGAGAAAAAGGTCGGCTGGAGCCAGATCAAGTGAATTCGCTGATCGTTCGTTGAGATTTGTTGAGCTTTTGTCTAGAAATTCGTTCGTAATGTTAGCCTTGTGAGCTGGGGTGTAGCCGTGGTGCAAAATCCATGAGCTGCTTTTCCACAAATCTGAACTTTTTCGCTGTATTTGTTCCTTCAAACGCCACATAACGCTTGGAAATAGCCTTTATTTAACGTCTGACCTTCTGGAAATTAATTGTTCTTTCACACTGGCCGTGTGTAGGCTGAAGTATGGAAAGGTAGAGTCAGGCTGAAAAATGCAATGCTATAGCAGGGATTTGATTCACGGAGCTACTGATCTCCGTCCAGCCGCTTCAAAGGTTTGTTGTGATTTTACAATGAATTCTCCTTTGTCCTCCATTGACTGAAAATGGGTGCCTCGCAGTGATAACTTGACTTTTGGAAAGAGAAAAAGGTCGGCTGGAGCCAGATCAAGTGAATTCGCTGATCGTTCGTTGAGATTTGTTGAGCTTTTGTCTAGAAATTCGTTCGTAATATTAGCCTTGTGAGCTGGGGTGTAGCCGTGGTGCAAAATCCATGAGCTGCTTTTCCACAAATCTGAACTTTTTCGCTGTATGTTCCTTCAAACGCCACATAACGCTTGGAAATAGCCTTTATTTAACGTCTGACCTTCTGGAAATTAATTGTTCTTTCACACTGGCCGTGTGTAGGCTGAAGTATGGAAAGGTAGAGTCAGGCTGAAAAATGCAATGCCATAGCAGGGATTTGATTCACGGAGCTACTGATCTCCGTCCAGCCGCTCTAACCAATGGCCAACGTGAAGACATGACATTAAATTCTCCAACTGACTTGTATTTTTCCCAGTAAACCACTTAGGAGTTCTCATAAACATGAGACAACTACCTTAATGGTGACTTACAACGTGTTAGTACTTTATGATCCGGGCTTTATAGTTCGGACCAGTATTAGGTACAATTAATGTAAATTAATTGTTCTTTCACACTGGCAGTGTGTAGACCATACAGGTTTTATGTCGCCATTAAGATAGTTGTCTGACCTGCTTATGAGAACTCGTAAATGGTTTACCGGGAAAAGCAAGAGTCAGTTGGAGAATTTAATGTCATGTCGGCACGTTGGCCATAGTAGCTCAATTGGTTAGAGCGACTGGACGGATACCAGAAGATCCGTGGTTCAAGTCTCGGCTATGGCATTGAATTTTTCAGTCTGACTCTAGCTTTCCATAGCCTGACATTCTGCCAAGAATTCCGAGTGCACGACACCACGATAATTGGGGGAGTAAAGAAAACAAAACTGTCAATATGACTTTCAGTTTGGATTGAGTTTGACGTGCCGTTTTGGGTTTTGGTTCAGTTGGAAGGTGCCACTAGGAAGCTTGCTGACTGGTTTGCGTGTCAAATTCGAAAATCCACGTCTCATCTCTAGTTACAATGCGTTTCATGAATTTGGGGTTGGAGCTGGCTTGTACCAGCAGATCTTCAGCAATCCTTACTTGATTGAGCTTTTGCAGAAATTTGAAGTCTTTCGGAACTAATCGAGTGGCAACACGTGTCATGCCCAAAAAATCACTTAAAATGGTACGAATTGATTCATGAGACCGAGAACGTTTAACGTAAACCTCTCACAGATCTAAATACCAATTTTCAGACACCATTTCCTTTACTTTAGCAATGTCCAGTTCAGTTGAAACTCCTGATGGCCGATCAGAGTGAGACAAATCTTGCAGCACATCTCGATCACTTTTAGCCCGCCTTGGTAGCGTGGTGGTAGCATGCCTGCCTCACGTTAAAGAGGTCCCGAGTTCCAATTTGGGTCTGGCTGATGCGGCATACCCGCATGTCAGATTTCAATTGGTTGGTGTTTACTTTTGATTTGGGTTCTAATTGGAGCTATGAGATCTCTTATACTCAGGTGAATGGTTGTAGGAAATGGATTTGTTGTTTGTTGGCTGCTCAGTTGTCTCAATAATACACTGGTTAGTTGCAAAAATGATTTAATTTAATTCTTACTAAGTTCGTTGATTCAGATTGATTTGTAGCGGTGACCACCTGTTACTAAACTTCCTAACAGAATTCTCTTACTTCTTTATACGGCGAATACTTTGCTATTATAAACTTCTGCTGCTGCTTCTCTTACGCTGGTTGCGTTATTCTTGACTTCCCTACATTTCGGACTTAGAAATCTTTACTACCTCTTCTTCACGCGCACTAACACATCTTTCCCCTCGTAGTATGACTGTTGAAGTGATCTTTCGTCTACTCTGCGATTCAGTTCGTACTTTATTCTGATCCCCACTCTAACCCTTATCACATGACCAAAATAACTCACCCTTCTCCCCATCTCTCAAATCTTACATTATTATTGGTTTCTCATTTTATTTCGATTTTTCTTTATTGGTTAGCAAAACTCATCGAACTCATTGACGTTACATCCCACCGTGAGTTGGGTCACGCCTACCCTGGGCTCTTTGTAACGGTATACATCGTTATCACCTCAGCAAAGTAAATCCTTTTAGGTCTTACGCTTGACCGCATCTAGAAAACCTTATTGTTCCTACACATTCTTTGTTATAGTTCTCAGACATTGAACCTTTCCTTAAACAAAGAGGCTAACGGTCACCTCTTCCTGTCTCCCCGACTTGTGTTCAGATTTTACAGAAATATTTTCTCTCCCTTACATGGATTTTAGCATGTTAGTTGTCTTAAATTATATTCTTCCCATCTTATTCTTAATTAAACCGCTATTTTAATCATTACTCTAATTTCATTCTAATTTCATATTAATATAACAATATTTTATATTAGTTTAGCAAAGCATTTTTATTAATTTATCTTCTTTTTTTAATTCTCGTGATTTCGATTAATTCGCCACCTCCTAATCGCTGTCTGATACTGCGGTTACATAATGCCCGTTTGACAAAAATGAAATACCCATTATTTAAATTTTGTCAAACCCCCGTCATGACATTTCCTCCTTATATATCTTATAATTTCTCATTCCCTACTTGAAACATTTTTCGGTGGTCACCATTCCCTCATCTTCATCAGTGTGTTACTTTATACACATAGAATGGTCAATATGGTACATCATATACATAGAATTATAGATATGATACATTACGTACATAGACAAGTACACTGTCGTATTAGTGGTTATTACCCTATATACAAATAACATTCGTGATACCTCAACTATATATACACTTCACTGAATTATCCTTGTCTCACTTGACATCAACTTGATTTTACCTTATTACATTCCTTAAGTACTACATTAATGTTACTATATTGCAGTTTACAATATTACATTTTACATTCAATGATTTTTTTTTTTTAATATTACTATATTAACTTATTGGGACGTTTCTTTATCTTTCAGTCCTTCACCGTAAGAACATTCGTCCTCACATTATTATAGTTTGCGTAATGATGTCCAAATATGGTTACCTCTACCTGCACTCAGTTGTCTACCTGTAATCAGGTGTTTCGTTTACCTGACAGTAAACATTGGCAGTTCATTGTCCTGTCTTTCCACTTCACTTTTCACTCTAAACTTTCTTTCACTTTGTCACGCCTAAGTCTGTGACCTTTACAATAACAATATAGCCTTTTGGCACATGAATACATCAGTACTTATACTATATTTACATTTCACAAATTATTTTTAAAGATCTTTCTAACATGTTCATTAGCTGTGGTTATTCTTATTACATTATCATTTTGTTTGTGCACAGGAATTTCGGAACTTGCAACTCCCATGCAGTGTTTGAATTTCAAACGAAAACGTTACCCGTACTAATTATATAACTTTTACTTGGTATTCTTTACATCTTCGTATATATAATTTCAATCACATTTACACAGGTGATTCTTGGGTCTGCTCTGTATTGTTCTCTCTACCAGCGTCACGTGGTAGATACTGTCTATTAGCTTCTGGTAGTCGGAACGTCGGTCTTGCATTCCCTCTTCGAAGAAATGGGGGGTGACCCCTATTTCCATTCCTAGTTACATGTACATATCTTATAGGGAAATTATATGAATTTGAATTTGGTGGTCCCTGTCTCCCTCTATTGTTGTTAGGGAATTCCCTCGGGACGTGGGCATCGTATCTTTGACGAGTAGCCATATGGTTTGTGTTAAAATTTCGGGGATTGTGTGCCCTTTCCCCGTCATGATTATTATTATTCCACGGTCTGTGTGGATTTCTCACTGGCATTCGATTCTCATGTCTATTTTGTGAATTTTGCGTCCCAACGCTTTGTAAAGCTGTTAATAATGTAATTGCCTCTCTCAATGTCTGAGGTCTTGCTACCACCATGTGATTTCTAATGTTCTCAGGAAGGTGGGGCGTGAGAAGAGAAATCAGTTCGGCTTCCTGTAATGGAGGTTGTAGATATTTACTTATTTGCGAATATCTCAGGAAATAATCAGTAATAGACTCTCCATTACTACCTTGGTATCGGCCATTTGTTATCTGATTCCTTACTTGGTATTGGACATTGGCGTTCCAATACTTTTCTAGGAAAGCTGTTTTGAACAACTCGTAGCTGCATCCTTCTCCCACAGTTACTCGTAGCCAATTAAGTTCGGCAGATTCTAACGCCCTTTGAACTATTATCATCTTATATTGCTCGGGTACGCCCCTGATGGCAAAATACTTTTCTAAGTCGGCCAAAAATTGTACTGCGTTGTCATTGCGACAATTAAATTTCGGGAGGGGCAATTCGCTTAGAAAATTCATGTGCACTGGTGGATACATATTTACGTTTTGCATATTTACTTCGCAATTATTGCTGCTTTGAGGAGAGACAGAAGGGGCGCTAACCTGTTCGTTCTGCCTCTCTCCATTGTGTGTATGTATAGAACAATTGGAACTCTCAGGTACCTGCCCTTGCTGTCCCAGCTGTAAGCCAGTTACAGTATCTCTGATTTGAGATATCTCGCTTACTGTTTCCCTCAACATTTGTGTATTCTCTGATTGAATATTTGTTACACGTGCTACCTTTTCTTTTAACTTCTCCATGTCAGCTGCTATACTATTGTTTACAGTGTCAAACCGGTCATTTATCTCTTGTACAAAAGTTACCTGTGTCGTGGTCAGTTCATCTAATCTTATTCTTTCCTTATTAATTTCCTCCCCTATTCTATTTTCTACTCCTGCAACGAGAGATTTGGTAGCTTCTAGGTCACTTCTTATAGTACCTACTTCTCGCTGCAGGGCCTCTTTTACGGTCTGGATTTCCCCTGTTATTCCTTGAATTTTGACAGTGATTCTAGCTTCTGTTTCTTTCCCTTGGCTTGTAATTTGACTTAATTTTTTGTCCATATCTTTGCTCTGATCTAGTAATTTAGTCTCTAGTGATTGGTTCTGTTCTACTAATTTAGCCTCTAGTGATTGGTTCTGTTCTACTAATTTAGCCTCTAGTGATTGGTTCTGTTCTACGAATTTAGCCTCTAGTGATTGGTTCTGTTCTACTAATTTAGTCTCTAGTGATTGGTTCTGTTCTACTAATTTAGCCTCTAGTGATTGACTCTGAATAGTAATTTGCGCCATGAGTTTCTGGAACATCTCTTGTAGATTTTCCATTACCCCAGGATTGTCACTTCTATTTACATTTAAGCTACTTACACCATTTACACCCTCATCTACTGATCCTATAACACTGCTTTCCATTATCTCTTCATTAACAACTTCCAACTCTTTCTCTGTCTCCATAATTATTTGTTCCCCAGAATTTTCCATTTTAAATTTATTCTGTACGATCTTCTTATTTCTCAAAAGCATTGAACTTCCCCTTTAAATTTTCTAATTTCCCTTCCAAAATACTTATTACTAAGACATCACATAGATATTGATCTCACTGAATGATATTACATTTACAAGAAATATAAATTGAGTATGTGTAACTCACAGTTCTGTTGTACGGCTGTGGTGTTTATGTGATGTCTTTACCAATTTTTGTCGTGCTGCTCGTCGTCTAGTAGGCTCAGTTGATGTCGAAAGAACTTGAACTTCTCTCTTGGTTGGGGGAAAATTCTATGTAGTTGTTTTTGCCGTCTTCTTCGTAGTCTCTGCTGTCCTCATCGTAGTTGTCGTCGTCGATCTTCTCACTTCTCCTCGTAGTCGTCCTTCGTCGTCGTTCTTCTCACTTCTCCTCGTCGTTGTCGTCGTTACATTTCACCCATTTCCTACAATTCGAAGCCCCAACGTGTCGGCGCCATTATGCGGCATACCCGCATGTCAGATTTCAATTGGTTGGTGTTTACTTTTGATTTGGGTTCTAATTGGAGCTATGAGATCTCTTATACTCAGGTGAATGGTTGTAGGAAATGGATTTGTTGTTTGTTGGCTGCTCAGTTGTCTCAATAATACACTGGTTAGTTGCAAAAATGATTTAATTTAATTCTTACTAAGTTCGTTGATTCAGATTGATTTGTAGCGGTGACCACCTGTTACTAAACTTCCTAACAGAATTCTCTTACTTCTTTATACGGCGAATACTTTGCTATTATAAACTTCTGCTGCTGCTTCTCTTACGCTGGTTGCGTTATTCTTGACTTCCCTACATTTCGGACTTAGAAATCTTTACTACCTCTTCTTCACGCGCACTAACACATCTTTCCCCTCGTAGTATGACTGTTGAAGTGATCTTTCGTCTACTCTGCGATTCAGTTCGTACTTTATTCTGATCCCCACTCTAACCCTTATCACATGACCAAAATAACTCACCCTTCTCCCCATCTCTCAAATCTTACATTATTATTGGTTTCTCATTTTATTTCGATTTTTCTTTATTGGTTAGCAAAACTCATCGAACTCATTGACGTTACATCCCACCGTGAGTTGGGTCACGCCTACCCTGGACTCTTTGTAACGGTATACATCGTTATCACCTCAGCAAAGTAAATCCTTTTAGGTCTTACGCTTGACCGCATCTAGAAAACCTTATTGTTCCTACACATTCTTTGTTATAGTTCTCAGACATTGAACCTTTCCTTAAACAAAGAGGCTAACGGTCACCTCTTCCTGTCTCCCCGACTTGTGTTCAGATTTTACAGAAATATTTTCTCTCCCTTACATGGATTTTAGCATGTTAGTTGTCTTAAATTATATTCTTCCCATCTTATTCTTAATTAAACCGCTATTTTAATCATTACTCTAATTTCATTCTAATTTCATATTAATATAACAATATTTTATATTAGTTTAGCAAAGCATTTTTATTAATTTATCTTCTTTTTTTAATTCTCGTGATTTCGATTAATTCGCCACCTCCTAATCGCTGTCTGATACTGCGGTTACACTGAGTTACCTAGATAAGGTTTTCATCCGGGGTTTCCCTTGTCCTGTAAGACGAATTTGGAGTTAACTCCAAACTCCATGGACCCCGGACTCATTTGAGCATCATTTCATCCATTCCATTCATCGCCCAATATGACTTAACGTTGGAGGACGTAAATTACAACAACAACAAAAAATCTTGATCACTTTTAAATTCACTGTACCATTCATACGCACGAGTTTTTGAAATAGTTGATTCATCGTAAGGCCACTTAATATTTTCAGCAATTTGGCACACGAAATACCATTTTGAATCCTAAATTTGAGGCAGATTCTTTGTTCAACATTTTTATTCATTGTAATCTCGCAACACACCTTAGAGATACACTAACAAAATGATGCCCTATAAAAACTAGATAACAGATGATAAACTCCGTGTATTGTGGGTATAGAGGAAATATGTAACAACTTAACGACTTCAGTAATTTCGAATTTCCTCTTATACCAAATTTTCATCTGTACAATTGCTGGTACTTTCTTGACAGAATGTGTACAGCCATGATGTAGCATTCAAACAAATAGAAAATGGAGCTTTAAAAGTGACAGTCAGCCCTGTTTAGAATGTATGGCTAGTATTTAATTATGTATCAAACACACCAAAATCAGTAATGAATATCCGTAATGTTCTTTACCTAGGTGTACGTATATACTGATATTTGTGAATGCTAAATCTTTAATCCTGATAACTCCCATGTAAAATTCAATACTGTGAGTGCAGGAACTCGGACGTTTCATCAACATATCGTATTCTTCTGTGTGAACATCGGAAATAGCTTATTCGCTCGATATTTACCAATGAACACCGTGGGAAAATAGTTCGAAGTTGCAGTTCAAAAAATATTTAAGCAGCGTCAGATATGGTAGCTGCTCACTTATTTAATTAATTAATCTACTACGTTCCATACATTTCTAAAATTCCTAATTATATCTTCATAATCTTTGAGATTATTAACAAGAAATTCCTTCACATCAGGAAACTCAATAAGTACTATTATAGTACGCATAATGTAACCCGAAACAGCAAGAAACTGATGCAAAATGGTTGAAAGAAGCAGTTGCCATAAATTGTATATGTTTTTTGTATCACGTTTCTTGAAAAGGAGAAAAGTAGATAAGCATTTCAGCTTTGAAAATATGAAAAATAAATCTTTCGTTTCATAAATGCTTAACGTTATGTAAATTTTTACTGCATGATACCTTCTTTCTTAATTTTTCTTACTAGTTTGTAGTCTTAATTGCGCATTTGCGGAATTTGATAGCTTTCAAAACATCCTTCCAGTGGACACTGACAAAGAAATTTGCGCAACATATTATATATATTTCCCTCAATAATAGTTAAGTAGTGTGGAAGGTGTAGTTTAATATTAATGGTTACCCCTTGATTATTGGTTAAAGCATATAGCCTTAAAGGGAAATAAATAACATGGCAGTCGATGGTAAATTGACAGTTTACATTTTGTGTAATATTACAGTTACTGATGGAATTTCATTTTGTTGGTATCTTTCGCGCGTTTCCTGCGCACGAATATACTGTTGATAGTGAATTACATGACATCGCTCCATAGAAATTGTCCTGCGCCGTGGATTAGTGAACTAAGGCAGCATGCCTTGGTCCATTGCAACGAAATGCGGCCCAGGTTCAATCCCACCCATGGAGTGTGTGTAGGACCGGTGCCCATTCAGCAGTGCGAGGAATGTAAGTAGCTTACGCTAAATAAGCGGCCCTGGTAAGAAAACCAACGTTCCGGCTGGGGGCATGCCGAGATGCTGACTACATTTCCTTCCCGTATCGGTTGGATGACCGCCCACCTCTACCTTGCGTAAGTAGGCGTGAGGCCGGCGGTCGGGTTGATAGGCCTTGGCCCTCTTAGGGCCGTCCCGCCAGAGTTTATTTAGCTTTATTACTGCATAGAAAATGTCGGGAATTTAAGAATAAGTTTAAAAATAAAGTGTCTGCAGCTTAAATCCTCAGGTCTTTAGAACTTCGACTACAAGACTTTATTAGTTCACACGCAAACTTGACTAGGGTCGTACTCATAGGATTCGCTAATATAGAAAACAAACCTAAACTTGCGGAGTAAGATGTGTGAGTATGAATATCGCCTATATTTTATTGGCTGCTTCCGGATACACCATATATGAAGTATAATTTATTTTATCCTTTTTCTTCTGTTACTTAATTTACGCCCTCTAAACATAAGACATATCAGATGATAAATGAAATCTCTAAAATGTTGGTCAAATGAGCTCAGGGTCCACAGAGCTTAAAGTTACCCGAAATTCATCTTTTACGACAAGGGAATGCCTCCGGAAAACCTTATCCAGATAAGTCACTTGTTCGACACTCGATTTCGGACCTCTTGAACATGAGGCAGACACGCTAACACCACGCTATAGAACTGGACATGCAGTATTGCCTTATGCATTTGAGCACACAGACTAAAAAGTTTTTTTTGAAATATATATTATAGCGCACTGGTCTTCACTAAGTAGGGTTTGCCAAAAACATATATTGGAGTTCTATTTTAAATTTTATGTCATCCTTTCCACTGCTTTTTTATTTTATTTTATAGTTATTGCAGATTTTGACATAGGTGTAATTTTAGTTATAGTTCAAGATATCACAATTTCATAAGATAACTTTTCTATCGTTACATTACTTCCTTTAACGTTTTTCACTATGAATTATCTGTAGAATGCCATACCTGACCTTCACTTTTCAGGATAAGGGAAAACCCGGAAAGAAACCTCATTCAGATAACTCGCCACTACCGAGATACAATATTCGGTACCTCTTGAATTTGAGGCAGACACGGTATCCCTAAACCACAGAGGTGGAATATTTTTGTTGCGAACATAATAAGAATACAGCACCTGTACACAATTTCCATCTCAGCCTCCTAAAGTTAGCAAGATTAGATGTCTTGATATCAGAGTCTGTAAGAACGAGCTGGACTACTAGGACGTCAGGCCAAGAATTTGGTAATCACGAAATCTGTTCAGAACAGTCCAATGATTATTTTTTCGCCATTATTCAGTGTTGGGTTTGGGAGTAAACATTTAGTTAAAGTTACATGTTCCTTTACAAGCTATTAATCTTCTGCAACAAGAGTGAATCATACCAGCGTTCCGACTTACAGAAGTTCTTACAGACGCTTTTTTTACTGTATCAGCAGGCACGTATTTAGAAGTCAATTTCCGGTGTGTGGTCCAAACAATCTACGTTGAATTATTTGATTTTAATAAATAATTAATCATGGATGTGTTTCATTATGTTATTAAAAAATAAAAACACATGTAATATATTCAAATGACTCTCTCCACATAAGCTTCTACAAATTGTTCTTAGAAAAGTTGCTTTTGTCTTGCTTCTTTGGATAAATTCTGTAGAAAAGCCTTTCACATTGTACATTTTTGTTCTTATACCTGGGATAAAGGGATATAATCACTAATCAGATAATCAAAAAGCGAACCACAAATTGATGCATTTGAAGTATTAGTTATCTTTGAATTAGAAAGAGAATAGGAACTTATAGGTTAAAAATTACAAATCTTTAAGTATCTGGGAATTATTATCAACAAATTATAATATATCGGAATTGGTTATCTTCGCAATACATCATTGTAATTGACATTATTCGTGTATTTTAACGAGTTCTACAACTGCTGTGAAGTAACTTTTCGTTTATCTCTTAAATAGCTTCATGTCTTCCGGACAGTAAACAGCGACGTTAAGATGAGAAGCTTGAATAAACTTTTATTTTAAACTAAGATTTATTTCAACTGTTTATTAAAAGTTTGAAATGATAATTCAATTGGGGTGTCCGGACCCGCTGGACGCCCCCTTAAATAGGTCCTTGTGTATCAGGTCAAACCTGGTGAGAACACAATATCAAGACTAGCCTTCACTGTTAACTGACATCTTGTGAAAACTTATTGTAATTTACATTGTTCTGTGGTTTCAGTTTCCTCTGGAGGATACAAGTTGCTTTGTAATTTCAAACTGAAATCACGTAAAATTTCTCATACATTCAGAATTTTACATACTTATATATACGTTAGAATCCCAAATTCTGATGTCCGGTACATCTTACTTATTTACGCTTAATATATACCTGAAAACAAAGATTGGCACATCCATTTCAAGAATTCCACTAGGCTGTCTGTGATATTTAACCCCTCAAAATAACTTAAACCCTTGTATCCCTTACATTTTCCATCCCTAAGTTTGAGTAATTAAACCAAAGTTTTGTTTAAAGCACTACTGCATAAAAAGCAGATCACTTTCCCCAGAGCTTGCTTCCATTGTGATTGTAATAATATTAATAATAATAAATTATATTTCCCCTGCTCCATTTATACCGAGAAAAGTTCCAAGAAATATGTTTTTTGAAGACATACAAAGGACTAAATGCCTGGACCCGTAGCTCAGTCAGTAGAGCACCTGCCTGCCGTGCTAGGGGTCCCAGGTTCGATTCTCGGCGGTAGGGGTGGGGATTTTTCTCCTACCAAGATAATTCCTCATCTTCCCCAGAGTCTGGAAGTATGAATGGGAGTGCGAATGGGTGCGTGATCTAATGATTATAACCCAACGAATACGAGTTAACTCCTTTGATACGTTCCAAAGGAGAACGGCCGCCGATATAACCATTGTAGTTAAAAGCAGGGTATAAATGGAACAAATAAAAAATGGACTAAATATTTCGGAAATCAGTGTGAATGTCAAGAATAAAGAGACTCCATGCAATCATTATTCGTGGATTATGCATTCTATTTCAAAGTACAATATGATATAAAAATCCATTTCACTAAAATGCCGATTTCAAAACGTTTCCAAATCACGTTCCAATTCCTCATGTCAGTTCTTCAATAACGTCTCAATCTCCCTTCGTTTTCAAGTTCGAAAATTTGGATTGTAGTTCTTTTTTTTAATAATATTGGCATTTTAATTGTTCTTTTTTGTTACCATATATCTGATTTCTTTCCAGAAAATGACGTCATCTAACTAGCTCTTCAGGAACTTTTGGGTTGTGTCTTCTTTACTGCCCAAAGGATTTTACTCTCTACTATTTCCTCATACAGTTTCCATCTTACATGTGGCTGATTTCATAGCTTCTTCCCAAATACGGAAGGAGTATCGATATTCTTTGCCCAGGCTTAGAAATGGAATCGCATAGAAACTCGCGGCACATCTTTTCAGAGCCATGCATTTAGGGAGTATAAACATTCTTCCATTTTATGGCGTACTCTTGCTTTCATCATAATGGCGGATTATTTTGCTGCACGGCGTGGGTTTCGATAGGAAAGCATTATGTAAAACGAAAGAAGCCGTACCTTCTGAATCTCTACCTGTGGAAAGAATAACTCCGACGGAATACGTAAAACTGAAATAACAGGTTTATGCAAATTATATTTTTACCATCCATTAGGCAATGCATCATGAATAATGCTTTTATTATGGTGGAAGAACTAAAGAAAGGGAGAAGATTTTAACCATATTATAGCAACTATAACCATAGCTATCCAAAAGGGAATTCACATATTCCCCATTACAGATTAATGTAATGTTAGTTCGATGTGTAATAATAAGTTAAGCTTATCAGTATTACATTTTGGTGGACCTGCGTGGGGGGGGGGGAATGTTTTTCCGAACTTCTCCTCAGCGTCTAGCTGGTGAATGTGAATTCATCTACAGTCTGATATTTAAAAGAAGATACGTGAAGGTCATCTATTTCTCCACGTGGAATAGTGCATTGTTGCCTAATCCTTGTTTCACCTAAGCTTGCCCCGTATCTCTTAACGGTCACGTGACCTTATTGCCTCTCATTGGCTGCTATTGCAGTATAGACTGTTGTGTGGGAAAAATTAGTATGTTATTTAACAAGGTTATATACCTCTATATGTTGGAAGAGAATTGTCAAATTTATATTTTCGTAACTGTTTTAACTAAATATTTTACGCAACTGAGTTGATTTATCTGAAATGCATGTTAATTCTTAAACGAAGTAAAGAGGAGGATCCCTTGCTCTCAAGCACATGACACGATAGCACGTGATTTAGCGGTAGTGATGACATATTTATTTACGACTTTTTTCACTGACCTTGTTTTGAACTGGATTAGTTATATATCGCCATTCGAAGGTGTGTTGTGCCGAGTGCGAGAGCTAAATTATTTTATTGATCGTTTATTGCGCGTGTACGTATTATATGTATAATGGCAGAGTCTACCGCCAGTTTTTCGCTGAAGCATCGCAAGGGAAAACCTTTACAAAGCAGTGAAAAAGGAATATTGGTGCATGTGTTTAATGCACTCACAGAGAAGAATCCGTCTTTGTCAGTGAAAGAAGTCGAACCGCTGTGCTCTGAACTTACAGGTGTGAGTGTCAGGTCTGTAGGAACATCGCGACATGAAATTGAGACAACAGGAAAACTTACCACTCCAGGGCCGATATTACTGTGTGGCGAAGACGTTATTTAAGGACAATCAGACTGTACCGCGATACAAATCGCAAAACATACTACCTTGACGAGACTTGGGTGAAAGAAGGGCACATGACAAGTATGGCGTGACACGACTTTTAAGACTGAAAGACAAGCGTTTTTGCAAAGTATGTGAGCTGGTTTAAAAATTCCGGTGGAAAAGGCCGAAGGCCTTTCATTATAACTTTTTTTTCAGTTTCATTGCTCATTCATTCAGTTTCAACTTGCTCAGTTTCATTATGAACTTCATTATTTTTGCATACCTTCATATTCTTATTTGTATGGTTTGATCATACTGCAGTTTTAAATGTGACGGGAAGGCACCGCCTATAGCCTATGGCGCGAAAGCATTAGCCGATTGGGGTGAGGGGGAAGGTAGTTGCACACGGAGTGATTCATGTCAGTGGGGCAAGGTTATATGAAACAGATTAGAACCTAGTTACGCATGCTCTCCTTCTTACACTCTCAACACACGAAATATAACAAGCGTTGGAGGTTATCACATGTCAACAAAAACATGAATATTTAATCTGTTAGCGTACTTTCAGAGCAAAAATAAGTTGTAGCGTCTTCACATGTGTGCGTTCTTTTAAATATTTTTTGCACTATGTAACTTATATTCCATACTTACCGTTATTGTTGCTATGCATTGTAAGTTGACATTCCTGCTCTAGCACGGTATTTATACATAGCAAAACGTATAGGCGACACTCATTCTACAATCATTCTTCAATTATATTTATTAATATTTAAGCTAATGTCTTAATTACTAAAGTTCAGATTGATATAAATACACGAATTTTTCAATTGCCATGTCCTTATCAACGCCGCCAACATACCGGAATTTTGACCCACAAGAGTTCTTTTACATGCAAATATATCTACTTACACGGGTCTTTCAAGTTTAGTTGACAGGAGTAAGCTGTTCACTGATAAGGAGCAAACTCTCGTCTTTCTGTTCAAAGAAAACCCTACGAAAACAGGTAACATCTCGACCGTATGCCGATCTTTGCCTTGGGCCATGAATCCTCCGTCTACCTCAGATCCTACCGCCACTAGTATTGTTTCCATAACGTACTTTAATTGTGTTTTCAAAAAGTAGGCTAACAATGGAAAACGCAACCGAACACAAGCAAACCCGGTTTCCATACACAAATAGCGATAACTGGCCTGAGGAGTACATGATTCACCAGTGCAACAAATCTGGCAACCTTTGTTTACGTTTTCATAGCAACGACCTTCCCCTCTTACCCTTCGGGTTCCTTGCTTAATCACCTTCACGTATCTTCTTTTAAAAATCAGACTGTAATATACCTGGAAACAGAGAAACATCAGAAGACCTGCCTGTCCGGGTCCTCGGCGCTCGTTGGCATCTGCCGCTATCATACTAGTAGAAAGGTGCGTTTGAAACCATTCAACATTTTTAAAACTACTTTTAACGGCTTTACTTACCAATTTTGTGAAGAGATGCTGAAACTGGCCACCGCCGTAGTTCATGTTGAGAAATTCTGGCAATTTCCTGACTGATATTCTGTTTTAATCCCTCCAGGGATTGTCTTGTACACTTTATGCTTTAAGTTACCGCAGAGATGAAAATCGCAGAACGGCAGGTCGGAGGACCTGGGAGGGCTACAAATATCTACCAATAATTCTCTGCTGCAAGACATTTGCAATTGTGCTCATCTTTCGGAGTCTCTTTGAAAAAAGGCAGAATCACGCTCCTTGTGTGTTAATTGTCAAAAACAGGGAAACATTGTATTCATGTATGTACGACCGTCAACTGTTGACTGGAAAGAGAATGTGTGGCGTTTTCTCCGTCAGTGGAAAATGCCAGCATTTCACAATTTGAACTATGCCGAGTGATGGATAGTGTACATAACTCGAAATTTCTGGGAATGGTCTAAGAAGTCCACTTTATTCAACAGAACTCGGAAATAAATGATAAACCGAGGAGAAAGAGAAAATCTTATAAAATTTACATCTCGTTAAACTTAAATAGAGCTTTCTGTATTATATATATTATATTATATATGTATTGTGATATGCCTGAAAATATTTCAATATGTCACTATGAACCAAATGGTTGAACCATCCCAAGGATACCACTGGGGAATACAACTCGCAGAGTGAGAGGTCAAATTACCCACACTAAAACCTAGAAGATACTTGACAATTCACAATCAAATACACAATTCGTCCTCAAATCTACATACTTGTTTTATTCCAAATTATTAACACCTAAAACACAATACAACATAACATTGCACAGGCGCGGAGAGATGTAACAAAAGCGAAGGTCAATCCAACATCACCCGGCCAACCAGCTCCAGGTCCTTTCAGGGCTGGCTAGATCATAGCTATCAGTTGTTTTCGTAGAAACACTACTGCGAAGATTTCCAACCAGCCAAAAGGAGCCGGACGCCTGGCGGCGACTTGACCTTACTAACTGTAAAACTATTTTGATTTTTCAATAATAATCTTTAAAAGTAAAAAATAATACGAAGAAGGTGAGTATATCACTATTTATATTGTTATATGTTGTTATTTTATAAACTATATCCAATATATGCCTCATTATTGATGTTAATTGTCAAATACTTTGTATCTTTCCTAACCAAAAGCTCCTTCATTATTATTACTAATTTTCTTCCTTAAAGATTTGACCGTCACTTAAGCATTCTCTTATTCCATTACCATGTAATAACAAATATGTTTACCTAGGGTAGAAGATCCCTGTTTCAAATTCCGGCTATGGCTTTGAACTTTTCAGTCTCACTTACCTATCTCATCTTGAGGAAGATATTAAACTACTCGCCAAAAAAACAAAAGGCGTCAGAGAATTAAGCTAATTACTTTCAACAAAATGATACGAGAGGAAAAACAGTATATGATTTTACGTACAAAAAGGTTAACAAGCTTTCTGAACATTTGGTTTTTAGTCCTTTTGAATGCCACAATCACTCTTCAGATATTGAATTCATGCAAAACTGCTTTCTTCCTATAGAAGGATGCACAACAATTGACAACTGGACCAGCCGAGCTAGTGGCAAATGCTCGGCTGCCCGTATTATCCGCTCCAGATGCTGAATGTCAGAAATCATGAGGCTTTAAATATTAAGTCTTTGATGTCAATATCTCCGGAAGAGAAGATTGTATTCGAAGCAAGGCTGTATTCAGAATGTGGTCGAGAGTATCAGGGATTGCCTGGAAGTGGAGTTCAATAGAATCAGAAAAGCTGCTCTTTGTCAAGTTGCAGAGAGTAGTCTACAATTGTGTTCTAAAACCAAATACTTCAGGAAAACAAAATATTTGAAATTACTTTGTGTAATGTCTAAATTTGTCACACCAAGCGCAAAAATAAAAGTAAAGTAAATATATACCAAATATAAAATAATCATAAAATTTTTATTCTTGCCTTAAACGTAAAAGATAAACATGTTGGATTAGGTAGGCGAGAAAATGTGAAATATAAAGACAACTTTTAACAATGAATAAATAAAATAATTGAATGTAATGATATTGTCGCATGACTTAAACGAGGTTAAACTATGTTGTCCTTAGGATTTCTGTTGGAATTTTGTGTGAATTTTTAATCGGAATCCTGTACTTTATTATTCCCTGCTTCAAATGTTGCCTCTGTTTATGCTTGGACTAAGCCCCAAGAAATATACAGCTAATATTTCTGAGCATCTAGAAATATTAAATCACATTAATTTGCTTAACCCTTTTAAAATTATATGTGTCATAAAATACTTACCATAATGTATCTCTAATATCTTACGCCCCTTTAGTATTAAGAATTAGAGCAATATACGCCTACTAACAGCTACAAAATGGTAAAATTCTTCATAAAATATTTTAAGGAATAAATAATGGTAGTAAAATCACATTTATGCTACACTTGGACAATAAGGGCACATAATATTACAGTCTTTTTTGAAAAAAAATCCAAGGACAGGTCGTGTTAATGGATAACGATGCTACACGGCCAGATCAATCATGGGGGACAGTTCAGATAGGACTCATGTTCTCTGCAGAGGTTGGGATTTCTACTGGTACATTTCTATAAAAAGTTGGGTAGCACTAATACCACAATTAACCTTATAAGGAGATTTAGTACACTAAATAATTGCAAAGATTGTCCATCGCACCCCATACCTGATACAGATGGAGTATTACGTCTGACCCAACCAAAGGCCGGCACCCAAACAGATTCACACTCTCACTCTCGCCACCAGACAATCGCAGGATTGCAGGAGTGACGTCACACATACCACCATAGACAACTGAGTAACTATTTATATTAATCAAAGCAGTCACTTGTGACAATATATCTTGAAAAGGATATTTACAGAAAACTTTATTTGGTTTTGAGCTTATACAATACTTGGGATCTCATTGTTCAAGAGTTATATTAAAATTGTGCAAAAAATTTTTCGAACGAAGAGGACTACACAAACAAAACCCATATAATTCAAAAAATGGAAATTAATCGTTCTTTCACACTGGCCATGTGTAGGCTAAATTGTGAAAACGTAGAGTAGGACTGAAAAATGAAATGCTATAGCCGGGATTTGAACCATGCATCTTCTGATTTCCGTCCAGCCGCTCTACCATTGAGCTTCTATGGCCAACGTGCCGATATGACATTACATTCTCCAACTGACTCGTATTTTCCCGGTAAACCACTTAGGAGTTCTCATAAACACATGAGACAACTACCTTAATGACGACTTACATGTAAGTACTTTAGGACCGGGCTTTATTGTTAAGTCAATGAATGGAAATTAATTGTTCTTTTATACTAACCGTGTGTATTCTAAATTGTGGAAACGTAGAGTCAGTTACCGGGAAACTGTGCGCGTGTGTGCGTGCGTGCGTGTGTGTGCGCGCGGGCATTTTCTTCAGTCTGCATTATTCAAATTGGAACATTTGAGGTAGTTCCAAATCTAATACCTAGGTTTCGCATCTTCCAGGGATGCCACACGAAATTTTTAACGAAATTAGTATTAAAATTATAGGTGCCATAAAGTACTGCACATAATGAATTTCTAATATTTTCCAAACCGTTATTGACATATATATACTAACAGGTTCAAAATGACCATAATGCAATCTCTGAAGGAATATTGCTTCCTAGTGCAGCAATCTTATTTGGTCGGTAATAAAGACTTATTTAGGCTAGAGTTGAGTATGGACACGTCATTTTAAGGTATCCTTTCCCACCCAAAATATTCCTTATATGAAAACATTTACGAAAGTTTTTACTTTCTAAAAACGGCTGTAGATCTTTTAATTATAGTGCAGAGTGTTTAAGGATTAAGAAGACACTATTAGATCCGTAATTTACTGAGAATGCACTCTGTTACACTCTCCGTTGGGAAACGACTTTTGCACAGTTCGCAAACAGAGATGGGCAGTGCTACATGACAAATAATACAGATATCCTTGAAACACACAATTTTGATCAAATACATTTTTGTAGGGCTAATGATATCCAAGATAACTCTTGCTATTGTTTGAATTTAGGAACACCTTATTCTTAAGTTGTATTCGTCATTCATTTTCTTATCTTCTGACTATCCATAGAGAATGGAATTTTAAAGCCAACACGTAGTAGTCAGCTGCTAGATAAGAATATTGCTTTACTCTACTTTACTTCACTGTCTACCCACCACAAGAAGCCAAGAGAGAATGATGGGCAGATGAGCTTGAACTGTTTCTCTACTCTGGTAGTGGATCTGTTTACTACGAAATGGATGTACTGTATGGCCACGACAAGAAGGCTAGAGGGAATGAATGGCAGAGGAGCTTGAACTGTTGATCTTCTCCGGTAGCGGTTCTGTTTACTAGAAAATTAGCGAATGAGAGTGCATGTCAGTCACCCATGCTGCCATACCTATTGTTTGTTGCAACGATAGGTGTTATGTATAGGTGAGCTATGTGACAACACTTGCGTATTTTAAGTGAGTCTTCCATCCTTGTCATACTCGGAAGGCGAGCATACGCCCCAAGGAGACAGCAAAAGTGATTACGTTGCACATTCCTCCAACTTACCTTCTTGTGATGGGCAGTCAGTATGATAGTGCATATTATTCACCCATGCTGCCAGGTCTAATGCTCGTTTTAGTGACTGCAGTGATAGGTATTATGCATGGGTGAGTTACGGGATAACACTATTTTACATTAACCTTCCGTTAGTCGCGTGGGGCTTGAGAGGCCCTTAGCATTTATATAAATGCTATAGTTTCCGAACGAATGCACCTATGTAATTGCCTATCACATCCAACGTTATACTTTACTCGAAATTTTGCTGCGGCGACAATTTTTTTTCTCTTTATTATTGTAGCTCCAAGAATTACGAATCAGCAGTTTGGTGTCGTAGGAGTCTAGCGGGCCCTTGCGCCTACTCCCGCTACATGTTGATGACATGCCCTTCTTCGTGAGAAAGTTGTGGAATGTTGCATTGCCAGTGGAAGGAGCTATTATTTCTTTGTCACGGATATCAGAAAAGGTATCATCTGTGAGTCCCAAGTATTTGGAAGAAGTGCGTCTGTTTGCCATGACTATGTCTTACCGTTGGATAACAATTTGTACAAATGAGGTGATTGCGAATCTCAAGTTAAAGTGGAAATATGATCATTATATTCAGAAACAGTAGTTTATCTCAATTCTACAAGTCTCATCGGACCAACTGTCAGAAGGTGTCGAGAAGAAGCCGAAATAATCATGCATTACAACGATACCAAATCTAAAGTTGATGCAATAGATAAATTGTGTACTAGGTACAATGTAGTCAGAAAAACATGAAAGTGGCCAACGGTAATCTTTTACCATATGTTGAATTTTGCAATTATTAATTCTGAGGTTATCCTTCTTGGAAACCAAAACAAGTATTCCACATGACAGGTACTGCTCTTAGCTTTACTCTCTCAACAGCTACAAAGAAGAGTAATAGCATAAAAGCTACCCAACGATCTGAAAGAGCACCTAAAGTATAAACCTAAAGAACCAACAGCAGTTGCCGAAAGCATCAGAATCACTGAAAAGGAAGGATGTAAATAATCATGCATGTGGGAAATATAATGCTCCTTTCTGTTGGAGAAAAGTGCCAAAATTAAAGTGCGATAACTGCTTAGTCAGTGGAAATAGAAGAAATATCTGGTGACTTCAAGTCACTGAACATTTCAAATGACAAAATCAATTTTAAAATATGTTATTTTCTTTCCGTATATTATAAGGCAAATTATAACGCACACTTTACTAGTTTTATATTTTAGGTGATGAACTTAGCTTGACTATACTAATAAAAGTAATGTATATTTAACCTAAATAAAGCCAAAAACTGGGGAGAAAAAGAAAAATGAAATAATGTAAAAAAATACAGGCATATATGCACATAAATATAGCGCGGGCCTCCTAGGCCCCAGGCGACTGTGTTCTGCCAAGGCACGCGCCTAACAGAGAGTTAACCAATCAGTATCATATCCGAAAAGGAAGCATAAACACTGCAAAAGTGATTAAATTACACATTCCTCTGCCTTGCCTTTTTGAATGAACAGACAGTACTGTTCCCATTGCACGTAAAGGAGATATTGAGTAAGACCTCTTCTCAAATTTTTCATTTCAATTAGCGTGAGTTAGAAGCTGAAAATTTTTAAGAGCCGTAGAAGAACAGAAAAAGTCATGTGTGCAAGACATTTGTTTTTCGGTAGACTCACCTCACAGCCCATATACACTTTGTAATGTCTTTTAGGCTTATGAACCAGAAGAACAGATAAAAGCTATGCATTTGTGAAACATTTATAGATAATTGATAACAAACAGTGAATAAGTTTTAAATAATTAACAATATATTTATTAGGTGCGTTTATAATCAATCGTTCTGTACTTATGCCCTTTAATGTGTTTAAAAGCGCCTGATCGTGTTTTGTTTCTACATGAAAATCTCATAACACAAGAAAATAATGTCTTATACTTACCTCTTCTCTCTAGGAAGTATTCATGCGAAGTATAACACGTGCAACTTTATTTTGTAAACAACTAACATGTTATTTGCCTGGCTCTAGGTTGTGGGTAGATGTAAATTATCACTTTTACCTCAAGACAAGGCAAACCTCCAGTCTTATGCAGTTGGGCTTCCAACTAAATTGCACGAGGAGCATACACGCTACCCGCATGCACACCTCAACCTCATAACTGACGCTGGGGTTTGAAGGCATTCTAAGCTTAGCGTTGATGAAAATGTACACCAGAGAGAAGCAAACACATGGATGATGTTGGAATTCTACAAGGCAAACAAGGTACCACGCTATAGTAGAACTTTCATCCTATATCCTTCTTTCTTCCCCCCTCTCTCCCTGTACAATGAAAGGATATACATAGTTACATAAGGCAGTGTTATCTACGGACTAGCTTCCTACTTAGAATAGGCTTAACAAAATGGTGAAGAATGAATGACAGGCACGTATCCTCACTGAGGTGGAATATTTTAACCCATACATCTCAACTATTAAATTCTTTATGAAGGACGTATGGTAACGTGTTTATCACCTCTGCGGTTGTTGTTTCTAAAATTCAGCGCAATATAATCCTTAAAATGCTGTAGTCAACTAGAGTAAAGTAAAAGACAAACATATTTTTATTTTAAATATGCTAAAAGCCTGCCTAGTAATTAAATTAGGCATAGAAGGATCGAGACCTAGGGCAAAAATACTTCAATTAATCCACAAGATGTACGTCATTCTGAAGTTTCCTGGCGAATATTAAGGAAATTACCTTCGCTGAAAGCGTTTTCATTTGGAAAGCATAACTAAAGTCATAATCCATTAAACTTAAATACAATATGAATGCGTTACTATGGAAAAATATGTAGATGCTATTGAAAAAAAGTAATTTCTATTTAAAGAAAACCATAGCATTAAAATTTGCTTTGGTTTTCTCCTGATTGGAAATGCACCACAGTGGCAACTGGCCACGCCTATTACATAGCAGGCAATGAGTTAGGAAGACGTTTAATCAGATTTTTACACAACGAACGTAGAGCAGGAGTTTAACAGGGTTTATGTACAAAATATTCTACAGTGGAAGTAAAATTCTTTTCGGTATATTGGTCTAAAAATGCATATACGAAGCTATAAACTTAAATTCCAGGTAGCAGCATATACTACTGCTATATTGCTTTTGCAGCCCCTTTTGGGCTGCCTCAGTTTTTGCCGCTATTCATCCCTATCATCTGCTTTTCGTCTCCACATTCGGACTCCCAAAATCTGTAAGGCATCTCTTCATACTGTATCTTCCCAACGGTTTTTTGGACTGCCTTTAGGTCTTGTATTGTAAAATTTTCCTTCTAACAGCTTTTTTGGGGATCCGTTTCTCTTTCATTCTTTGAAGATGTCCCACCCATCTTAATCTTCTAATCTTACTTCCTTGTACTATGTCAATATCTCTGTATATCTCATATAATTCTTTATTATACCTGTTCCGCCATACTCCATTAACTTTAATTGGTCCATATACCCTTCGATGTATCTTCTTTTCGAATATTAATAGTTTTTCCTCCATGGCTTGAATCAATGTCCAAGCCTCGCAGCCATTTATTAGTACTGGTTTAATCAATTTTTTATATAATCTTATTGTTGTTTTAGGGAATATTACATTTTCTGTAATGAGGTATATGCTTTGTTTGCTGCTGTTATCCGAGCCTTTATTTCCTCGCTTTTATCATTTTTATTATTTATAATTGCTCCTAGATACAGCTATTAGCTGTTTCCAGATGATTTTCTCTAGTGCTGGTATTTCTGCTTTTCGTCTTACTACTTCTCTTTTCTATCATAGCTTTTGTTTTCTCTTTATTTATCATAAGTCCTACTTCCTTTGAATTTTCCTCCAGTTTTTTTATATTTCTGAGACTGCCTTGTTGGTTCTCCCTACTATACTTATGCCATCTGCATATGCTAATAGTTGTACAGATCTATAATATATTGTGGATTTTACATCCACTGGTAGTTTCCTAATAATATATTACAGTGTTAAGTTAAACATGGTGGGTGCCAGCCCATTCCCTTGTTTTAGTCCATTTTCTATATTAAAACTGTCTGTTATGTGGCCCCCAATTTTAATTTGGGCTGCAGTATTATTCATTGTGGCTTTCACTAATATTATTAACTTCTCTGGAATTTGAAACTCTTCCATAATATAATATATCTCTCCCCTTTCTAAGCTATCGTATGCTTTCTGGAAGTCTATAAAAATTTGATGTATCTCTATGTTATATTCCCATGTCTTTTCTAGGATTTGTTTAATTGTTAATATTTGATCCAATGTTGATCTTCCAGGTCTAAATCCTGACTTGTATCCCCCTATTATCTTTTCTGCATATGGTTTAACTTTATTGTTAACAATAGTTGTAGGTATCTTATATTCTGTGCATAGGAGAGTTATTCCCCTATGACCCTGACATTCTTGTTTACCTCCTTTATTTTTATATATTGGTATAATTATACTGGTTTTCCACTGCGTTGGTATTACTTTCTCATCCCATATTCGTTTTATTAATTTGCATAGTCTTTCCTTTATTTTATTTCCACCATATTTTTATAGCTGAGCTGGTACGTTATCCACACCTGGGGATATATTATTTCTCATTGCTCGTAGTGATATTTCGACATCTACTATGTCAGGTGGTTCTACTTCTTCTGTATTTCGCTATTCCTTCAGCATACGTTGAGCCTAATTTTGGGGCCAATTACCAATTTCTATTACTAGTTGCTCTGTTATTTACTTTCCAGAAAAAATCATAATTATTTATTTTTCCTGACTTTCCTATAGGGGCGCGAGGCCGGCAGTCAGGTTGGCTGCCTCAGACCCGCTTTGGGCTATTATACCATGGATTACGTTCTTTGAGATTGTGATTTATATAGAGGCATATGGATGTGTCATAATTTTAACCCGTAAATGCTGAGGTGGGGTTGGAGCTACCCCACAAAATTTTTGAAGTGACTGTACTCTTAATCTAGATGGCTGATAATTCTGAAATGCGGTGTACCGTTCAGTCGCCTCTCTAGCAGCTCAGACATAAGTAGTTGTGCTATCCAGTGCAATAGTTTCAAGAGTGATTTAGTGTCTCTCACTGACTGGAGTGACACGCCAGTTACGGAACATTTTATTTGGTGTTGCAATTAACTGTTAAATATTATGACAAATTCAAGGAATACTATAAGGGATAATGATCCCAATTTAGTGATTGGCTGAATGAGGACTTCAAAGACTTGGAAAGTGACTTCAGTGGTGATGGTGAAGTGCGGCAAGAATTTTGCAGTGAACTAGTTAGCATTCTTGAGGAAAAGGTAGCAACAAATGAAGAAGGCGATGCCAGTGGTCTTGTAGGAGAACATGGTGCTGATACAACTGATGAGAGTAACCCGTAAAGAAAAAAATGTTTGAGCAAAAATATGTTCATAGTAGAAACAAATTCAAATGGTCATCTCTCAGAAAATGAAAGAGTTGGGCAAAGGAACAAAATCTGTTCTTCGTCTAGTGGAGCCCATCATAGAAACATCAAACAATTAGTTTACATCCATTGAACTTGTTCTTGAGTTGCTAAAATAAGGTTCACATATGTGGTAACAATGAAAAAGAACAAACGAGAAGTACGTACAGAATTTCTTCCCTCAAAAAAGAAACAAAAAATTTCAGCACCTATGGATTCACAGATGATTGCACGTTGAAATTCTTTGTACCAAAGAAAAACACTGCCATTATGCTTATCTCATCTATACACCATACAATATGTACCGACCATGTAACAAAATATCAGAAGTCGTACAGTTTTATCATGAAACTAAAGGAGGCGTTATCTTCGTATGGGAAATATGCAAATTATTCAACAAGCCGACGTTGCAACCGCTGGCCTTTGGTTGTGTTCTTTACATCTTTAAATATTAGCCTAGTCAATGCTTACCTTATTTTAAGTAGCCTCTGGGAAATACTGACCGAAGCAGACTTGATTTCGTGAAGTCTTTAGCGCAACAAATGCTTCAGCCATAGTTGGACGTGAGTTCTAAACGTACAGCTGCCTCGACAGTTACGTCAAAATATAGGGTGTATCCTCAACAAAACTCTTCCCATCGAAACCAGACAAAAGTTACAGAAACAAGTAAGATGTGCCATGTGCCCTATTATGTGTTTCTAATGGGAAGAAGTTTGTCCTTGAGCGCTAATCGGTGAGCAACCAATCGCATTTCTGGGGTGTGTCGCATTGCATTCCCCCTAAGTGGTGTGTGACGCGCGGAAAACTGATCAATCTCTAATCAATACTATTCGCGGCAAAACAGAAATTCAGATTTTCCAAAAACTGATCCATGAGGAAGGAGAGAGTAATGTATTTAACATAATCGCAAAAATACGTTACATTTAGCTCATATAGTTTTCCTAATATAGATTAATAAAGCAAATTACCATTATATTATAACTGCATTGGTTCGTAAGCACTAATGAATGTCACTATTGGTTGAAATATATGCGTGAAATTATATTTTAAATTACTCAGAACTGAAACGTAAACATTTGTCATGACGTGTTAAAAGAGATATGTCCTTTGAATAAGCCAAGGTGTTTGCTAAATTCGAGGGAAGGAAACAATACACCTCCTGCTGGTCTGGCAGAACGCGTCTGGCCACATTATATCTTTGTTTATGAATGCTTCGTAATCTCTATTTGCTCTAGAGTTCAAAGCAGTATCATTCAATTACTCTTTCATGAGAAAGTATATCAGCTGGATCAATCAGACGCGATCCCCCCCTTACTACTGCCAGAACAATCCAATAATGTGGCCTCAGATTATGTTGCAAACAGAAATAATATTTTTAAACTGACTGAGGTTGAACGACCTATTCACGAAGAAATTGACAAGGAACACATAACTGGGAAGACTGCGTGAGATATCAGATAAACTACAAGAAGACGACTTTTGGAAGGAAATAGCACGTAACAAGATTTTGGAACATATCATCATAAATTTGCATACTCAGACGTTGAAGATAATGACAATGATGAGTTATCTCTTAACGTAAGTAACATTCACAGCTATACGAATGCACCAATAAGTAATTCATGAACCATAATTGACATTAAACTAAATATTTAAAACATTTGTGTACGAATGTTCATGTTGCAACTGTGATTACAACTTCATTATTGGAAAATTCATTTTGTGTTCCCTTACGTCTAGCGCCACGAACACTCGCAAGTGTGCGAGAGAGAGAGGGGAATATAAAAGGTGGGGATAACGAGGTGGCAACGGTGAAGGCATCTGATTGGCTACAGGCGAGAAATCTTCCCATTTGAAACACATAATAGAATCAAATACAGGAGGTTAAGAATTACATGTGCTGAGTGTGAAGCTTCGATGTGGTCAGAATGTGCTTTGAGCATATATGAAAATTTTGCCAAGTATTATGTGTTCAGAAGTACTCGACCGTATTCTCAACGAAACAAAATGTTAATTATTGGTTATATTCATCGTGCTAGATGGTATTATGTAACATGTTATCGGTATTAGAAATGTTTTCTGTTTGAAAAGCTCAAAGAAGTAAAATGTTTCATTTTTTCGTTCTTATTTACGTTGCCCAAATGTGAACCATGTAAGTTTCGTGTTTACTATGATTTGCCAAAAAATATGATATTGTTATGGTCATTGCACTTCCTTTCATATACTATTTGAGTATTGCTCATACTAATGACAATTTCATTGTCAGCCGTAATTAAGTTATTGGATTTGTCTAACCCCGCCACACCAGTTACGTTCCAAAAAGCTGATCTCGCCAGTTACGGGTTAAATACGAGGGCTGTTCAATTAAGAATAGTCCTAAATTCTTTCCGGTCATAACTTTTCGCACTAAAATTCAATCTTACTATATTCTGTTATCCTAATGTGAAACAAACACACCATAGTAGCTTCATTGTTGGTACTCCTGGTTCGCGCCTGTGAGAACCAGGCAAGCTCAGACATGTTTAGTATCGCCTACCACTGCAGTGGAAGTAACACGCAGTTAAAGTTTATGTTAGAGTAAGATCCGCTGTTTCTTTCAAACCTAATCACTGCTGATAGAACTTGGCTACATCATTTCGTTCCTGAGAGCAAACGCAAAACTCAGTGTGGAAATCTCCTTCATCACCAACCCCCAAAAAAGCAAAGTGGTTGCTTCTGCTGGGAAAGTTATGGTCGTCTCATTCTTTGATATTCATGGAATGGTTTATCAGTATGTTGTACCTGCACACACATCAGTAACTGGACAATACTACAGGGATGTCATGAAAAAAGTGCAAGTCCATATAGGGCGCAAAAGACCTCATTACCGTGAAGCAGGCTGGATGCTGCACCACGATTATGCGCGGCCGCATATTACCAATGTTGTTGCTGAATATCTTGCAATAATCAACGTGAAGTGCATTCCTCACCCTCCCTATAGTCCGTATTTAGCCCCAATGTCACTTTTCTATTCCCTAACTTGAAGAAACGCCTTCGTGGAAGGCATTATCCATCACCAGAAGCAGTGGTGCAGGCGATTTTGAAGGATCTGTCAAAAAGTGGTTTCCATCATGTGTTTGAAGACTGGCAGAAACGCTGGTACAAGCGCATCACATTCAGGGGAGACTATTTTGAAAAGGACCATCAAAATTATGAGGATGAGTAAAAGGTACGTTGTCAAAAAGAATTGTGATCATTATTTATTTAACAGCCCTCCTAGTTTATATTCAAATAACTCTATTCAATAGTTTGTTTAGTTTAATATCGAATGTATTTAGTGCGGCTTGTTACTTCAGTTAAGCTGTTTTACGATTTCAAATGTTAAGGTTAACGCGTGAGGTATATTGAGCAGAAAGGGAGAGAAAGGGCTAAGAGGACGAGAATGAGTAGGATTCCCTCTACTCCACTTACCTTGGAGTAGCATAACGACAGAAAGAGAAAGATGACGGAACAAAAAGGACAGAACTTGAGACGTGAAAAGTGGAGGGTAAGAAAAAGTATCTCTGTTAACGCAACAGCGCGATCAGACCCGCAAATTCTGCTTATCTGAGAACAAAGAAAACCAAACTAATAATAAAGGCGAGAAAATGGTCGTGAGCTCTGAACGTTTATTGCACACAGTAAGTATAACTTTTTTTTTTACAACAATAAGACATTAAATGTGGTGCAATAACCCGTAATATTTGTGTTTATGGGCGCTCAACATCGAGGTACAATAACCTGGTTTGTTATCACTCATCAACGTGCCATTGTCAATTTCAAGCGAATTGTGCTTGTGCAACGAAACTGCAGCAATGTATGTCATTTTATGTCTACAGTTTCGAAATTGTTACTACATTTATTTGTTGGGAAGCTATATATTTAAATTATTATAGATATATTTAATTACAATCGCCTTCAGAAAGTGTTTAATTAATTTTACAGAATTACTTCTTTTAATTCTTAATTACAGAACAAAGTCCAACTCCTTAGTAGCACATATGTATCTGGTATTTAATTACAATGTCCAACGGATATATAAATTATATATATATTGTCACCCGGGCGTTGGAACACCCTATGGAAGCAGCTGAGAGCGGAAGACAGGGGAGGTCCGTGTTAGCCACGCCTCCCCCTCGTCCGTCTTATAGTGGTGACAGGGACGGCTGGGGGAAAAAACATGATTGTGCGGTCTGTTTCTCTTTCACCTGTGTTCTGGAAATTACGGGATCTTTCATCTACTGGAACCTTCCTGTGGAAGCCAGAAGGCGGCGATATTCCTATAAAAATGGGCTGCCGGAGCGAAGTGAAGTCAGTTAGTCAGTTAGTTAGTTAGTGAGTCAGTCAGTTCTTGGTGTGAGTGACGTGCTAGCAAAGGAACGCTGTGTTAATGAACAAGAAGACTTTACGTAACTGTGTAAGTGCATCGGAGTTGACGTAATCGCGAGTACAAGTGAAATTGTAACGGACGAACTGGTGAATTGTAATTGTGTGCATTACGTAATTTTATGTAATTGGCAAGAGTTTAACTGTAAGTCGGTGGAAATAAAGAACATTTTTGAGTGGTGAAATTGGACTTTTCATTTCACGAACCCAAAAGTCACTATATATATATACACTCCTGGAAATGGAAATAAGAACACATTGACGCCGGTGTGTCAGACCCACCATACTTGCTCCGGACACTGCGAGAGGGCTGTTCAAGCAATGATCACACGCACGGTACAGCGGACACACCAGGAACCGCGGTGTTGGCCGTCGAATGGCGCTAGCTGCGCAGCGTTTGGGCACCACCGCCGTCAGTGTCAGCCAGTTTGCCGTGGCATACGGAGCTCCATCGCAGTCTTTAACACTGGTAGCATGCCGCGACAGCGTGAACGTGAACCGTATGTGCAGTTGACGGGCTTTGAGCGGGGGCGTATAGTGGGTATGCGGGAGGCCGGGTGGGCGTACCGCCGAATTGCTCAACACGTGGGGTGTGAGGTCTCCACAGTACATCGATGTTGTCGCCAGTGGTCGGCGGAAGCTGCACGTGCCCGTCGACCTGGAACCGGACCGCAGCGACGCACGGATGCATGCCAAGAACGTCGGATCCTACGTAGTAACGTAGGGGACCGCACCGCCACTTCCCAGCAAATGAGGGACACTGTTGCTCCTGGGGTATCGGCGAGGACCATTCGCAACCGTCTCCATGAAGCTGGGCTACGGTCCCGCGCACCATTAGGCCGTCTTCCGCTCACGCCCCAACATCGTGCAGCCGGCCTCCAGTGGTGTCGCGACAGGCGTGAATAGAGGGACGAATGGAGACGTGTCGTCTTCAGCGATGAGCGTCGCTTCTGCCTTGGTGCCAATGATGGTCGTATGTGTGTTTGGCGCCGTGCAGGTGAGCGCCACAATCAGGACTACATACGACCGAGGCACACAGGGCCAACACCCGGCATCATGGTGTGGGGAGCAATGTCCTACACTGGCCGTACACCTCTGGTGATCGTCGAGGGGACACTGAATAGTGCACGGTACATCCAAACCGTCATCGAACCCATCGTTCTACCATTCCTAGACCGGCAAGGGAACCTGCTGTTCCAACAGGACAATGCACGTCCGCATGTATCCCGTGCCACCCAACGTGCTCTAGAAGGTGTATGTCAACTACCCTGGCCAGCAAGATCTCCAGATCTGTCCCCCATTGAGCATATTTGGGACTGGATGAAACGTCGTCTCACGCGGTCTGCACGTCCAGCACGAACGCTGGTCCAACTGAGGCGCCAGGTGGAAATGGCATGGCAAGCCTTTCCACAGGACTACATCCAGCATCTCTACGATCGTCTCCATGGGAGAATAGCAGCCTGCATTGCTGCGAAAGGTGGATATACACGGTACTAGAGCCGACATTGTGCATGCTCTGTTGCCTGTGTCTATGTGGCTATGGTTCTGTCAGTGTGATCATGTGATGTATCTGACCTCAGGAATGTGTCAATAAAGTTTCCCCTTCCTGGGAAAATGAATTCACGGTGTTCTTATTTCAATTTCCAGGAGTGTATAATCACAAATGGTCTCTCGAGCACATGGTTGGGCAAGCGATGGAAAAGTGCGGGGACCAAATGGTGTACGACTTATTGCCTAACTTATACAACATTCTTAGCAATTGGTTCTAGATTTACTACGGCCATAATATAGTTGAGAGTTCAGAGGTTCTAGACCAATTAGTCCAGGACCCGTAGGTCCAAAGACCCTGGCCTCCTTCAGCCAGTGATTTACCGAGCTGACCCAAAAGGACACCCGGCTAGAGCAAGACCTAGAGTACTAAAAAGCCCCCCATCTGGTCCTGAGGATACAAGACGTGATGGAAGTGGGAAAGCTGCCGATATGACCTCGGTGGGGCCGCCTGGCAATCTAGCTCACCTTCTACTAGGTATGCTGGCTAGTACGCGGGAATACTATTTGCTTCCCTTAACCCCAACCGGAGACGTACCCGATCTCCTACGGGTATCGAGAACCACTGCCCCCTCGACACCAACCCAATCCGAACAACTCCCAAAGGGAAGGGCTCGAATGTTCGGCCCGAGGTTCCTCTAGTAAAGTCAGAGTTACTACGAGTACTAAGGGTTCCGCAGCGTCCGCACCACGGCAGCTGAAGGGGACGGATTCCCTCCCCTATTGGGGCCATAATGTAGTGCCATTTGCAGTAGATTAGTGCACAGATCAATGCAAACTTAATTGGAATTACACATGACGGAGCTTGACAATTCTGGACAAAGCACTGTCATAATAATGACGTCACAGATGACGTCATGGCATTACGCTAGGTCAAGACTTTCTCGTAAATCTGACCTAAGCTAAAAGGCGGCCAAATTCCTCTCACATAACATAGAAAAATATTTCTGTCTGTTGAATGTTCCTAAAGCTAACAACCCTTCAGCTACACAATGCTAATCGGAATAATCATTTGTAAATGGGCTTTACTTTATACTTATTTATAGGTACAGTGGATACAGGAGAATTGAGTAGGATGAAGCGACAGTCAAATCTTTCCAGACCTGGGCGCAATGTGATTTTTTTGACATTCCATTATTTTGTATCGATTGAATAAGAAAGGATTAACGAATTATTTGAGAAAAGTATAAGTACATAAAATTTGACAACAATACCAAGGAAGATCTACAAAAGTTGTTATCTGAAGAATGACTTTGACATATTTTCTGCATTCATGTTATCTATAGGCTGATGCAATAAGATTTTGTTTAGCTTTTGTGCAAATGACATAAACACTAAGAGACTGAAAAGGAAAAAAATAAAATATGCCCTTATTTTGCCATAGCAGTATCCTAATCATCCTATAGCAGTATCGAAATCATATAAAACTTTGCGAAAAAAATATCCAAGTTTTGGAAACTTGAACCATGTAAAGGTAATTTTCTTCGACATCTTTGTGCTGCATACTCAGAGGATTGTGAACTTAGGTACAAACCGTGGTTTTACGCTTTGGAGTTATGCTTTTTACAGGCATAAACACGTACCTAAGAACGGAGATCACCCCCACTCTCACATAGACATATTTCTAAAAACTTTAAGGAGAACTCACAATTTGTATTTTTAGTAAAATGTTGGTATATTGAACCTTTGGATCGAGTGAAATACCTTTATCAGAGAAACTGAAAACATAATTTTAATAGCATGCATGTTCTTTTAAGGTAGGTCGTTTGCTTCAGTATTGGATTTAAACCAATAATAATGGAATGACAAAATTAGTGGAGAAAAGTTTTAAGGAAAAGCTTTATTTTCAGTAAAACCTGAAATATAAAACGTCCTTATTTGCTAGCTGAATTTGAAAGCATTTTTTAAATTAGGACCATATATCTTTTCTGTAGTTTAAATTACAGTTGACATTTTAGTGCCCATTTAACACTATCAGAGTTCTCTCTGACTTCTTTCAACACAAGTAAATTTGACATGAATAATTTGTGTAATACATTATTTAATGTACAATATTCTTTTTACAGTTCGGCTGACCGTTCTCCGGCTCTGACAGCTCTTGAGAGGGAGAAACAGGCTGTTGCCAGTTCTTTAGCGGGAATTTCAAGCAGAGGAATTTGCCTATTTTAACTATTTCAGGAATTTGCATATTTCACGAACCAGTAGCCATATTATTATAAAAGCGATATTAATAGGATTTACAAACATGAAAATCGCTCACTTTCTTCTCCGGCAGCCAGCCAGGTGAAACGATGATTAGATATCAACGTTTCGGGAATGTACATCTCTCCCATCATCGGGATATTTATAAAATGTTATAATCACAAATGAAATACTGGATATAACACAAAACACTATCAAAATTCGCATTACTGAACAAAAGACTGTTTTCAGTAAATTAAATGCCAGGTCAAGAGATGGCGTGAGTATAGAAAATTGTCAAAGAAAGGTAACTACTTAACTTAATTATCAAGCTGTATTGATCTCTGCTTCTTAATTCGATAGATTTCCATTTTTAAGACCGGTTTCCAAGAGGAGTTGAACTGAAATCCAGCATCACGATTAAGCGTGCTCCTTTCAGAGGAAATTGTCAAAGCCTCCACTCCCAAGATGGTCTTCTCCCGAAAATTGGCTTTATGGCCGTTATCAAAACAATGCTCTGCCAGCCCAGACTTCTCAGGTTGCATTAAACGAATGCTCGTGATGCTGGATTTCAGTTCACCTCCTCTTGGAAACCATCCGTAAAAATGGAAATCCATCGAATATATATCCATAGAATTAAGAAACAATTACAGCTTGATAATTAAGTTAAGTAGTTATGTTTCTTTGACACAATTTTCTATACTCACGCCATCTCCTAACCTGGCATTTAATTTACTGAAAACAGTCTTTTGTTCAGTAATGCGAATATTGATAGTGCTTTGTCTTTTTTATAGTAGTGTTATATCCAGTATTTCATTTTGTGGTTATAACATTTTATAAATATTCTGATTATGGGAGAGACGCACACTCCCGGAACGTTCATATCTAATCATCTTTTCACCTGGCTGGCTGCCCGAGAAGAAAGTGAACTTATTCGTCGCCAGGAAAGCTTCAGGTCTTATTTTACTTAAATTTGGAACTCACGTACGCACAAAGTAGCAAACAAACTTCACCAGTGCAAGCACCAAAAGCAAGTATAGCCACGTGATCCACACAAAATTAACGTGACAACACAGTGTTGGATTCGGAAGCCACGCCTAGAAACGACAGTGCCGGTTGGAGCTAGCAGACAGTGTTAACTTTCTGACCACGACACCGGATGTACAGTCGTCAAGTACTACCAACAGAAGCAGTTAGCGCGCGGGAAATTTGTGAAAGAAATATTCGGATAGAGTGGAGCTGAAATGATTCTCCTGCAAGACAGTGAAATTGAAAGTTGTATTTCAATGTTTTAAAGCTAATAAATAGTCCAATGTTTTCATTCTAAGGATCATTTTGTGGATATGTTTTCGATTTCTCATTACTATGTTGGTACTATTAATCTTCGCCCCCACCTCCTGTAACTACAAAACGTCAGTAGTATAGAATTGAGAGAATCAGCACAGTGTAGATAAGATGTTGAACTCTCCTCTGTGTTAATATATGAGTGATGTAGAATGCTCATTGATTTAGAACTCTCCTATATGAAAATCGAGTTGTAAAAGAAGGGGAGTGTTGGCGTAGTGCCGTTCTCCCCTGTGCAGTGAGATGTTTTTGAGGGTTGGGATGATGATGATGATGATTGTGTGTGTGTGTGTGTGTGTGTGTGTGTGTGTGTGTGTGTGTGTGTGTGTGTGTGTGTGTGTGTGTGTGTGTGTGATGTGTAATGTGTGATGGGTGGGATGGGTAACGGGGGGGTTCCGGGGATGTTTGAATTAAATGTGAATTCTTTTCGATGTGTGTGTGTGCTTGAACTCTCATGTATGAATATCGAAGTCTAGGGTTCGATATTGTGATGGGGCGGGGTGGGTAACGGGGGTTCCGGGGATGTTTGAATTAAATGTATTGATAGTAATTCTTCGATGACTGTGCTTGAACTCTCATGTATGAATATCGAGTCTAGGGTTTGATATCTATTACGTTCAGTGCTTCGATGTCTGTGCTTGAACTCTCATGTATGAATATCGAGTGTAGGGTTTGATATCTATTACGTTTAGTGTATGATATATGATGTAGTATCGTTAATCTTTAGATAAAAGAATATCGAGAGAATGATTAGGTATGTTTACTGGGAGAGATTTATGAAAATAAATGTAATAAGACATTCTGGTAAGGGGTGTTCCCTATGTAGAATCTCTCCTTGAGCTATTGTATCCAAGAGCGATGTAAAGGTTAAGAAAAGGTTAAATTCCATTCCCACATCGAGGTACGAGAAAATATAAATCTATTCCACATTGATGAAGTATAAGAATGGAAATGTAAATCTATGTGAGGGGGTCGCATGACAAAGAAATGTCCCCTCTAAGCATGATAAAAGTGGTACATAGCAAATGCAAATAAAAATAAAAGCACTACCCATCTCTTTAAGAATGATAAAAAAATATTGAGAGAAAAGTATAAGAATGCAAATGTAAAGCTGTTTGAAAGGGGTTTCATGATAAAGGAACGCACCCTCTAAGCACGATAACTTAAAAAGAATATTCCCTCTAAGCATGATAAAAGTGGAACATAACATCGAAAATAAAATAAAACACTAACCATCTATTTAAAAATGATTAAGATAACGAGAGAAAAGTATCTCATCTTTAAGTATATATGAGTAATACAAAACTGATCAATCAGTATGATAATATATACGCAACTAGGGATCTATAGTGTAGATATCCTAACTATCCATGGTAAGATATCACCCTCCATATAAAAAATTGTCTAGAAAATCTCCCCTCAGTATTACGAATACTCCACTGAACGTCATCCCTTTTGGTATGTGGGTCAGAGAAAAAAAGAGTTAATCTCTCCAGACTGGTGACAGGGGTGGTCAAAACATTCTTATTGCTGTAGCGAAGTCTAACTTTGTCAAATAACGTTAGGAAAAAAAAGAATATATTTTAAAATTAAACGAATGAATCTATATATTTGTATGAATGATGAAACAATACTATGAATGTGTTAGTATACCAAATGTAAAAAAATCAAATGATCAGAAAAATATATTTTGTACAAGTATGTGTGTGTAAAGAAATGTGTAATTATATCCCCCCCTCCAAGATGTAGGGAACGAATCACAGTTAGTGTACGCACGCAACATGGTGTTTGGGAAGGAGAGATACGGTTGGAGGGGGTGTAAAAAATGATGAATCTATATAAAGTTTAAACTATGATAATAAAGTTACTAGTATTACCTTCGAACTTATAACGTAGTCACAACTACTTTAAACACATAGCGTAATATGTAGACAGTAACACCTCTCCCGGACGGAGGGGGGGCGGAGCATCTGTTAATAAATACCGCGGCACGGATGAGTGAGGAGGCAGTCGATTCTCTGGAAATATGGATCCTACAGGTAAGATAGAAAAGTTGTATATTGTAAGTCATTTTTTATCTCTGTTTACGAAGAATGTTGAAGTAATACTGATTCGTGTGTGCTTATATGTATGTTTCAGATCATGAGATGCTACAGCTAAATCAACTAGCTGAAGGTGGAACACATCTTCCCACAAAGAAACTACGTGAATTAGATCAGTCCGTTCAACACATCATTCGATCCGTCAAAACCGTGAAGACCAGATATGGTGAACGGGTCGTCGTCGAAACATCAGATTTCCAAGTCTTCCTCCCGGAGAGATTCAAACATATGACCGCAGCGCAGAAAGATCTACTAAATCGTGGTGACTGCATACTCCAATACCATGGCGAGGAAACAGTAGAAAGTGGTTTCAAACGACATAAATTGTCTTTTTTAAGCAGCCCGTAATGTCGTCAAAAGGTGAGTACAATTATTGAATAAAATTTCATAAAAAAAGTGATAATGTAGTTACTTGCATGTAAATGTGAAATCGTACATGTTGTATTAGAACTTAAAGTGTTAATTATCGCACGTCATGTAGTATTAGTAATTGAATGTAGTTACTTGCATGTACGTACATGTTGTATTAGAACTTAAAGTGTTAATTATCGCACGTCATGTAGTATTAGTAATTGAGAGTGAACGTTGTAGGGTTAATTTTCATGTGTAATAATTACGTACATGTGAATATCGTAGTTCAGTTACGTTATTTCACATGCATGTTAGTTACGTTTGTTTGTTACACGTAAAAGTAACGTTGAAGGTGAAAAAAGAACGTTAATTTATATGTGTAAAACGTACATGTGAATATCGTAGTTCAGTTACGGTATTTTACATCTATATGGTTTACGTTGTGTGTTTTTATCATTTATGTAAGGGAGAGAGCATTACGTAAAACAGTTACATACTATCTGAATATTGTAGTTACGTGATGATAGCAATAATTGTAAAATACATAATCATTATGTAACTATTTTCATATGTAAAAGTTACATGCATGTTACGTTCTACGTAAAGTATAGAGTTTACGTAAAATTGAGATTCATACATGTAAAAGTTATTAACATGTATGTTATTTCTGTTACCACCTTACATACATGTAAATCAATGTTCCCGTATGTAAAGTTAATCGAATGTTGTAATTGCTTTTTTCAGAAACGACGACAAGATGCTCCGATACTGCCACTGGACAACCCTCGATTCAGCAAGATGAAACCTGTTCGAACGTGACCCAGGCTGAACGATTACGATGTATTCACAGTGAGTCTGCTTTCAAAAAACGATTAACCACCTACGAAATTCACAACTGTGTTAATATACTTGACCCCGTTATATTCTTAGCAGAATGCAAACCTTTAATTTTGAATGAAATTGATAACGGCTTAAACATGTATAAATCAGGTCTTAAGATAGGATCCTGTTTATCCTGTCAATATGTCATAATATCACAAGAGAGCGATAATATTCATACATTTAACTTTAACAGTAAACTTGAGGTGATATTGCAATCTACAGATAAATCTATATGGTATGAAGAGAAGATTGTACAACCTATACTAGATCATATGGATAATTTTGAATCGCGTACCAGTTCAAAAGCTTTATACAGTATTGAGAAATTAACAATATATGTGACACAATACGATTCATTGAATGCAGGGATGTATACTGAATTACCCGACTTTATAAAATCGAAGAGAGCTGTTATTAACATTCGTAATACTGATAAATATTGCTTTGCATACTGTCTGTTAGCATCCAAATACCCAGTAGAACGTAACAAGAATCGACCCACCTCCTATAAAAGATATGATTTTCGTAACGAATTTAACTTTGAGAATATAACATTCCCCGTATCATTGAAAGATGTAGAAAAATTCGAGAATCAAAATTCAAATATTTCAATAACGATATACGGTGTTGAAAATAAATCGATTATTCTCTTATATCAACCAAGAGAGATAAAATCACATCATGTTAATCTTTTAATGTATAAAAGACATTATTGTCTGATAACAGACTTGTCACGTTTGCTAGGAAAGCAGCTAAATAAACATAATGGGCGAAAATGGTTATGTAACAATTGTAACTTGTATTTCACATCAGAATCACGTTTAAATAGCCATAAAAAGAGGTGTATGATGAATCAAATTATCAGAATGCCCGAGGCTGGTAAAACTGATCTCGTTGAATTTAACGCATATTCGAAATGTCTAAAAGTTCCATTCGTGGTTTATGCAGACATAGAATGTATCTTACGTAAGGTAGATTCGTGTCAAGATGTATCGAGTAAAAGCTGGACACGTAGCATTCATAAACATGAAGCGTATGCAATTGCATTACATTTGGTCTGTAGTTATGATAAAAATTTAACACGTTTCAAATCATTTGAAGATCCATATGCAATTGAAAATTTTCTTAAAGAATTAACGTTAATTGCAAATCAGGTCATTAATATATATGCTAATAAAATTGAAATAAGTATGAGAGATGTGGATGAGCTAGAATATCAAAATGCAACACGATGTCACATATGCAAACGTGAATTTCTTAACTCGTGTATAAAGGTTCGTGATCATTGTCATTTGACTGGAAGTTACGTTGGCCCAGCTCATAAGCACTGCAATTTAAATAGGAAAATGCCAGGATTCATACCAATATTCTTTCATTGCTTGTCAAAATACGATGCTCATTTCATAGTAAAGAAACTAGGTTACGATACGGAACCTATCAACTGTATTGCACAAACTTCTGAAAATTACTTATCCTTTAGCAAAAGATATACAAATTCGAATGGAATGAGTACATATCTAAGATTTCTGGATAGCTATCGTTTTTTGGATTCAAAACTTAGTAACCTTTCGGATATGTTAGAAGCAGATGATTTTCATTATACCAATAATATGTACACGAATCCTTTGCATAGACAACTGATGAAACGTAAAGGTGTCTTCCCGTACACGTATGTGGATTCTATAGAAAAATTATACGAGAATAGTCTACCATCCAAACATCAGTTTGATCATGTAAGCGATGAGGATTATAGTCATGCTAGAACGGTATGGAATGAATTCAATGTTAAAAATCTGGGTGAATATTTAAATATATATCTTAAGTGCGATACATTAATACTAACGGACGTGTTTGAACGCTTCCGTGAATTAAGTATCGGTTTGTACGGACTCGACCCGTGTCAGTATTACACACTTCCCGGGTTAGCCTATGATGCAATGTTAAGAACGACTGGTGTACAGATTTCATTATTAACAGATAAGACTATGCTAGATTTCTTCGAAAAAGGAATACGAGGTGGAATTTGCACTGTGTCCAAACGGTATGCAAAGGCGAATAACAGATACATGACTAGCTATGATAACACTCAACCAACTAATTATTTAATGTACGTTGACTGCAATTCTCTATATAGTTATACAATGGAAAATAATAGCTTACCATACACTGATATAAGGTGGCTAACTGATGCTGAAATTAAATCAATAGATTTTATGTCTATTACAAGTGATTCTGACGTGGGATATGTGTTGGAAGTAGACTTTAAATATCCACAGGAACTTCATGATATACAAAATGATTTGCCATTATGCCCTTTGAATGAAATCGCGCCAGGTGATAAGTATACAAAATTGCTAACAACATTGAATGATAAAAATAAATACGTATTACATTATCTCAATTTTCAACAATGTGTTAAACTTGGTTTGATTCCATCGCGTATACATAGAGTAATAGGTTACAAACAATCTAACTGGATAAATCCTTACATTGAACTCAACGTTCGTAAACGTATTGAAGATAAGACGAAATTTGGTCAAAATCTATGGAAGTTAATGAATAATTGTGTTTATGGAAAATTTATAGAGAATGTAAAACGTTATAATTCATTTCATTTAGCTACCAGCTGGAAACGAGCGCGTAAATTGTTAGCTCGACAGACATGTATAAGGTACGTGATTTTTGATGAAAATTTAATAGGTATAGAATTGGTCAGAGATGAAATATTGATGAATAAGCCAATATACATAGGACAAGCAATCCTGGATCTATCCAAACATAAAATGTATGATTTTTATTATGAAATTCTGAAGAAAAAATTGAAAGATGTAACTTTAATCTATACGGACACGGATGCTTTTATCTTTGAATCTAGCTGCGATATATATGAATTTATTAAAACCAATATACATTTATTCGATACATCGAATTATCCAATGGATAATGTGTATGGTATTCCGTTAGCAAATAAGAAAATTTCAGGATTATTCAAGGATGAGCTAGCCGGTAGAGTGATGACTGAATATGTAGGGCTGAAATCGAAATTATACTGTTATTGATATGATACTGAAGTGATTAAAAAATCAAAAGGTGTAACAAAAGATTCGATGAGATTCATAACCTTTGAACAATATCTCTCATGTATTACACATCCTGACACTATACATCGAAGCATGCAGACATGTTTCAGAAGTTATAAACATGATGTTCATACAATTGAATCTAATAAGATAGCTTTAAGTGGTATCGATACAAAACGATACATTCCCAATAATTCATTTTCAACATTAGCATGGGGACATTATGCTATAGAAAATTGTCAAGTGTAAATTTCTGTTTCTTTTCTCAATAAAGCATAGATTCAACTGAGTTAAAAGGTATTACTAGGCCACGATAATAACATATTACTGTATTTCAAAAAATAAAATAATTGAGTTTCAAGTATAATTGTAAAGTGTGTTACAACTGAGTTAAAAGGTATTACTAGGCACATGATAATAACATATTACTGTATTTCAAAAAACGAAATAATTGAGTTTCAAGTATAATTGTAAAGTGTGTTACTAATTACATGATAATAACATATTTACTTCATTTGAAAGATAACGTGTTGCTTTTTTTTATGTTTATGTTAGGGGTGAAGGAATATTTTTTCCTATTCATGTCGTTTTGAAATGTTAGATAGCAGAAATCAATGAAATGTTAATTCAACTATAATCATGTATGATTTTTTATTAAAATATATTTACTAATTATATCAAAATGTTATTATCATGTCTCCGTTAAGGGGTGAGGGGCGATTTATATATATCAATGTGAACTAGCATGTACAAAGGCTCTTATTTCAGCTATAATCATGTATGATGTTTGTTAATCGTATATTACTAATTACTTCAAATTGTAATTATCATGTTTACGTTAAGGGTAGGTGAATTTATATATACTCAATGTGAACTAGCATGTACGTTATGTTAAAATCTCTACAATTAAATGTTAATTCAACTATAATCATGTATGATTCTTTTTTAAAGTATAAAAATGTTATTATCATGTTTAAGTTAAGGAGATGTGAATTAGCAGTTACAGAAGATTTTTAAAAAAGTATAAAGATGTTATTATCATGTTTAAGTTAAGGAGATGTGAATTAGCAGTTACAGAAGATGTCAGGAATCAATGTGAACAAAAAAAAAATCAAACACAATATATCATTAAAATTATATTTCTTTATTGAGTTGTGTGTTTTTTTTATTTATACAATGTCCACCTCATTAATCCATTCACGGGTAGGAAATCCTAACCATTTCACCAGAATCCTATCACCACGACGTCTGATGATCCTTTCAACTAAATACGTGTCTGGATATTGAGTTTTCTGTAATTCATAACCGTAGAATGCTCCTTCAATCAGTTTACCCTCCAGATCCTCGATGAGATAGGTCAATGGATGTGTCCTTTGCACTGTACGTATCCTAAAGACTTCAACACTCCAATTTGGTAGATAACCTTTCTCCATAACACCTTTATGCTTAGAAATCCTCACGTAGTCACCAACACGATGAAGCCTAGATCTTCGCTTCTCACGCAGACTTCTATCATATTTGTAGACGCTGAGCAGGAGAGAATTATCACGAACTTCTACAGGCTTCATACGAATCGTTCGATGGTAAGTATTATTGTAGGTATGAATAATTCTAGGTAGTATGTTTATCCATTGATATGAGCCTTGAACAATAAATTCCTTATGCAAAATCAGTTTGATCGTTCTTATTAAACGTTCCACTGCAGCAGCCTTAACGTGTGTGAATGTACTGTAATGATTAATATTATTACGATTCATTAGTTCGCGGAAATGTTTATTGTAAAACTCCCTTCCTTTATCAGATTGAACATTCTTCGGAAACGATTCCATTTCATTCAATATCTCCTCCATAGCAGTCGAAACGTTAATACCACTTTTATCACGTAATGGTCGTGCATAAGCCATCTTGGAATAAAAATTGCATGCAAGAAGAATATACTTATAATTCCTATTGTCTCTTGCATAATTAGACATGTCCATAAGATCTATTTGTACTAAATCGTTCATTCCTTTGCTTATGATCTTACGACGTAAAAATCGTCTTCTAGCTGGTGCATGTAACTCGGTTGCAATGCGACGTTTTATCATGCTATAATTTTTGATGTTTTAAGTTCTGTAATAATTTCTTCTATCTCGGGTGAGTGATTCAAATTACCTGCATCCCTCGACGCAACTAATAATCTTAATCTGTTTATTATTTCATTCGGATCGTTCCAGTAGACGTAATCTAATTTTCTCTGCGGTACATGTTCTTTCCAACGTAAACCAAATCCAGTTCGATTACTAACAAGGTCACGAATGATATGACGATACTTGAACCCTCGATTTGCTCTTAAACGTCCATCTCTTGAATAACCGTGTCTGTAAACTTGAGTATTTTGTAAGATTTGCGAATACACGTCTAAATCATCATCTGTGTACGATGTCTTGCGAGGTAAACGTTTAAATAATAATTCATATAAGCCTGCTGTGGGTTCATACGTTTCTGTTCCTATCTGAACACCATCAGATTTAAACACAACTGTCTTGTTACCCAATTTATACTCATTATCCTCGTAACGTATGCCGTAAGTATTGTCCATGTCACTCGAACTGGCAGTTCGAACCTTGTGTAGATACTTTGACACGAGATCAGATCCGTTAGCATCATCTGTAGTTTCGTCGTCGTCGTCGTCGTCGTCGTTGTTGTCTTGGTGTGCTTTCGCTATTACTTTCAATGGTTCGGTTACAGGTTGAAGAACTTCAGACATGACTCGTTGCGTTTCGAATTTCATTCCTTTGAGAGAACGTAACTTTTCTCTTATTGCCCTACTGTGACGGGCAATGGATTCCTTAAGTCTTATAGCTTCAGCATCCATATCGAAATGAATGTATAATTAATCAGCTACTGCTAATTTATATGAAACTATCAGTTCTATACTTAATATATGACCATCTTTAGCACGTCCGACTGGCGCTGTAAACGATAGAATATCGCCAGTTTCAACTCTTACAGGATATCTTTCAACTAATCTTCCGTTTATTGCAAACAATGTATCATTTACAGCATGCGGATGTACCGATGATACGATGGAACACGAGAGTACACTTCCATTTCCAGGAACTTTATAGTATTCGAGTCCCGATGTTAACGTATACCTTAAAGAGGGACCTCGAAACGGACGTGTTTGCAATGAAATTATGAGTTGTGCTTTCAATTGTTGTAACATAGTGTTTACAACATTTCTCATTCGTGTTTTCATAGTATGAATATCATTATTTATAGTGATTAGTTTATTATCAAGTTCCGTTTGTCGTGCGGTTAGTTCTTTCACTTCTTTTTCTACAGCTGTAGTAATAGTCTCGCTAGCGGAGGTGATTGTTCTAGTTAACTGACTTTGTAATTCATTCTGTTTCCGTGTAATAGTATCGACAATGTTTGTTATAGTCTCAGTTAAACCCGTTTGCAATTCATTATGTTTCTGTATAAAGAAATGATTAACATAACTCATGGTGACTGCATCACTATCATCTATCGGGTCGGCTAAATCCTTCAATCTCTTCATTCGAAATGATAGAGTTTCATTAGAGTCGTGAATTGGAATCCTATCATCTACATATTTTTTATTAGGAACGTCGTGTTCGTGAAGGGGGTCCAACAGCGTTTTCATTCTTATACCATCTATAATGACATTATTTTCGGAATCACGTTTAAATGCATATTTACTTAAGTACTCCATTAAATTGTTGTATTGGATGTCGAGCGATTTTTGTATGTGATCCCTAAGCATAGCTTCAAACTCGCCCATACGCTGATACGAGGTCTGCTCGCTGAAGATCTGCATTCGATTCTCGACGTCAGCCGTATGCGTATCCACATAACGTTTAGTCGATGCATCGTCACCTTCTTCAGGGTCGTGAATATTGCACAACCGCTTTCCCTTGAATCGATAGTTTCCCGATCCATCTCTAGTTATGATATATCGATTGAACACACCCCTAGAGGGTATGATTCTTCGGGATCCGAACCTGTCGATACTCATTGCTTAAGTGATGGATTATTCTATTTATTCATTCTGATAAAGCGATCAAAACCGTGACGGTAGCGTCCCTCGTTCAGTGGATATTCTGGTACTATAACAACAAAGGATCGTTCATCACTCTCCCATATATGTTTACACATATTCTTAAATTCATCATAGGACATATCGGTATTTACATAATCTTCGTATATATGTTTTAAATTGAGATTATCCTGTCTAAAGAATATAATCATATTTGCATTATCTCTAATTAAATGTTTAGGTACTTTAGCATATGATTGTGCTAAATATATAGCATCGACATTACGATGTCTACCCATACTGTAATATGAAGCTATCTTACCCTGTTTTTCATTTATCACATCATCAAAGAATATCGAATTTTCTCTAGCATCCGACGTTTGAATTACTTTATCACCATCATCGAACGTAAATACACCTATATCGGGTATAGTTTTCAGTAACCTGAGTAAATATCGATATTTAGGTTGTTGCAACGATTTCGAGTATATGTAGAGGTTTTCGAATCTCAGACCATTCTCGTGAATAAGCAGGTTGAGTAAAACGTTCGTTTTTCCAGCATTTGAACTGCCAAGTATGAGCGCTCTAACGTTACTCGGAAACAACGTACCGTGTCGTCCTTTGCGAATGTCATCCTCGAAATCTAACACCTGTATGGGTAGCGTACACTTTTGCTTTACTATCTCCATATCGCGACTAATACTTATAAAGCATAAGTTTTGTCTTTTATTTCGTTCGTGATAAGGGCAATCTATGTCTTTACTGGATTTAGCCAATCGTCATAGGAATCGTATACTTATAAAGCGCACGTTTTGCCTTTTTTTATTTCATAGTGAGACATGCGCTCTACACGTGCACGCAAAGGTTCGGGAATTCTTAATTCCTTGATTAATTCATTACCATTTGAGGCACATTTACCGGGTTATCGTTTCTGCGGTCCCGGAACGAAACTACATAAACGCTTGCAGAGAGGTGACTTACCGGTGAACGGGTTAGATTCAGCGTGTCTCGATCACGATCGAGCTTACGCAGAGAGTACTGATACAGAATCTCGTCGTCTAGCCGATAAGGTGTTGGTAGAGAAAGCTTGGAGACGTGTAAAGTCTGCCGACGCTTCTTTGGGCGAACGACTTGCAGCTCGACTTGTGACTACACTTATGAAGGGTAAATTGGCAGCGGGCGCTGGCATGCGTAAACGTCGCAACAAGAGAGGTGGTTTCTTACCTTTGCTACCACTTTTAGCAGCTCTAGGTGCAGCAGGTGGTCTAGCTGGAGGTGCTGCTCAGATTGCTACGGCTGTCAATAAGAAACGTTCGGATGCAAAACAACTTGCGGAATTAACACGTCACAACGAGCGCATGGAATCTTTGGCTCAGGGCAAAGGTCTTCGCCGTAAGAGACGTCGTAAGGGTAGAGGATTATATCTTCGATCAAAAAACTCGGGGCGAGGCCTATATTTATCCCGGAAAAAGCCCTGAGTGCTAACGAGATCGATTCGTATGCACGACGTCTACGCATTCCACATTTTAGAGGTGTCTACATGATCGATAAACTACCTCCACATCCTCGATACTATGAGAGAATAGTAGTGAATCTGGATACATCAAATAACCCTGGTACACATTGGGTTGCTGTACGTAAGGATGGTGACGTTGCCTACTACTTTGACAGTTTCGGCGATCTGAGACCTCCGGAAGAGATAGAAACGTACCTTTCGGGTGTCAAGCTCCTATATAATACGACGAGATTTCAAGAATTCGATTCTGTGATTTGCGGTCACTTGTGCCTTCAGTTTCTCCTCGATGAGTTACACGATCACCGTGAGTGGTAGTGATACCAGCTTCTCTACATTTCTAAATCCACCATTACATCTGGATCCTAACGGACATTACGAGATAGCTCTATTGAATTTTGAGACTTTTTACTCAATTCCGAATGTGGACGAGAGTAATAATCTATTCCATTACGTTCGCGATGGAAAAGTCGAACGTATAGTAATTCCACCGGGTACTTATGAATTGGATGATATCGCCAGATTGATCAAGGATGCTCTCGACATCGGTGACGACTTTATTCTACGTGCTAATAATAACACCATGAAATCAGAAATTCAATCTCCCTATATTATCGACTTTAGTCGTGAGAGATCTATTGCTTCACTTCTCGGTTTCACCTCTAAACAGAGGGTACCGGCAAACGTGCTGACCGAGTCTAATGATTTGGTTAACATATTCAAAGTCAGCATCATACGTATCGAGTGTAGTCTTGCAACGGGATCTTTCATCAATGGTAAAAGTGGTCATTCTCTGTATGAATTTTTCCCATCGGTACCTCCAGGTTATCATATTTCGCAGGAACCATCAAGTCCTATATATTTACCAATCATCGATACGAATCTCATTGATCATCTCGACATTAGAGTGGTAGACCAGAACGGCGATAAGTTAGATTTCAGGAACGAAACCATCACTGTACGATTGCACATACGTCGTAATGGGTATAAGTTTTAAGAGACGATGCTATATTAAAAAACATCTCTCGAGATTGATCTCTACTCGATCATCGACCCGCAAGCTAATCACATCGTCTAATCGAAGATTTCTCGCTAACTTAGGCTTCAAGGTTCTATGATGGATGTGTTGGACGTGACCGGGATTCCGACCTTTGATGATAAGATCAGTAAGGAGGAAGAACACGTATTCCTACCGTACAATACGTCAGCTCTCGATGTGAACGATGAAATTAGAATTCCATGTCAAGCTGAAGATTTGTACACGCTTCCTAGTAGAAGTTATCTCTACATTGAGGGGACTCTCACTAAACCCGACGGCACCGTTGCCACATCGAAATTGAGTAACAATGCTATGGCATTCCTATTCGATGAGATTCGTCTGGATATGAATGGAACGACTATTGATAGAACTAGGAATCCGGGCATTTCATCAACGATGCGTAACTATGCTGCACTGAATGAACTGGAATCGAATCGTTTACTAAATGCTGGATGGATCTATCCTGGAGGTGTGGTAGACATCGTGAATACATCGAATGGTATCTTCAATGCTATCGTTCCTCTTTCTATGTTGCTGGGTTTCGCCGACGATCACAAGGAGGTCATACTTAATAGCAAGTTTGAACTTATTCTCATTAGATCTAAGGATTCTAATAATTGTATCATTGGAAACGATCCTACAACCATACAACTAACTAGACTCGAATGGAGGATGCCTGTACTTCGACTTTCAGATTCTGAACGAGTTGATAAACTTAAACTCGTCAAATCGGATAAACCTCTACACGTCGCATTTCGAACCTTGGACCTTCACACTCAACCTGCTGTACCTCAAACTAAAGCGTTCACATGGAACATTGCAACCACGACTAAACTTGAAAAACCACGTTTCGTCATAGTCGGTGCACAAGTGGATAGATTGAATCATCTCGCTAAGGATGCTTCTCTATTTGATAATTGTAATATCACCAATCTGAAACTTTATCTCAACAGTGAATCTTACCCCTATCACGATATGAATTTGGATTTCGCCAATTCGAAATTTGCATCTCTGTATGATCAATATTCCAAATTTCAATCATCCTACTATGGAAAGGAGAATTACCCTCTTTTGAAAAGGAACGACTTTCTGAAATATGCACCGCTATTCGTCATCGATTGCTCTCATCAACCTGAGGATACTGTGACGGGGGCAGTGAATGTCAGATTGGAAGTTCAAGCATCGTCAAATTTTCCTGCACAAACTTCATTATTCTGTTTAATTATTCATGATAAATTATTCATTTATAAACCACTAACTCATGTTGTACAATCTATCATATAGGTGTAATAAATAAAACATTACAAATTCAAATTATCTTTTTATTGACTTTAACATACATCTCCAATATCCTCTTCCTTGCACTCCTGCTTTTTGCATCATATGAACATAATGATTTATGAATATCATACAACTGATATAAATTTCTTTCAATATATGGAATTAGTCTTTTAAGTCCATTGAATGCAGTACTATTCAGATTTATACTGCCCACATTTAAACATGTATTCACAAACGTTATTTCTTGCATCTTATTCATGCATAACATTATATTAAATGCATATATTATATTTTCACTGTACGGTGCACATGGATGCTTACCATCTTTCAGATACGTATCCAAAACACACAAATTTGACATTATTACCTCCCAATCCTCTTTTGTAATATACACAAACGTATCGTCATGTGTGTCTTCAATGTAAAGTGATGGGAGTTCATTGTATAATCCTATGTTCACACGAAAGTCAATGCTGATGGAGATGTCGTTATCGTTCATGCACACACTATTTACCATCACTCGCAACTTCCTCCTCTACTTCTTCTGCGAAGGGTGTGAAGGGTTCGAACATCATTATGCTGAAACTGTCTTGATCGAACGTATTCTTGGCTTTGACGATTCTCGGTTTGCAGTTCGTCTTCTTCTTTTTCTTGTCTCCTTTCTTACTGGATCTGCGGACATACACGAACTGTCTCAACATCGTGAATATTTAATACACTTGTTAACGTAAAACTCTTATTATTTTATACTCACTTTTCTATGACTTCCTCCTCGGGTTTCGATGTACCGATATCCTTAAACGGACGATCATTGTACGGACTGCACACATCTTCACCTTGATCCTGTTCGGACTGGCATGCCACATCTTCACTTTGGGCTTTACTGAAATAAACATATTTATCATTAGTTATCTAACACATAACAACACTTTCACGTTAACACACAATTATAATTCTACTTACCCGAGGTACACTTTACAATTCTTTCCGCATTGAGCATAAGATGTGATCGAATCATGATGGGAAGGATTCTTGCAAATCACTTGATGCATCTTTCCATCACACGTTTCATCGTGGTGCTCAACCCAATGCTTTTGCAAATCTTCGAAATTGCGTAGATTCTCCCAGAATCTGGTATCACTTTCAATGATAGGTGTTGTTGTTCCACTCATCTTGACGTTGCGATGTGAAGTGAGAATGCATTCGTTCCCGAGTGAGCAGATGGGTGATGAAACGTGATCATACCTGTCTCCCCCCTCCCCATCCTATCGTCGATTGTACTTAACGGACGGAGGGTTTGTGTGAAGTGAGGACACGTTCGTTCCCGAGCTGGCGGGACAGGGTGAGACCTGTTAATTCGGATTTACTCACATATGCACAAATCTTGAGGAATGACAACACGTCATCACCCTTATACTTCAATGTGGAATAGATTTATATTTTCTCGTACCTCGATGTGGGAATGGAATTTAACCTTTTCTTAACCTTTACATCGCTCTTGGATACAATAGCTCAAGGAGAGATTCTGCATAGGGAACACCCCTTACCAGAATGTCTTATTACATTTATTTTCATAAATCTCTCCCAGTAAACATACCTAATCATTCTCTCGATATTCTTTTATCTAAAGATTAACGATACTACATCATATATCATACACTAAACGTAATAGATATCAAACCCTACACTCGATATTCATACATGAGAGTTCAAGCACAGACATCGAAGCACTGAACGTAATAGATATCAAACCCTAGACTCGATATTCATACATGAGAGTTCAAGCACAGTCATCGAAGAATTACTATCAATACATTTAATTCAAACATCCCCGGAACCCCCGTTACCCACCCCGCCCCATCACAATATCGAACCCTAGACTTCGATATTCATACATGAGAGTTCAAGCACACACACACATCGAAAAGAATTCACATTTAATTCAAACATCCCCGGAACCCCCCCCCCCCCCGTTACCCATCCCACCCATCACACATTACACATCACACACACACACACACACACCATCATCATCATCATCATCATCCCAACCCTCAAAAACATCTCACTGCACAGGGGAGAACGGCACTACGCCAACACTCCCCTTCTTTTACAACTCGATTTTCATATAGGAGAGTTCTAAATCAATGAGCATTCTACATCACTCATATATTAACACAGAGGAGAGTTCAACATCTTATCTACACTGTGCTGATTCTCTCAATTCTATACTATGGTACTATTAATCTTCGCCCCCACCTCCTGTAACTACAAAACGTCTGAGCCGGAGCTCTAGAAGAGCTCCGTAAGAAAATTGCTGTAAAAGACAGATAGCAAAGAATTTCCGTAAATTCCAAAAAGTTCAATATTTCACAGGATATGAGAAAACTAAAAAGTGAATCGTAGAGAATTCTAGTATCGGTCGCTTCAGAACCTGAAAGTCTCTTTGGCTCCCACAAAAGCTTGTGACGACCAATGGATTTTGAAAGTTGACGTGTCATACCTTGTAAAAGCAATTGAGCCCATCTTTGCAAAACAAAATTTTTGGTTTGTTATTGAAGGGTGTTATGTCTTTCGTAAGAATAACAGGCTTCTAATCTTTAGGATAGTTGAAGGCATGCAGTGTATTGAGTTGCACTGCCTCCTTTGAACGCATTTTTAGCCCTGGAGAAAAGTAAGCCTTTCGAAGATTATCTCGAAGATTCATATGCATATTACTGTGATTTTGTTGTGGGTCACCATCGTATTAAAGCTGGAAATGATTTATTTGTACTCGCAATTCTTTTTTAAATATTAAATTGTCCTAGACGTAATTTAGCAATATTCTTTTACAAACTTTCTTACACTGTAAGAATATTTGAATTAAACTCCTATAAAAATTCGTTGGCTTCTTTAACAATAAATACTTTCATTCAAAGCGGTTTTATGTTTTCAATCTGTGCAAAATGAAGATACAGTTATTCAGGGACTTGGATTTTTGATCATCCCTAAACGTTTCTATTTCGCTCCGCTCATTTTGATCGTTCAGAAATTCGGGGTAAACAGTAAGCCATAACGTAACGACAAGAACAAAAAGGGGGTTTAAAGTTATATGTTCCACATATTGGTCCTTTTCCTTTATGCCATGTTTCCTGGGTATGGAATTACTTTGGAAAAACGGTAAAGGCTTTCTGCTCGCACAAATTTAAATTCCTCATTTCTTCAGCTGCTCCACTGTGTAGGTCTTTGCTAAATCTCGTTTCAAGTGTATGTTTTCCGGAAGCCACTCAATTCATATATGTTTTACAGGAAGTCGTTGTTTCTGGTGAAACATTTATGCGAACAGAACCAATGTTAGCTTTGATGGCCTTGGGTTTCTTTGACGGCTACGACACACCCACATCTGCAGCAGAAGATGGCGTGCACTTGACGCTGAACAAATCCAACGGCGCTTCATACGTAATTCATGGACTGTGAGATGGGATTCGACAACAAAGCTCCAGGTTTACTGTCCTCTCTTTGTGAAACCACTCAACCAAGTCGAAACGTGAGATAATTCAGCACACAGCGATTCTCTATGGTCTATTCCAGAAGTTTGCTAGCGGGTCCTCAAGTGAGGTACTTGAATCTCGCACTGACCGCAATAATATCGATTGTGTCTCAGGTAAACAATCTCTACAGCACAATTACCTTCGCCCTTATTTATATAAGATCAGTGTTCGAACACTGGGTTACCATATGAGGGTTCAACGTCTAATGTCTATCACATATACATTAATACTTACTATTAACAAATGTTTTAATAAATCTACAAAGTACTCTAATTTGAAAACAAATGGAACGATTTAATGACCATGATTGTCATTATTTCATACTTATTTGCTGACTCAGTTATCCAGTGGTATGTACTGCACAATGCCCATACACATAAATATGTATTAGGCGAGCAGTTAGCTTGTAGACTTCTCTTTATTTAACTACTTCAGTGTTGCACCTAAACTTATGTTTACTAATCCAAACACATTAAAATGTGTTTGATTTTCAGCGGATAAATGTCTTATCTGTAACCTATTTGAGCAGTAGGACTCGTATTTGGAGAACTCAAGCCAAAAATGAAAGTAGCAGATTAAAGTGCAATGTTTCTCACTGGAGCGGTAAACAGTGGTGTTATGTGGCAAGAAAGATAGGCCACCCCAAACTAAGCATAACTAATTAATTAATTAGGTTGAGGAACGAGATTCTCGGATGCTTGAGTATCGTCTAACGGAATGCGTGTAGTACCTTCCGTGATTATAAACCTTTGAAGTTAGATTTTATAGGATTTTAGGAATAAGTCGTGTACTTGCTCAGCTTTTTTCCTTAACTTAAGCCACTACACAGTGTAATCGCAGTATTAGGCAGACATTAGGAGGCGGTGAATTAATCGAAATCAGGTAATTAAAAAGAGGATAAATTAATAAAAACGCTTTGCTAAACTAATATAAGAATTTTGTTATAATAATATGAAATTAGAATGGATAGAATAATGATTAAAATAGCGGTTGACTTAAAGAATAGGAAGGAAATAATATAATTTAATATAACATATATACTAGCATCCAAGCAAGAAAGAAAGAGAAAATATTCTTGTATAAATTTGTACACCTCGGAGACACAGGAAGGGAGGACCGTTAACTATGGAACATTTCCATCCAGGAATGTGTCGGGACTAAGGGGCTTTCAAAATGCAGTTGAGCATGAACGCTAAAGGGATTTACTTCACTGATTTGATAATGATGTATACCTACCATTACAAACAACTCAGGGTAGGCGTTCCCCAACTCAGGTTGGGCTGAGCGTCAATGAGTTAGATGAGTTTTACAAACCAATACGAAAAAACAAATAAATGAGAAACCAATAATAATGTCACATTTGGGAAGGGTGAGCAAGTTTGGTCATGAGATAAAGTTAGAGAGGGGGTCAGAATAAAGTTCGAACTGAAAACGTGAAGTTAGAAAAGTTTACTTAAAAGGTAATACTACAACACGAAGGACGTTTTCATGCGCAATAAAAAGAGAAGCGAAGAGTCATAAGTCCGAAATGTAGGGAAGTTAAGAATAGTGCAAACAGCGTAAGTTGAAGCAGCATTAGAAGTTTATTAGAGCAAAGTATTCGCCGTATAAAGAAGAAATAGAAACCGCGCGGAAGTAACTTTAAACAAGTAATCCAGGGTTTCAAGTAAAATTGAATTTATGTTAGGAATTTTACTAACAGGTGGTCACCGATCCAAGCTGATAAGCAAACTTAGTAGCAATTAAACTAAATAATTTTGCAACAAACAGTGTTATTAATACGACTGAGTAGTCAACAACCACCAAAATCCATTTCCTACAACCATTCACCTGAGGATAAGTGAACCCATAGCTCCAATTAAAACCCAATCAATTTGGCACTGGTATGCGGGTTTGCCACAACAGTTACACTGAATGATACCCTGTTGTACTAAACTAACTGCTGTGCTGTTTTCACGACTATCCCTTTTTTGCCAATCTTTTTACCGCTGTAACTCCAAAAGCCTAAATTCACCAATCTTTGCAGACTTCTGTAGAAGAAGTAACCGTAAATTTAATATTTTTACGTTCCTATTTCGAAATTGTAATTTAGAAGGTACTTAAAATAATAAAAAAGCACCGCATAAATCTATAATGTTCTTGCAAAATGGTCTAAAGCTAGCAGAGAGAATCTTGGAATGGCCTTTCTGGAAAAGTTACTTATGTATTGCAATACTAAATAAAAATAAAAGTAACATAATGAAGTTTAAAGGTTACAAAATTTGTTTTCAAATCTGAAATTACGACAACATAATTTACAGCATTGAAAAATATATCCTAAACAAATTGGGAGACATGAGCAGTCGACACACGCAGTTGTATTAAAATGTATATATGAATGTTATTTTATTTAAACACTAATATAGAAGTAGTTGTTAATACCCTAAGATACATTAAGCTACCTATTAGTAGATGTCCAGCATTTTGCATCCTCGACAGAGTGTCATATTTGTGAAATTATAATTTTAATTACTCATTTAAAGTTTTAATAAAACTACAGCTTTTCATACCAAAGAAAATATAAAATGAAGTATCTCGATCTTTTTCTTAAGCACAAAACGGACAACTATTGTGACCAAGCCAATATACAAGGGAAAGTTCAGTTTAAACGATTTTAGTCTCACTAAATATTTAGGTCAATGCTAACTTACATCACCTTCTATGAATAAATGCGCAGTCTCCACATATCTGTTAGATGTTCCTTTATGTCTCTTTAGTACGCACCAACTTATGCTGCTAGTAATCTCTCTGAGGTTCATGCAAGTTTACGTATTACACACAGTTGCACGCCAAACATAACTCCGACATCCGACCGTGAATTATTTCATTGCACTGTTCACACTGCCCGACGATTCCTCACCTTGGAGTTCGGGACGCACGGCACTCTTGTAGATTATTCAATTTTCTTTATTGCTGTTAATTTACACAACTCAACAGACCGACTCTCTGACCCGTGCCCTGATTCACTGCACTGAATCCTCACCACGAAGCTGCACTCGTCAATCAAGTCAGCTCAGTAAGTGGTACTGGAAACTTGAAAGCTTCCTGTAAACTCCCTTGCTAGGTTTCGCATCGCCTCTTTTATACCCTCCGGTGCGACAAGAACTTTGTACATTGGAACGGTTCCAATATTCTTGTACTGTTTGAAATAATAACAAAATTCACTTGGTCTGTTTACATTACCTAGTGGCCCTCCACGAAAGTTGCCCTTCTGCTCTTCCAACGAATAAACAACAAAGGCAGATTATTTCCCCTACTCCCGCTCGATTTCTCGCGGCATACTCAGTCGCCAGTGCAACAAGATATTTGTAATTATTTATATATTAGATCTAAATTATAGTACTCATATTTATGGGAAGTTGAAAATATATAACAGAGCACAGTGTCATTCTTGAAAAACAGTAGCATTAATTTGATTTTGCGGGTAAGAACAGGTGTGGACAAATCTTTTAACAAATCTAAATTAACCTAATATCAATATAAATATCTATTGTGTTTATTAAGTGAGGAGTAACTTCTACCTTAGTAAGGCATACTTGGAATACCCTGAGTACAATTCCGTAGCCAACTTCTCTAACCTTGGATTTGTTGTGATTTTCCTGGTCGGAAGAGGAGTAATTCTCTTCTACAAAAATTTCTATTTTCCCCTTTTCTTACATGCTGTTTCCTACATGTCTTCTAAGAGCTCTGCTAGGTTTCCTCAAGTGCCGCCACGCGGAAAAATAGTGCTAAAGGGACATATTAGCTATTTTATGTTGACATTGTAGGACTATTTAGCTGACGGGTCGTCTATGGTCCTCTCTAGGAAGCTGCCGAAATGGGTTTGGTTATCTACCTGGAACGGTGGCGACATCCTGTGTGGTCAATGGGTAACATACTAGCCTTAACTTAGACATCTCAGATTGAAACCCAGTGTGGGATGATGATTGTTCGAGTCTAAACATATTTAGCATGACTTAGTTTGGAAGAGAACTAAATCCGGTGCAACTCTTGTTGCAGAATTATGGCTTATAAGAGAATTTCAGACCTAAGGAGGAGTATACTAAGTAAATTTAACCAGTCTTTTAAGTCCAGGACATAAAATTATAGCAGCTGAAAACATTCATAAAGTGTTAAACACTTGTCTGCCTGGAGTATGTAGCCTTCTGCAGTTGCTTTGCTTCATCTCTTCCTCCTGAGTATCGGTAGCTGTATGTATAGGTCGTAATGGCCGATGTGCTCCTCCCCGTTTAATAACTACCCTTATAATACGCATAGCTTCCACCTTTCCGTGTATTGTTAGCATCAAATCTATATTTTGTACAATTTCACAGTTTCCATAATGAATTATCAATGTTATTTATTTAATAGCTAATGTTGCTGTCATTGCAGTTGAGAATGTGATGAAATTATTGTCGTTTCTCAATTGTGAAATTTACAAAAATGCGCTGTCATTCCATTATCATGCCGAGAAAGGTTTACACCACTTTGTACCTTTTACAACTGAACGTTATGGAGTACCTCAGGTGCAGGTATAAGGAACTGTAAGTTACTTTCACATGCTCGCTAACGTACACATTTCTCTATCAGCACGACTACCTTGCAAACTTGTGACAGTGCATCCGCAATTTTATATCCCAGCCCTTGCCTCTTTTTCTTTTCCTGCAACGATCCCTCCTAGATGGAAATTTGTAAGGCAAATGTTTACTGTGCTATACTGCATACAAGTAACATAAACTTTACATTTCACTGAAACCTGCTAGAAGGGATGCTGCTGGTTGGAGATAAGGTATGTTTACAGAAACACTACTCAAATTCTGGTGAACTTTATTTCCCTTAAAGGTAACGAAATTATATCCACGGTATACTGTATTAAAAGGTATCATGTTTACACAGGCTTCGCTGCTTCGTATGTATTCCTTGAATCTATAATATGTATGAATGTATATTATCGAAGAAAAACAGAATTATTGAATATATCAATTGTACTTCCGCCTTTAAAATTGAGTTCCAGACATGTTTTTAATGTATGTCTTTAATCTTCATGTGGCTGTGAGGTAACATCACAGTCAACTTTAAGGAGTCATGTTAATGAAAATACATGGACTTGACATTGGTCCTTCTGTTGGATTCCACTTCGTATTCTTTTGGTAAACGAAATGTATTCATCCTAATACATTGAAGAACGTGTTTAGATGAACATTTCAATGAATTATAACTAAGTTCAACATATACGTGAAGTTATAATGTATATTAACAATGCCTTTTATTCTCTCAATTTAATTTAGATGTAGTTGCATCGCAAGAATTGTCTTAGGAAATATTTCTTGGCTCGGTTTTGTAACCTGCAAAACGTGTAACATATCTCATTTCTTCCTGCGTCCACAGAAGTCTTAGTGCTAGACAGTTGCAACACTGATGGCATTAGGACGTGGAAGTATGGCAGCCTCGACTCTTGTGCCTACCTCGGTAGCATAGATGGCAGCGTTTCTGCCTCACGTCCAAGAGGCCGCGAGTTCGAATCTCAGTCAGGGTGAGTTACATGGATAAGGCTTTTTGCGGGGTTGTCCCTTATCCTTAAAGACGAATATCGGGTAGCTCTAAGCTCCATGGACCCCGTACTCATTTGAGCATCATTTCACCAGTATCATTCATCGTCCGTAATTACTTATCGTTGCAGGGCGTAAATTAAAAAAAAATCACACATGTCCACAGAGATTTTAAGACAATTATATTTCTGCTCCTACATGTATCATCCTAATGTGATTAGGCTGCCGTCCAGTCTACCTGTTTCGTAATCTATTATGAGCCTGAGCATTCGTTCCTACTATGTATTTTTATTTTATCGTTTCTTCAAACTGAGGGTAGAAGATTCGATGGTGGGATTAAATATTAAATATAGTATTTTCCTTAGCAAATGAGGGAATTGTAACTAGATGTATAAATAAAACTGAACATGTCAGATTTCAAACTAAGACCTGAGGTTTGTGAATATTATTTTCGGGGATGTAGTAATTATAACATTTGTTCTAAACTTAGGAATTCTATCACATATTACGTCAACCTCAACTAGACCACTATTACTCACATCTTTACATCCGAATATAGATAGTGACTCAGAACTAATCTTTCAGAAGTGGGAAAGGGGACTGTGTTCTTCGGAAATCGGAAGATGATAAATTTCTTCTCCGTTTGTTCTGATGTTAGTAGCACTACAAAGTCGCTTCTTTGTTACAAACTATTGTCTTAATCAAATGTTATAACATTTATTTTTCTTTGAAAACAGCTGATTCAAGTTATTACAGCTTATTTGGTTAGACGTTGAGGCAGAAACCTTAGGTTTCCGATGCTAGAAGCAAGTGAGCGATAATAAAACTATATAAGTTAAGGAATGTGTCATGTAAGCAAAGAAACGCTAAACGCGCGAGAAACGCAGACAAGAGGGCAAAGTTCCCTTTAGGAATGCGAGACGGTCAGGAAGCGCGAGAAAAAGTCAGAATGGGTCTCCCCATGACCTCAATGGTCAAACCACGGTGGGGCAAAAACTGAACTGCTGCCTAGATATAGGAGGGGGTGAGAGACCAATCAGATTAAATATAAGGAAAACAAACCTCCAATAAAAATTGCTATATATCACGCGATATGGACAGAACATTCATGAAATAAAAAATGGGTAGAGGTAGGAACAGAGCAGGAAGGTCGCGACACTTCATCTTGGGGCGTTTCGGCGGATGAATGCGTAAAGTGACGGGGCAGTACAGAGTAAAACTTACAAATAGATGCGGGAAAGTGAAACGTAGATAGCTTAAGGAAACCTGTGATATCGACGTCATGGCGAGCAAGTGTAATAGGGAACGAGCTCATAATATAAATGTTTTATCAATAAACAGGCGGGAGATATTAACAAGGAAGCATAGTGTATTTCAACTTAAACGCTGGACCCTGAGACAGAGCATACTTATGCTCACCCTTACCTACAACAGAGAACAACCTGATAGTCCGGAGCATAATCTGTTTTTCCATTGTGCCCACCGATTCCCGCCTCAACGTTCTCATAAATGTTACTAGGAATGCAGTCAACACAGTAGGCGTTGTAGCCTCCACCATCCAAAACATAAAGCAAGAAGAAAGGTGACCTACAGTGTGGTGATTGTAATTTCGTGGTTACTTACAATCAGACATCGGATATGAAGTTTAGAGTTCTGGCAGTATATAACTGCTGACGTCAGTCCCGAGGACAACATGCAGGGATAGTCCGGTTCGCAACGCGTAGCCTTAGATTCATTATAACTGCTCGCCACGCAGGGAGTGAAAAGTGTTTGACATATTGACACAACAATTATTGGAAAATCTCCATTTTATATATCAACAGTTTTGGATATTATCAACTGCCATTAAACAGCTTGAATGTAATTTCGAGCTGCCTATAAGCAATCAAGTTGGTGTCTGCAAAAATTAACAATATACACAATGCACCACCTACCGAACGAACAAAAAATAAATTGTCCAGTATTCAACACAAAGTACTGGATTTTCAGTGCTGCGTAATATAAGTAATAAGCTAAGTCTCGGACAAACATATGATAATGATTTGTACTACTCATATGCACCATTAACGTCATGTGATGTTCAACAAACTTTCTCCCAATATTTTTATATTCTTTCAGTGAGAGGCACAGAGAATTCACATTCGACAATTTACGGATGAACATGGTTGTTCACTGTAATTCCCACATCGAAAGCTATGTGGAGAATGGCATATTGTAACGTAGATTACACTTTGTATCTGTACCGGAGTGTGCACAAACCGCGCATCAGTATACTTGTTGACATCGGACGTTTGTTTATCTCACGTTTGGCCTTGTATAGTACAGTGGCAACGTAAGTATTCGAACGTAAACAAATTTTTACTTATATTATTTTAAAGCTACGCAGAGTAAGCATACGTAAACACAACATGTACAAAGTAAACTTGAGTCTTCCATTAAACATATAAACTCATAAATATCAACTGAAACTAATTCACACTACAAGGGGAAATAAAACGGTTACTTTACATCTAGACATAAGTATGCGAACAGAGAACAGGTAGTATTTAGTTATCATCCCCTTTCTTTGAATTACTGCTGATAATTGTTTGGAAATTGTCTGTATGTGTTGTTTAGTGACTGCAGAGTCCATATTTCTCCGCTCTGTTTGAAGTTCTTTCAGGTTCTTGCTTCTGATGTGATGCTTCCGCACACGCTCCTCGAGTTCCTTCCAGATGTTCTCTATAAGATTTAAATCTGGAGATTGGGGCGGGGTCTTCAAAGTGTGAGGAGTGTCGTCCACGATCCAAAGCCTTACAGTTTCAGTAGTATGCTTCGGATTATTGTCCTACTGGAAGTAATAATCATGCCCTAATCCCAGCTTTTCTACGCTATTTTTAAGATTGTTTTCAAGAATATTCTTGTATTCAAATTTGTCCATGATCCCATCTATGAACACCAGTTTCCCAAAGCTAGATGAAGCTATACAGCCACATTCCATTACACTATTGTCACCATGTTTCACTGTAGCTCCATGTTCTTAGGATCTCATCCTGTATTTGGCAGTCTCCACACTTTAAGACGCCCATCACTCTTGTATAAGCAGAATTTGCTCTCGTCCGACCAGAGAACCTTAACGCAGAATTCGATTGGTTTCACAACATACTGTTTAGCAAATTCTATACGCTTTTTCTTATTCGCCTTATTAACATATGGTTTCATCCTAGGAACGCGGGCATTGTACCCAGTACTACTTGCAACCCGTTCAACGGTTCTAGTGTGAACCACAGTGCCAGAATATTGCTCAAGACATCCTCTAATCTCAGATGCAGTGACTCTCGGATACTGCTTCACCATTTTTATTATTTTCTCCGGTTTCTGGTTGTGAGTTTAGAAGGAGCGCCATTTCTAGCTTTATTTACAAGAGTATTTGTCGGTTTGAAGCGCCGAATTATGGAGAACACTGTAGCTTTGCTTCTGTTAATGGTTTTGGCAACTTCAGAGAGAGATTTGTCTTGTTTCTGCATATTTATCACGATATTGCTCCCTGTCACCATTTCTCCTTACCTTTACGTCCCATATTACCAGTGAGTTCGCAATCGGCTGAGTAACTTTGAGCACACTGTCTCGAGACATAGCATAAACCCAACTGCTGTGTGGTAGAGGCGTGTAGGGTACGTCCAACCAACTTTCTCTCTGTTCGATTGGGTACGTTCAAATAGTTATGTTCTCCAATAAGAGGGACAATAGAATAAATACAGTACAGATTGTGTAATAAATACATGCAAACTGATATTTTAAACATTGTTTTCGAGAGATAAAAGGTTAATGTTTACATGTTAAACAATTTAGCGCTGCAACATAAATATTACTGTAGTTGTAATACGTGCAATGTTACATGTTGCTTCTTTCGAATACTTCTGTCGGGCTCTGTACCTGTGTACGTACATTGATTGCTAATGTGTATGCGATCCGATGTCTGCTTATAATAATTATCATTAATTTTATTTAAATAATGTTAGTATCAACACCAAAATAAAAAGTGTAGATTTTTAGATTTTAGTATTATTAAGAAGTGGAGGAATCTCATCAATTTGTCCGCCAAACACCTCTTGCATCTACAAGCTCTCTGGAGTCCCGAGAGTAAATTGGATGTAAATGTACAGGAAATTTCTAAATGTTTTAGATAGGAACCTCAATACTAACGTAGTCCTTTTGACTGGCATTAGTGAAAGAGTTTCGTGACACAAGGGACATTCCTGCTGTCCGTTACTTTGAGCCCAGGAAATTACATTCAGTGGTCACGTAGTACCCTATTGCCACCTTACCTCCGTGACTTGAAAACCTCAAGTGTACGCAGGGAAGTGTTTTCTAATGGTTTGTGCGCCAACCACATTCTTACATTCAGTGTGTTCAAGTGCAGTTGCAATATCCTTGCATTATTACACGTGCAAATTTAAGCACTCATTTCAATAGCTTATTCAAATGGAAGTGAATAATACTATAATTTTTAGAAGCTATGCTGGTTTTATATAAAATATTACTTGTTTATTTCGAGTTGGAGAAGCTTTAAACAGATTAAGACAAATTTTACATTACATGTGCTTAATTTACAACACTGAATGGAAAAATTGCTTTCTTACCTATGCTGGCATTACGTAATTTAATAAGCAGACCTTCCACCATCCTTCTATATTAAGTTAGTAAAATATTACTTAGCTCAACGGTTGTTTATTTTGTTCCGGTATAATCATCTGTGAAATATTTTAAATAAACAAAATATATAACCAAATCTTTGCGTGACAAACGTAAACATGTTTTAATGACGTAACCTCCTGCAATATCGTGTTTTCTTTTGGGGTGGGGGCTTATATACAAAGTCTAACTTATATTTCACTTAGAGGTGGGAGGTTTTTTCACACCACATTAAACCTTTATACACTAGGCATATTAGATCAAATATCTCCACGAGTGCTGAAATTATGATGCTACATTAGCTATTTATACAATTTATGTATGTATATAATTTTTGTGTAATTAAGTTTTGTTGAATACAACATTGCAGTATATATAAAGAAGCTTTCAGTTTCATTCAAATAGGAACCTCTGACTTTAAATTCATTGTCATCACTATATACGAGTGCTGTTCAATATATATATTTCTTTTTTTCTTGACGTGCCTTTACTCATCCTCATAATTTTAATGATCTTTCTCAAAATAGTCTCCCCTGAATGCGACACACTTATCCCAGCGTTTCTGCCATTCTTCAAAGACATGCTGGAAACCATGTCAAACAACTTAGTCCAGATTTTTTTTTTTTAAAAAAAAGCAGAAGAAGAAGAGGAAGAAGAAGAGGTATACTGAATGGCTATATGAACTGTTAGGCAGATCAAGCATTGGTACAATTAAAATAAACGAAATCTCTCTAACATAATTGATCGAAATGTTAATTTCATTACGGAGTCAAACAGTACAACATTTAATAAACCAAATAAAACTACTGTTACACAACCTGCGTCTCATGCAAATCAAGTCCGTATAACAAACATCTATACAGTTTCCAAACATCTATACAGGCTGAAATTTCTGGTCCAAAAACAAACGATGTCACTGAAGCCTCCTCCTTTACCAAAAGGAAGTAATTAAAATGAAACAAGATAATGCAAGAGACTGTCTTACGTAATTGCTGTTTAAAACAATAACGCACAAAAAGATCAAACATATTTGAAAGTGCTTTAGTTCTTTTTGTATAAACAAAGGCACTTCCGTCGGTATATTTGGAAAAGCAGAACCAGCCAACACAAGATTTATAGTTTAAATTGCATTTGAATTTACTGCTTAGCGAAAGTAGCTCCAGGGATCTTTTACTAATTTATTTGTGCATGCCCTCTAAAACAACTTCTTGTTGGATTATTAGCACACTTTAGTGGTTTAAGCTAAACTCCAGATGGAAATGAGAACGCTTTCAGCGTCTTGGATTTTTCATATACGAGAGTGGTTCAGAAAGTAATGCCTCATATTTTTTGCTTTAAATAAGTAAGTTATGTGAAAACTTTGAATTTGGCGCAATTCCTCAAACCTTCTTCTCCAATCCCCTGCAGTAGTAATTTCCTAAGTCAAGAGGTGGCAGCACTCTATCCTCTTGCGAAATGGCTGACATTGACATTCGTATTAGACAGCGATCTGTGACAGCGAAATGTGTATGGTGATGCAACGGTGACTGTCAGCAATATTGGACGATGGGTTCGTCGCTGTAACGAAGCTGAAGGGCAAACACCATTGGCAGATGAAAAGCGAAGCGGCAAGCCGTTGACTGCAGTAACTCCATGCAACATTTAGCTAGGCGACGACATCATTCGTGGTGATCGCCGAGTAACAACAGGTGAATTGTGTCGCATTACCTCCCTCAGTAAAGGCAGTGTGATAACGGTTATTCAGCACCTGGGTTACTCTAAAGTTTGTTCACGTTGGATACCAAGAATTTTAACCGCCCTAAACAAAGAAACAAGGAAAACAATAGTTTCCAAACACTGGCAGCGATTCAATTTAGAGGGAAAGGAGTTTCTGGGAAAAAATTGTTACTGGAGACGAAACGTGGATTCATTTTTTGAACCTGAATCAAAGAGGCAGTCAGTGAAATGGCATCACACAACGTCACCGAAGGAAAAGGAAATTTAAAACTCAGCGGTCGGCAGGGAACGTTATTGCGACAGTGTTTGGGGATGCAGAGGGTATGCTTATGATTGATTTTTGGAGCAGGGATGCACAATAAATTCTGTCCAGTACGTCAGAACTCTCAAAAAGCTAAAAGCATGTCTTTGCCGAGTTCGCCCAACAAAAACTATGGCGGATGTTCTTCTTTTGCATGACAATGCAAGACCAAACACCAGCCGTTACACCACTGCAGAAATTGAGAAATTGGAATGGCAAGTCTTACCTCACACACCATAGAGCCCTGACCTGGCACCATCAGACTTCCATCTGTTCGGGCCACTAGAGGAAGCTCATCGTTGTATTCTTTTTCAAGATGAGGAGGCTGTGAAAACGTCCCCGCGTCAATGGCTTAGGAAGCAAGATCGTGTGTTTTACCACACTGGAATACATTCCCTAGTTAAAAGGTGGACCAAAACTGTGGGAAAGGACGGAGATTATATTGAATAGTGACAAATTAATCGTCAATGTTGTAGTTTTAAAGCTATGTAAATTGGATTCAATTTTCTTGGCAATTAAAGGAGGAAAAAAGTAGGGGGCATTACTATTTGACCCACCCTGGTATATCTGAATGGTTTTGAGTCAACAACGAACCACAGCACACTTGGAATGTTAATACTCTAAAGCTTCTGGTTATTATTTGAATACCAAAAGGATATTGCGAAGCTAATTTTAACTTCTAGCTTCCATGAATATTTGATGCTCAATTCTTAGTGTATTCAGCTGTATGAGATTACACTTCCAATAACATCAAAGTGAATGTTTTAATTTTTTTTTCTTTCTATAATTTACGTCCTCCAACCTTAAGTCATTTCGGACGATGAATGAAATGATTGAAATGGTGTACAAATGAGTCCGGGATCCATGGAGCTTAGAGTTACCTGACATTCGTCTCTCAGGATAAGAGAAAACCCCGGAAAAACCTTATCCAGGTAAATCACCCTGACCGAGATTCGAATTCGCGACCTCTTGAACGTGAGGCAGACATGCTACCATCTACGCTACCGAGGTGAGCTTTTAACCTTTGCGTAAATGCTTCTGGTTGCTAGATTATAATCGGTTATTTTAATGCCTAAAAGAATATTTGTCTTTTAATGAAGAAAATGTTCAGTATTTGAGACTTCTTGGATATAATGGAGGAAAATAGCTTTACAGTGTTAAGACATTAAAATACTTTGCTATTTAAGAGAATGCAACACATTGATAAATTAATAAATGTTTAGATTTCCAAATTTACTTTGATTTTATATGTCTGGTTGCTTAGAAGTCTTTTATCGGTAAATTAAATACCAAGAATATATGGAAATTTATGAAGGAGTTGAGCGAAAAAGAAATTAAGTTCTGGTGTATAAAAGTGATCTCCTGTCAAGTTTATTTTTTTTTTACAGAAAGTGCAGCGTAATAAAGGAATACGTTAAAAAAATTTCCTGCCATACTATATACTTAAACAAAAATAAAAATATGCTGGTTAAAGGATATTCACATGTAGAATCACACTTTACGCTGTGATTAAAGGCTATGTTAGTCTATTTGATGAAGAAGTTAAAAATGTTGATCATTTTTGTTGAGCACAGTGTCGTTATTAAGAAATACAAGTATGAAGGTATAACACAGTTCTAAAGAATTTAATGCATTAATGAATTTAAACTTCATAGTTGTGACCTTCCCAGGAACAAACTTTTCAAGCTATTATTTACGAAAATGTATTTAGTGTACTCCAATTTATAATACCATAAAATTTACGTTAGAATAATTCAAAGATAATTTTATTGAAGCACTTAAACTGATAAAGTGAGTATTCTGGATACCTGCTTATAGTATTTATAGTATTTTCTTTAACCAAGTGCCAATATTTGGATGGAGCTTAGAGCCAGTTCCGGTCAGTGGATTGGAAAGTAACTTGTTAAACATACCCATTAGAGATACTAATGACACATGAAACTATTTTCACGGCTATAGAGAGAACTGTTAAACTCAGAAAATCATATAATTAGAATGCGATTGCGTTAGGCTATTGGGAAGGGTTTCAATAACATCTTTATATATCCGGTCCGTTAAAAACATTACTTACAGAATATTTAATGATCTGAACACATTTAAATTATACACTGAAATTCTATAATCATTCAATTTCATTTTTCGTGCTATGGAAATGTCAAGAACAGACCTCGTAACAACGGGCATTGCCCGATCAATGAATATATTGATTATGCTATCGAAGAGTGGTTCCGAATACGTTCCACCTGATTGCATATTAGCAAACTAAAGCCCTCGTAATATCTCTGGGCCTATACAGCACCATCTGTGTTTGAGTATGGACGGCGTGTTTTCGTAAGCAATAGAACACAAATAAACACTCGCACCAAGTCATCTACATAGAATCCCCATGCAAGGATTGCAATAATGATGATAATCGATTGTTGATCTGGAATGCAATATAATAAGGTCCCCAAACAGGGGTGTGTGACAAGAGCTATAGCAAACAAAGTGCACACCCAGGGTCCATGTTCAGCAAACACCAACTAATGGAGGGCGCAGTGTCTCTGCATCTATAATAATTTGTCCTCCCCGTCGTCTATGCAAAACGTTTTAATTGCTTACACCAGGGTACGCCGTAATCTGCAGCTGCCGGAGTCGTACAAGCATGTTTATGTGGTGCATGAATGATGATCATATCTCGCTAGGCTTTAGATTGCAAATGAGTTAAGTATTCTTATTGTATTCGCTAATGGGAATAGATCTAAATATTAGGCATTTATAATATAAGTAATGCTTTCTTGATATAATAAGAACAACGCCTAGGTACATAGTTTTCAGGTTATTATATAGGTTCATTCCACTGTTCTTAAGTCCCGCTTTTAAGGGATGCAGCCTACACAGATTAGAATTGATACCGAAATTATCTACTCATAAGATTAATAGTTTTAGAAAAAATGGTGAGATATGGAAATTAATGAAATAAATACCTTTACATGTCAAAATAGCTATATAATGGAAGAAGCACCAGTTAAATGTTTACGTGTCAAAACATTAGTGAGAAAGTAATTAAGTTTGAATAACTAATACAGTTAGCTGTTTCGGCAAAATCAGTCAACAAGATATACATTAGCTTTATATTCCAATACTTAGATTAATTTATTGTTTAGCACATAAAGAAATATATTTAGCTCCAAATTAGATTGGTAGGTAGGTAGGTAGGTTGGTAAGTGGGTGAATGGATGGTTGCGTCGGTAGGTTTCATTTATTGCATGGAACATGTACATACATGTATAGCGACATAGGTAATAAAACCACGAACATTTAAATTTGTAACATAGAATACAATTCCTGGATCTTATAAAGGGTATTATATTTTGAAAAAAGTGAATGACTGTATTTTGAAGCACGTAATTGAAATGTATTAAAGCAATCAACTTACTACTAAATAAACTATTTAATAAATGTATTGACATATTTTCAAAGCTGTTTAGTGTTTTTGAGAACTTACAACCTCTTAAGTACAAATTGTTTGAAATCCTTGTAGCGTAGTTGTAAATATTACAGAATGTAAATTCGTGCAACTTTTACTTCGCATAGAGCAGATACTTCAAAACATAAAAAAGAAGGAACTGTAAGTATCCTCAATTTAATAAATAGTAGTGTACAATGTGCAGTGCGGAGCTCCATATCTAATCCTGACAGCCCTATTTTGGTAAAATGATTAGTTTCTCTTTTAATTGTTGCGATTGCCCCCACAGTTAAACTCCGTAGTTAAGATGGCTACACACATGACTATAACGTGCCTTAATTAATGATAACTTATCTATACTTTGTTTTAAAATTCGTAACATCGAATTCAGCCATTTTATTAGCCATATACTCAATGTGTATTTTCCAGCGCAGATCTTTATCAAGGTAGATACCCAAGGTCTATTATTGCTGTCAATACCATTAGATACACGATTTAAATTCAAATGAATGTTATATGTTTTGTTTTAATTTATACGTATATTTTTGCAATCACACCATGATTTTATTTTCGTGGAATTGCCTTCTATTTTATTGTCATCTTTATAGCAAATATTCAAAACTATGTCATCGGCAAATAAATATTTATCCATAAAATTTTCTCGTACGTAGTCAGGTAGATCGTTAATATAAATGGAACAAAAAAATGTATCCAGAAAGGAACCCTATGGGACACCCCTCTATAGAGGACTTATGAAGTTTCGGACTTAAAATTTTCAATTAAGAACAACATATACGTTTCTACGTTTAAGGTCCCAGAATTACACACTTAAGAATTATTGTCACATCTGGAGGATAAAGGTGTAAGTTTTATTTTCTCTAGCTCCTACTTAAAGGAGCTCCAACCTAAATGCGGTTGAGGTATATTTAGGATAAGTTTCTCTCTCTCTCTTTCTCTCTCTCTCTCTCTCTCTCTCTCTCTCTCTCTCTCTCTCTCTCTCTCTCTCTCTCTCTCTCTCTCTCTCTCTCTCTCTCTCTCTCTCTCTCTCTCTCTCTCTCTCTCTCTCTCTCTCTGTGCGTATGTATATGCGTGTGCATGCGTGTGTGTATGTGATTTAGCGTCAAGATCGATTAAATACAACTACGCTTTTTATCATTTGAAACTTTTTTACGCTTTTCTTTTTGCTTATTTGCAATGCACAGAATAAATAATCACATTCTAAATAATAAATAATCACTTCTAAATAATCACATTATACTACTAGGAGCGCTTTTCAATAAAGAATGATCATAAATTTTTACGGTCATAATTTTTAATATTAAAATTCAATCTTATTATATTCTGTTAGCTTATTGTGAAACAAACACGCCGTAGTAGTTTCATTGTTGGTACTCCCGGTCCCCGCCTACGAGAACCATGTAAGTTGAGACATGTTCAGTATCGCCCACCGATGCAATGGAGGTAACATGCAGTTAAAGTTGATGATACAAGAACATCAGGATATTCTTTCAAACGTAATCACTGCTGATGAAACTTGGCTACATGCTGAGAGCAAACAGCAAAGCTCAGTGTGGAAATCTCCTTCATCACCAGTCATCAAAAAACAAAATTCTTGCATCTGCTGGGAAAGTTATGGTCATCTCTTTCTTTGATGTTCATGGAATGGTTTATTAGCATGTTGTACCTGCACACACATCAGTAACCGGACAATACTACAGGGATGTCTTGAACATATTACATGTCCATATCAGACGCAAAAGACCACATTTCCGTGAAGCAGGCTGGAAGGCTGGATGATGCACCACGATAATGCGTTGCCGCATATTGCCAATAGCTTGCAAGCTATTCAGCAGCCCATGTGACTGTTTTTCTATTCCCTAACTTGAAGGAACGCCTTCCTGGGAGGCATTATCCACCATCAGAAGCAGTGGTGAAGGCTGCGGAGGCGATTTTGAAGGCTCTCTCAAAATGGTTTCCAGCAGTCTTTGAAGACTGGCAGAAACGCTGGGACAAGTGCATCGCATTCACGGGAGACTATTTTGAGAAGGACCATCAAAATTATGAGGATGAATAAAGGTACGTTGTCAAGAAACAATTGTGATCATTCTTTATTGAACAGCCCCGTATTTATCGATTCCTCGTAAAAGGATTGTGCGCAGACTGTAATATTTGACCGGTGCTTTTTCTTAAATATTCATTCCTGTTGATTCCTTTCTTTATTTCTGGCTGTGTACTATAGTTAGATTTTATTTTTACCTATGTCTCTTCTTTTCAAAACCGCAATTACTTACCCAATATAAACTCTGAATTCAATGCACCTTATACAACATAATTGTTCTTTCCAGACTTGACTTAAGATTTATTTGACATGAACCAGAGCTTGTCTGTATCCTGCTTATTCCATCTCTCTCTCCCGCTGTTCTATCAATCTTTAAAATTCTGTTTTTACTTCCATTATAATGACCATTTCCAACCTTTGCCTTATTATTTATACTGCTTACTCAGATATACTTTATGTAATTTACGTCGTCCAACGTTAAGTCATATCGTACGGTGGATGAAATGGGTGAAATGATGCTCAAATGAGTCCGGGGTCCATGGAGCTTTGAGTTACTTGACGTTCGTCTATCAGGATAAAAGGAAAAACCTTATCCTGGTAACTCACCCTAACAGAGATTCGAACTCGGGACATCTTTAAGGTGAGGCAGACACGCCAGATCTATTTCGTTCGGTGAATCTCGCCCAATCTCTCCCACTTCTATTTCCCCCCTCATCTGGTCCATTCACTTTTAAGCTAATGGTTGTTTTCGGATCTCAAATATTCATAATTAAAATTTTGCTTCTTTCTGATATTAATTATTTCACCTCTAGCCCCATCAAACCTTCTAGTAATAAAATAATTCAGTTGAAGATGTCTACCTCTATTTTAGATTTCGAATCTTTTTATTCAAATTGAATTATTTTCTCTTTCATTTTATTTTATAATTAGTGGATCTAACATTCCTTATTTCCCAGTTACCTTAATAAAATCATTAAGTACTGAATGGCAACTTCTGTGGTTATGACGTTCCATTATGTAACTGTAATCTAATGTTTGTGAATAATCCACACAGGAACATGTTTGTAAAGGCCCGAAAGACATTAATAATTCCAATGTCTATATCCACTCAACTTGCTGCATTTTTTAATGTCCTACAGATGCATGCAGTAAAATTTTGAATATTCTTTTTATGCTGATTCTAAGGAGAAAGGTTAATGTACATGTATATATTTATTAATTTTTATATTAATTATATTTTAATATGCATATGAGAGATTCAATATATTCTATAGCACACTAAAGTAAATTGTTATATACAGCACTAGGTGATCCATATAAAACTGAACTTATGAATACCTAAATTAGAGCTGTAATACTTTATGGCCCTGTGAGAAACCGCCATTGCCCCCTTTTCTTTTACAATCTTAATGTCGTTTAACTAGGTAGGTCATATTGGTAAATGAATGAACCGTATAAACGCTCAAATGAACATGGCATCATTAGAGCTTAATGTTATTCAACATTCATCTTGTCGGAGTAAGGTAAACTTCCGAAATGATAAATGCATGCTCCTATAGTGCTGCAAACCCAAAGACTGAAAACTATAATAGGAACTAACATTTTCAGGACAATGGATGATAGGGATTCAAACATCAATGTCAATTTGTTCGTGATCTGTGGTGTGAGCGTGGCTGACTCATTCAGCTGGCCTCGAATTCAAGATCCCATTATGTCAGCTGAATATTTTTTTTTTTTCATTTATCCCCTGAACATAGGAATGTCCTGTTTAACAGTATAGGTTCTGAATGATATTTTGAAGTGGTGCTACAGTTAAACTAATATATCAGGACTATAAAAGTAAATTCAAATACAGAATGTTAATGAACCACACCGAGATAATCTCAGCGATTGTAGACGTGCGGAAGTTGAGATAGGCAATACTGCGTGTAAACATGATGCAGATAATTGCGTTAAACCTAATTGAGATCAGATGCCCATAAGTTAGTATTTAAACAATAAGGGTGAAATAATTGAATTATAATGCCTCTAAAAGTGCTTCCTAAGTATATAAATATCGATTCTTAGTAGCTCGTTATTGGCGTTCACAAGATTTAACATTTAAGAAACCTCTCAAATCTCGGAACTAATCGCCTGCCAGCATGATATTAAAGACTAATTAACTGTCTCCTTACTTTCAAACAGCCTACTCTAGTGGTATTTCTGCAACTGTTCTGCTGGCCCAATCCGTAGATATTCTATCATGGATATCAGATCATGTTTCTTTTCAGTTGTTACTCTGTTAGACAATCCACTTAGATGCAGCTCATCCTTTTTCAGGTAATTTACAGTGACTCCTTTTCTTAGAAGTGATATTTATTTTCATGAACTAGCCTCACTAAAAGCAGTTCTTACAAAAATAACACCAGAAAACCGGGACATAACACGTATTCAAGCTGCTGAACGTTACTCAGATGCTTAGTGGTAATCAACTTATCAGATATTGAGTTATAGTTGAGTTGTATTTTTAAAACATTAATATAGATGCGTAAATGAAGCTGATGTGTAAAAAACTACGACTCATATATAATGAAATACATGTTTAGCTTCACTGTTGTTTTCCAGTACCGTAAAATCTTGATATAACTTATCTGATGTTTCCTGAAAGTTAATGAAGTCGTATTCTTCCATATCCAGAACTGTAAGGGGAACATTCAGCTTGGAACATTCTAAAACTTTGCGCAGATCTTTAAGCATGCATTTTTTCATTACTCCCTTTCGTTTGTCGATCAGTGCGAAGTTCCTATCACACTGCATGAAACTATGTCCACTGGCAATAAATTTATGATGTATTTGATCAAACACTTGATTAGCAACTAGAAATATGTATAAGAAAATCAGAATACTATTCTTGCTCTGACCAATGCAGTTGACACTCCAAAGGACCATACTCCGAGGCGGTCCGGCCCGTAGTGAACCACGTCGAGCTCTACCTTATGCTCAACGCCTCACAATTAAGGATTGGTGGCGTAAGGAGGTTAAGGAACGGTAGATTGTATTCGGTTCGAGGTGACTTGTAGCTCCCACATGAGAAGTCTCATCTGTACTTCAGGAGTGGGTGCGTCCTGACTGATTGTGGGTTGAATGATGACACTTCGAATCTGGTAGACAGAAGTTTATTGTTATCCTTAGGCTCCTTTGCTCGCCACCGTAAAGTCGTCATTGGTGTGGTTGCTGTGTTTAGCGTCACGGTCAATATTGTGATGTAAAGCACGGAGGCAGCAGCACTGCGTAGTCGAATTGGATATATTTTACGTCTTCCCTATATATTACTCCTTGTGCTAACTCTCACTGGAAATATTGTTAGATATTGCACTTTGTCTCTGTGCATGGCGTGGAAGTGTACTTGTTGGGCGGCGCCGAATGTGCGTCCGTCTCACGTAGAACTCAGGACCGAAGTGCCCTTACTAGAAAAATCTACTTTCCGCCATCACTTGGAGGTATTATTAGGTATTTTTGGAGTTTGGAAAATCACATGAACAAATATCAATTTTGTGTTGGCTGTTAACTATCTCCACTTAAGATCAGTGTTCAGAATTTCCAGCTTGGGACCTGATATCACAAATGCTTTCTCTAACGCTCCGCATGCAAAAATTTATGCGGGAGCATGCATTCTGCGCGTCGGTCAAAAACTTATAGCCTGTTGTCTGAAGCAGGCATGAGATTTTAACAATGGGTCGGTTTCCGACTGTGAGGCGCCAAATTTTCCTTGGGGACAAAACAGACAATAGAGTAGGGTTGTTTGTTTACAGGGATTGCAAAGGGAGTTTAGTGACCTTCGCAGAGTGGCCTTGTCACTGTGGCAGTCTCCGGAGTAGATGCTAGCATTATGACATTTGTTTATTCTGGTATACGTTATTTATTTATATTTATTCGTTTTTTGTGTTAGTGTCTTTCTGATATCAAGTTATATGTCGTCTCAGTGTTCCAAGCTGACAGGGGCTGCGTCAACTTCTTTTATGAATGAAGTCCATGTTCGCCATTTTTAAGAGACATGATGCAATTTCATTACCTTATCTCTGCAATTTTTTTCATACACATGAAAAAGCACCCAGTATCACAAAACTCAAAACAAATTTGTGAAATTAAAATTAATTTCCACTTAACACCATTGTAAGGAAATACCTGTGTTACTTACCAATGGTGTTCTCTTTCGAGCAACTTTGAAACCACATTATTCTGCGTTTCATTTAGCGCTTTTGTAGAGAAATGCAGGATACCATGTAACACCATTCTAAAGTAAAATTTCATTTTGTTTTAATTTGTCAATTAACCACTTTATAAGGCTCACCATTCAAATATTTAAGTCATATTTTTTCGGCATAATAAATTTCTCACCTCTTCGGAAATGTGTCCGACCCTTTTAGTGTGACAGGGTATATATTCAGGATTTCCTGCGAGGTTCACTTAAGAGCTCTTCTGAGAGTGGATATATTTACACTCATTTGCATGTACGACTCAATTAAAGACCACAGTCTGTCGTGCGAGAAATGTCAGACGGGTAATTTCACATAGTATTGTGTGTGCGTGGGGTGTGTAATACTAGTACGGCTTTTGCAGCACTTTGATCCAGCTTGCTACAAGAAACCCCTTTAAGCCACGTTCTAGCCTCTTGAAGTGGAGTAGTTTTCGCAAACGTAGTAGGTCGTGCCTTTTCAACTTTCACGCTACCTAATATGAGCTGTTATTTAGGATTAGCTAATTTATTATCTATGTTATACGAATATTACACAGAAATAACACCTTCTTCTTCTTCTTCTTCTTCTTCTTCTTCTTCTTCTTCTTCTTCTTCTTCTTCTTCTTCTTCGGGCCCAAATGACCTTGTTGTCGACGGGTCCTAAAACACCACACAAACACTCACTCAATCACTCACTCTTCTTCATCTTCACTCCATGGTTTGGGCATATCGCCCGTTCCGGCTCCATAGATCTCTCCAGCGTTTCCTGGGTCGTCCTCTGTCTCTTCTTCATTTTGGATTATAGTTTAGTACTGCAATTGGATATCTTCCATCCTCCATTCTTAATATATGTTCATGCCATTGTTGCCTTCGTTCTGATATTTTGTCATGGATTGGTTCAATTTCTAATTCCTTTATAATATCCTTTCTTATTTTGTCCAATATTGTACAACCTTTAACACTTCTTGAAAATTTCATTTCTGCAGTCTGTGTTTTATTTAAATCCTTTTGTGTTGGCACCCAGGTTTCGCTTCCGTATAGTAAAGTTGGAATAAAAATTACCTTATACATTTTCATTTTTGTATCCCATCTCACTCTGATTTTAAAAGTTCTTTGGATTGTTCCACATATTGTTCGGAATTTTCTTACCTTTTGTTCCTTATCAGCGTTGTTTCTAAAGCTTATGTTACATCCTAAATATTTAAAACCCGATATTTGTTCTAAAATCCCATTTCCTAAAATATTTTTTGATCTTACACTATAATTTCCTTTAAAAGCCATAATTTTAGATTTTTCTTCCTATATTTTGAAATTATACGTTTTTACTATATTTTTAGAATATAAATTTATTTTTTCAATTGATTTTCATTCCGATGAATCACTATTTGTTCATCCGCAAATACCAGGGTATCAATATAAGTATTTTATTTTATTTTATTTTGATTCCTGGGTCCACTAAAATTTTCCATTCATTTAGAATATCGTTCATATATATACTAAAAGGAGTAGATGATAAGCTACATCCTTATCTTAGTCCAGTATTGGTAGAAATTTGTTCTGTTAATCTATCCCCAGTATCAATTCCTATAGTAGAGTGTACATGCCTTTTATTGCATTAATAGTATGGGGTGGGTAACCGTTACTTTCTAATATTTGCCACAGTTTTGATCTATTTATTCTATTAAAAGCCTTTTCCAGGTCAATGAATGCGATATGTGTTTCCAAATTCTTTTTCCTTCGTTGTTCAACTATTTGATTAAGGACAAATAAGTTATCTGTACAGGATCGGCCTTTGCGGAATCCACTCTGCTCTTCTCCTATAAGGCATTCTGTAATAGTTCTCAGTCTATTATTTATTATTTAAGTATATATTTTGTAACTTGTGTTCATTAAACGTATCCCTCTATAATTTCCACAGTTTTTGCGATCTCATTTTTTGAATATATTTTTGATTAGTGGTATCGACCATGATTCAAGTAATTTACATTTTTCCAACAATTATTAATTAGGGCTAAATGTAGTATTCTTAATTTGCACATTTTCCCACTGTATTTTATAAGTTCTCCATTCATTCCATCTATTCCTGGTGCCTTTAGATTTTTAATAGTGTTCAATACATCCTCTAATTCTGCAAGGGTTATTGGGTCCACTTCTTGTTAGTTTGCTTCTTCTTTTGAGATTTTTTCATGTAAATCATTTCCTGCATTACTAAAATACAGGGTGGTGAAGTGTTCTGTCCATTTATCTTCAGGTATTATATTTAATCTTGCTACACCTTTTTCGTTTTTTTTTTTAATGCTTAATGAGTATATATCTTATTGTTTGTCTCCCATGTATGTCATGCTCTACCTCACTTATACATTTATTACATGATTTTTCATGTACTTGTCTTGTCATCCTTTTAGCTTAGGATTAGATTTCAGCGTTTTTTGGCACATAGCAGAAAAAAATGTAATTCTTTTTCAGGCCATCTTATTGTGATGATCACAAACGTAAAGACATACCTATATCACACAGGCACCTTCTAGCCAGGCAGAGTACTCCAGGTGGGGAAGCTTGGCCTTTTGTTATTCGAAAACGATACCTTAGAGCAGGCACGCTGAATTGTACAGCTCACGCTTCCTTCTTTCCCCTACACAAGTGACCAAGGCAACGAGAGACAGAGGCAGCAGTGAGAGGCGTTGCTACCAACGTTCAGTATATCTTTGTTCTAGGTGAAGCCAGATTACAAAAACTGGAAGAAACTAAAGCTTTGTTAAAATGACCGTACTGTTGAAAATTTGGTATAAATTTCTTACAAAGTGGCGGGACTTATTGATCAAGCAAAGCTTGCTGGTTCCTGTGAAGAATTTTGTCCTGATTTAGTGGAAGTATTTGCATCAGTCAGTATCTCTCAAGGTATAGTAACGAGGCGCATAGATTGGAGGGATAATTGGGTTTAAGGGCACTCAATTACAAGGTCATTAGCGCCCTTGAAGTCCAATGGGGTTAAAATCAATCTAAAAGGCTAAAACTAACAGGTAAATAAAAACAAGATAAAAACCCGTACAATGGTAGCTCAAATGCTACAATACAGCTTAAAACCATAGAAAGATTAAAATTCCAAATTAATGGGTCCCATTTTCTAAAATTTAGATTTAAAATGAAATCTAAAACCTTGGTCACCGCTTGCTCGTCTTCCGCAAGGGTGTTCGCCCTAATGACCGGCAGCTGGAGAGACCTGCGGAGACGTGTTAACCTAAAACAACGTAAAAGTGCGTGGCGGACCGTCAGAAATGAACCGCACAGCGGGCAAACAGGTTCTGGTGTCCAATTTAATAAAAATATATGACCAAAATAAGTGACCAATATGCAGACGAGCCAAAATCACCTACTCCAGCCGGGATAATCGACAGGAGGTCGCCGAGTGAATCGGAAGCTCCTTCACGGTCCTGAGCTTGCTGCCACTCATCGCGCCAGCACGAGAGCGTCGCTCTACGAACAACAAGCCTGAAGTCTTCCGCGGTGGCCAAATGGGAGGTAGCACCAGGTGTTGTGGAAGCCACCTTAGCCGCCGAATCCGCCCTTTCATTACCCTGCAAGCCAACGTGACCACGAATCCATGCATACACCACGCTAACCCCAGAGACGTGTAAGAAGTGGAGGGCGTCCTGGATACACTGTACAAGGGGATGGTGAGTGTACAGCTCATGAAGGCTCACAAAGGCACTAAGGTTATCGCTCAAAGTGAGGGAATTAAGCAACTTTCGGCGAACATGTAAAATGGCTCTGTAGATTGCGTAGAGCTCTGCGGTGTAGATGGATGTGGAGCCACGGAGACCGAATGTAAAGGGTTCGGCTCCATGGACGTACGCACATCCAACACCTCTAGAGCTTTTGGACCCGTCGGTAAAAATTAAGCTAACATTTTTATAGTCCGATAAAATTCTAAAAACAAACTACGGATACTACACGTGGCGATCATAGATTTCCGGTACACCGCCAACCCAAGATCTACCGGGGATGCTACACCCAACCAAGGAGGATACACCCGTTCACCCCTTGCATATATCATAGTTATCTCGAGTACATACCTCCTAAGAAGCTCCCGGAAGCGGAAAACCGACGACTTTGGTTTACAAGTGTATTCCTTTATCGTACGTCAAAGGAGGAATCACAAAAGGGTGAATACGTCTGATGGGAAGGCATGGTTTTTAAGCCACAGCCATAATTCCCCAGCAAAACATCCCGCCGAAAGCTAAGAGGAGGTTTCGCCGCCTCGGCATAGATGCTTACAACTGGACTAGTTGGAAATGCCCCAGTAGGTAACCGAAGGCCAGAGTTATGGGCCGTGTCTAATTTCTTCAGCATAGATGTATGAGCTGAAGCATGAATGATGCACCCATAACTATCCACGACACAATAGGGGTATTAAACGAGACGCATAGAAGAATTGGGTTGTGATTTGAAGGACCAAATAAGGTCATTAACATGTTTTTCTCTAGCCCTGGTCTAAGTGTTGGACAGATCTGACGAGGTGCGATGAATTGTATTTCTGAGGGGAGTTGATTATAAATTAAATATCTTATTTATGGCACAATTGCGACTTTGGGAACGGCAAATATTAGTTGCAAATTTATATCATTTCCCTTGCTTGCGTTTTGTGTTTACAATAAACGTTATACTTCTGGAAAAGTAAGCCAAACTTCTAAAGCAACAACATAATACATTTCCTTCGCAATTTGAAGATATAAAAAATTTGAGACGAGTATCCAATTATTTTGCACTCCTTTGAAGTTTCCATGTAGTGAGGCCCCACACAAGCTACAAACTACTTTTGCGGCAAAATTCCACGACACTAAAATTTCTGAGAAGGATGGATGGGAATTGTTTAAATGTTTGCCCTGCAGTGATTATCAGAGGTTACGTTTGTTTGCATCTAATTCAATGGTAGTCTTTGGCTGCACATATATCTGCGAACAAAACTTTTCAAAGATGAACTATATTAAAAGTGAGTATCACAGCAAGATCAGAGACGATCACCTTGCCTATCTTTTGAGACTGTGCACTTTGTCTTTTGCACCACATATTGCAGACCTTGTAAAACATAATTTGTGCCGCAGCGGTCATCCTAAGGAACATTATTTACAATGGCGTAAACTAAATGCGAATCCTTGTGATTTACTATATGTCAGAATGATAGCTACCTTCCGCCACTGGAACTCAGTAACCACAGGTAAATGCGCGATTCTATCGCAGAGAGTGGCAGGAGGTGATTTCAACCTCCCCTTTGCTGCTATTGAGCACTTCAGCCTTAGAGGGAGAGCTCCGAAACGCGCAGGGTGGCCCAATTCAGTACATAACGTGCATACATTTGGTGGGACTTCCTAACTATCCCAGACAGAAATAGCCTACGACGTTCAAGCCTGCGCCCAAGCCGAGGAATTCCAGCAGAGGCGGGTGTTCAGCAGTCCGACCGACCCCCTGGGGAAGCTAGTGGGCCAACACCTCGGAACGCAGCCAGCAGCGAGCCCGCCGATTGGCAGCAAGCTCTTGGTTGTGTATGAGAGGAGTTAGAGCAAACCAACACCAAACTATGCAGACTCGAGGAGCTCCTGATGACCACTCTCACCGCCGTCAACAACCGTCCACCAGCAGAGGAAGTTCATGGCCTCCACTCTGAGGTCCTTAACATAAACCAACGCCTGGGTAAGCTAGAGGAATCCTTAGCAGCCGCCGCCGCCCAACAGAGCAAGACAAACGCTGCCCTGCAGGTCATGCAAGACAGGCTGACCACGCTCTCCAACCAACTCATGGACGGACTTACACCGCAGAAACAGCTAGCAGAGTCAATCCACACCCAGCTCCAGGACAGCGCAGCCCAACACGAAGAAGGGATTGTCGCTCTTCAGTACAAAATTGGCGCATCACCGACGCTTTCTGCGATAACACACCCAACGAGACCTCAAGCTACTGCACGCGCAAGCTTGAAAAGATTGTTGGATACATCAATGACACAGCACCCAACAAGAAGCTATACAAAGCCCTCCGCGAACACCAGGACCACATTACCCACAGCATCTATGACATGAAGATGTCCCTGGCTCCAGAACACGGGGTCCCTCCACCGCACTTTCTGCCCCATCGAGACTCCCGCACACGCAGGACGCCGCCGCCACCAGACCAGCAACGCCGCCTCCCTTCCCGGCCATGAGCTGTAGACGGCCTTGGCCCTTCCGCATCACCACAATCTAGTTCCCACGAGGACTTTAACGACTCTAGCTGATTACGTATAAAAAGATCACCACTGTAAACAGGTCGTAGTCAGGGCCCACCGGGTCATGGCTGCTACCTGACCACCACATACGATCTACCGCAAACCAAGTTTCTACACACGAACTAACGGGTGCTAAAGCGGTAACGGTCAACAAGAATCATCAACACAGCCCCAAGTAAATACAGCATAACAGGCCCAAAATAAATAGCGACAACTCAGAACAACATCCTCCCCAAGCCCCATCATTCTTCCTGCCCAGATACCCACATACCCAGTTGTTGATTTTTCCATTACCTTTATTCCCGTTTTCCCATAAAGGAGGGGAAGGAGACGGATTTCTCGAGAGTTCTAGTTCTTTGTTCTAGCCGTCTCGATTGTTGGAGAACATTCCGGAATGTAATTAATCTATAAATAGAGGAGCCCGCCTGCCAAAAGGGTCAGTCAGTCGTTAATTGAACTCGCGTGCGTGAACAGCTGTGTTGTGGTCGTTGACCTCGCAAGTTATATTGTGTATGTGACCTAATTCTGGACCGCTATGTGCGAAGTGTGTTTATACGGAAATAAAGTGCAATGTTTGTTGTTTGTAAGCTGGACTTTTAAGTTCACGAACCCGAAAAGTCGCAATACGTAGTTAAACCTGTTAAACTAACTAAAAATTCCTTAAATGCCTTATATACGGATGGATATTCGCTATTTAATTTTACCGGCCAAGTGAAGTACATTTTGTAAGGCGTAAAATGTAACTTGAAGAGTTTTCAGTTTGTAATATAAGTTGGAATTTAGAAGTTAATAGTGTTTATGACACAGGGCGTGTGACACACAAAATATATTTACACATTTTCATTGAAATAGTCGTTATGTCTCTCTTGGGACAATATGTCTCCCAATACGTCTAATTTTGTGTGTATCTTAACACAAAAATATATGCCTACTACTGAAAATCTTCCGTTTTTCTTTTATGTTTAAAGCCTAATTATGATTATATAAGTTATTTACTGTATTAACTAGAAACGTATCTTTTCAAACAAGGTAAAAGCATTTGTTGCCTTTGCTAGAAGTACGACGCAACATAAATGTCTTATCAGTTTCCAATAAACGGCTATGATTATTTCATATGATCAACAAAAATTATGTAATAAGAAGGGAATTTCACGAATTTTGCAGTCGTTTGAAATTTTTGGTAATATATATGTACAGATTTTCCAGTTCATTATAATAAAAATAAATTTCCCAAAAAATGTGGGCAAGATGTTCTACCGCATAGCTATCGATAGATTTCACCGAAACGATTTCGTCCCACCAATGAAGTGGATTACAAACTAAAGCACATAATAGGGGATGTAATTATTGCACACGAATGCTTATTATCGCAATAAAACGGTGCATTTACATACAATTCAATAAACCCAGCGCTTTACTGCACCGTTTATTTATTAGTTTTATGTGATGGTCAGAGTTCAGCATAGTTTTTCAAGCCCATTCCCATTTTCATTTCATCCATTAATTATTAATAAAAATGTTATGTTGAAAGATAAAAACGCAAGTATCGAAGAAAAAAAGAATAATTTCTGCGGTATTTCATATAATGGAATTTTGGCTGCTTGGAATACAGGAATCTCGGATACCTAAACGGCACCTGAAATATGAATAATTAGTATGTGTTTAAGATTAAGTATTTTAGGTTTATCTTGCAGAATTGAGTCTGAAATAAGGATTAGGTTTACAGTATAAATATTTGTATTTCCTGGAAATATACTAAAGATGATTTTTAATCTGAAAAAAACGACACAAAATTCACTAAAGTATAGCTCACAGGAAAATTAATATATACCTCTTCCACCTCAGGTAAATGAGTGAGTGGTGCATTACAGCGTCTGCTAAATATGCTCGGCTACTGTTCATGGAGATGCACGATAATTTAATTACTGACGTAGCCACACAACGTTTCTCCATGTCCGTATTCCTGAATGTTATGTGCAGCTAACCGTTGCTAAAAGCAGGCGGTTCTTTGGATAACTGCTATGGCATTTTAATCACGATCACCAAAGTTACGGTGTTCATTCTCTTAAAATATTCTGAAGCTATGCAAACACTACCAACATATAAACAGATGTTAAACATTGCAATGTAATGTTTGCTCTTTTAAAATATATAAAATATTTATATTCATAGTGACTTAATGAAATAGACTGGATAACAGCAGAAATGTGTATATTTTAATAAATTTTCTGCCAAAAATTCATTGAATCGATTTCCTATTGTACGAGCACTTTTGCTTGATTAGGGGGAGAACAAATTTTCATTTCAAAAAACTCGATCTATAGTGTAACCGCAGTATCAGTCAGCGATAGGAGGCGGCGAATTAATCGAAATTAGATAAATAAAAAGGAACGTAACTTACTACAAATTCTCTGTTAAACTAATATAAAAATCTTTTTATATTAATATGACATTAGAATGGATAGAGTAATGATTAAAATAGCGGTTGACTTAAAGAATAAGAAGGGAAGAATATAATTTAATATAACATATATACTAGCATCCAGGCAAGAAAGATAAATATTCTTGTAAAAATCTGTGCACATCGGAGAGACAGGAAGGAAAGACCGTTACCTTCTTTATGCTAGTAAAAGTTCAATGTCTGAGAACTATAGAAAATTTCCAGCCAGGAATGTGTTCGGACAAAGGGCCTTCAAAATGCAGCTGAGCATGAACGATAAAAGTGATTTAGTTCGCTCATTTGATAATGATGTATACCGTTACAAACAACTCAGGGTAGGTGTTCCTTAGCTCAGGGTGGGCTGAACGTCAATGAGTTAGATGAGGTTTGCAAACCAATGCGAAAATTCGAAATAAATGAGAAACCAATAATAATGTAACATTTGAGAAGTGTGAGGTAGTTTGGTCATGGGATCAAGTTAGAGAGGTTCGAACTGAATCGTGAAGTAAGAAACATTTACTTAGAAGGTGATACTAAGACATGAAGGACGTGTTCATGCGCATTAGGAAGAGAAGCGAAGATTTATAAGTCTGAAATGTAGGGAAGTTAAGAATAGCGTAACCAGCGCAAGTGGAAACAGCATTAGAACTTTATTAGAGCAAAGTAGTCGCCGTATAAAGAAGAAACAGGAACCATGAGGAAGTAACATTAAATAGTATTCCAGGGTTTCAAGTAAAATTGAATTTATGTTGCGAATTTTACTAATAAGAGGTCATCGATCCAAGTCGATAAGCAAACTTAGTAGGAATTAAACCAAATGTTTTTGAAACAAAGTGTTATTAATACGACTGAGTAGCCAACAACCACCAAAAGCTATTTCCTACAACCATTCAGCTGAGGATAAGAGAACTCATGGCTCCAATTAGAACCCAATCAATTTTACACTGGTATGCGGGTTTGCCGCAATAAGATTAACTGAAAATATTTTGATAAAGGCATATGTAGTTTTATTACAACAGCTACCATGGCCGTTTTTGTATGTTAGACAACTTCCCCAAACCACTATCAAGCCTAGATGACAAAATGCTTTTGCTTTCGAGTGTTTTGCTTTGAGTTCACACTTCATGGTTCCAGTAGGATAAGCATTAGGCTTATCACGGAGGGGATTCGGCACTGTGACAGGTCTTAGCAAGTACCTATGCCCCCAAGTGGGGCATCCACAGAAGGAGGGATAGGGTGAAAGGAGACAGATTTACAGCCCCAAGGAGTCACGACAGTGCAGAGGGAAGAGTGATAAACCAGTTGAGAACATCCATGGCAGGCCAGCACAACTGGCATCCCGCCCTCTGTGGTCCAGAAACCGCCTACCAGGTCGGCCCGGAGACTGGAAAGGACGAAATCTTTATTACGAGCGTAACATCCTGCCATACAGCCCCGGGACAACCGCCGGCACTTGTACCCTGTAAGAGATCACTAGAACAGAGATGATGAGAAATAATAGAGATGAAATTCAGGGACAAGAAATTCGGGGGAAGTAATTCAGCTACCCAGTATTCATCTGGTAAACCGGGAAGCCCTCGGCAAAGTACATGGTTCAGGTAGTTCGGCCGCGGGAATTGAATGCGGTCCACAGAGAAATTCGCCTGAGCCATGGTGCTCAGTTGAATGGTATCAATAAGGAAAATATCTAAAGCAGACAATCAATGTCGTTAAAACCAATATTTCGTAAGTGAATCAAGAGGAAAGAAACGCTTAGCTTATACGGCTGTTTACGGTGGAAATAAATTCTCGAAAATATTCCTGTTCTATGTTTGGTGAAGTTCATTTTCAAACATTTAGCGTTTACCTAGCTCTTTGTTTTGAAATTGTGTTGTTCAGTACATGTCAAATAGATAAAGATGAGTGGACATATTATACGCATACTCACACTTTCACACATTTATGCATACGTAGATGTTTTAAACATGAGTGTTTCTGGTTTCAGCGAGCTTCAAGTGTATTTTCTTTATGGAGCTCTCCGATGCAATATACACTATATCCTCCAACATTACATACATACAAGATAATATAGAGATTATCCTTCCTACACAAATGGAGTTGTGTAATTGTTTGTCCGAGAGCTGTCACAATGCCAAATAGAAACAATTGCATAGTTGAAACAAATGAACAAGGTTTGTCGACATTTGAAAATGCTCTGTGGGAACTAGTCAACTCTAATGACGGTCACAAGCAAATCTGTGAGAGAACGGGATAATCAGATAAAAAGAGGAACGTCATAAGTTAGAACCATTAAAATAAGGCAAGTGGAATAAGTTCCCTGGGGAATCTGCTGTTAGCAGTGCTGCAGCAATGAGCAGTTTTACGTAGCTAGTCGTGTTTCCGCAGAAAATCTGACAGTTCCATTAAAACTCACGATTATAGAAGAGCGTTAAGGGATTAACAAGGTGGTCATTAAGCTTGTTAACAAGCGTTAGCAGTAGCTGTCCGAAAAATGGAACTCTTACACAAGTTCTTTACGATTCGTTAAAGGTACCGTCAATATCAGAACAAAAGAGAACCTCTGCGGCTACATTCTTTGAATTGTGAAACAGAAGATGCAACAAGTACTGTATGAATAAGTTGTTGTTCCTTGGAAGTAAATGTCATGAATTTTATGCGCTGATCTAACTTCTTCGAAGCATCTATGGAACTGTACGACGCTAACTTACCGTTTCCTGTAAAGGAAACGTAGTGTTTTAGATTGCATAATTTGTCAGCGAGTGGTCTGAATCCACATCATGGAAATGAACTAGGATGACATTTCAATGCCTTTATAGAAAATAAAAAGAAGACACAAAATCAAATATGCTTTAGTGCTTCTTTAGATTTACCTTATTGATATGTGGTCGAAACACAAGATCATGCGTGACTATATGTACAGAGGCCGACATAAGTATTCGAACGTAAACATATTTATTACTTATATTATTTTCAACCTACGCAGAATAAGCATACGTAAATGAAACTGGTACAAAATAAACTCAAATCTTCCATTAAACACATAAACCCATAAATGGCAACTGAAACTAATTTACACAAGGAGAAATAAAACAGTTACATTACATCTGGACATAAGTATTCGAACAGAGAACAGCTACTATTTAGTTTTCACCCCCTTTGTTTGATTTACTGCTGATAATCGTTTGAGCATTGTCTTTATGTGTTGTTTAGTGACTGCAGAGTACATATTTCTCCACCCTGTTTGTAGTTCTTTCAGGTGGCCCTTGCTTCTGATGTGATGCTTCCGCCCACGCTCCTCGAGTTCCTTCCAAATGTTTTCTATATCATTTAAATCTGGAGATTGTGGCGGTGTCTTCAAAGTGTGAGGAGTGTTGTACACGATCCAAGGTCTTACAATTTCAGCAGTATGCTTCGGATCGTTGCCCTGCTGGAAGTAATAATCATGCCCTAATCCCAGCTTTTCTGCACTCTTTTTAAGATTGTTTTCAAATATCCTCTTGTATTTCAATTTGTCCATGGTCCCATCTATGAACACCGGTTCCCAAAGCCAGATGAAGCTATACAACCCCATACCATCACACTACTGCTACCATGTTTCACTGTAGCTACCATGTTCTTAGGTTCCCATTCTGTATTAGGCAGTCTCCACACTTTAAGACGTCCATCACTCTTGTATAACAGAATTTGCTCTGTCCGATCAGAGAACCTTATCCCAGAATTATGTTGGTTTCACCGTATACTGTTTAGCAAATTCTAAACGCTTTTTGTTATTCACCTTATAACATATGGTTTCTTCCTAAGAACGCGGGCATTGTACCCAGTAATATTTAAAACCCGTTCAACTGTTCTGGTGTGAACCACATTGTCAGAATATTGCTCAAGACATCCTCTAATCTCATATGCAGTGACTTTTGGATTCTGCTTCACCATTTTTATTATCTGCCTCCTGTCTCTGGTGGTGGGTTTAGAAGGAGCGCCATTTCTAGGTTTATTTACAGCAGTATTTGTCTGTTTGAAGTCTTGAATTGTGCAGAACACTGTAGTTTTGCTTCTGTTAATTGTTTTGGAAATTCCAGAGAGATATTTGTTTTGATTGTACATATTTATCACGATATTCCTCCCTGTCACCCTTGTCTCTTACATTTACGTCCCATATTACCTGTGAGTTCACAATCGGCTGAATAACTTTGAGGACACTGTCTCGAGGCATTGCATAAACACAACTGCTTTCTCTCTGTTATCTCCTTTCTTTCTGTTAAATTGGGTACGTTTGAATACTTGTGTCCTCCAACAAGAGGGACAGTAGAATAAATAGAGTACAGATTGTATATTAAATACATGCAAATTGATATTATAGATATTGTTTCCGAGACACAAAAGTTTGATGTTTACATATTTAGCCATTCAACGCTGCCAAATAAATATTACAGTATTTACAGTACGTGCAATATTACATGTTATACTATTCGAATACTTCTGTCAGCATCTGTATGTCGAAAATCATGCTGCTTCTTAACTCCTCGATTCTCTCGGAACTACCCTTACGTCCCACTAACTCACCACCAATTAGATATATCTACACTAATAAATACGTTATTATTAACATTCAAAGTTCAGAAACCTAAAGGTCAACAAAAAAGAAGAAAAGAAAACAAAGACGTAGTCATTCTTCTCCTGTATACATATAAACATTTGATTGCCATAATAATAATTCTTTTATGCCTATCTCCTCATGGAGATTTTCCATTTTACTATTACTTCCATGGTTTCGTAGCTACTCTACCACTCATGAAATCATAACTAGTTCTTACTGGCCACGTTTTCTGCCTCTTCTACATCTGATTCACATACAAATCAAGTCGAATGTTTTCTCAATTTATTTCCCGCGTCTTGGCATTGAACCACATATTTCCATATGATCGTCTTCCTAGTTTTCATTTATTTACATTTGTTACCTTATACATGTTTTACAGATGTAATATTAAATTATACATTTACATTCGCTTCTATTTAATCCTTTATGTCTTTATTTCATATTTTTTTCTTTCGATATATTAATTTCTAAATGCATTGGCATTTGTTCATTCTTCTTAATGCGACTTTATGGTTTCATATTTTATGAATGAGTCAGATTAATCTATAATATGTTAATTTCTGCTTCAAGCAACCGTGAAGTTAACTGATTTTCATACAGACAAAACTTTCATTCAGTTCATATTTTTGGAATATGATTTATTAATGTTATTTGTATATTACCGGAAAGAGTCTAAATATTCGTCTCGTTTCATCCGCTTTAGCCAGTTTAACATCTTAGATTATCATGAGATGTATAGTACAGTACGATCCAACTAAACTTGAGCCATTTCAATAGGCCATATCTTTTTGAACCAATAATAGCAAACAAGTGCAAATTTGGTAGAATATAATACACAATTGGGAGACTACATTACACTATTTACATCTCAGAGAAAATGTTAGAAGAGTCCTCCACCTGCATATATACATCTTTGTACTCGTCTCACCATATTCTCTGAAGTTTTACGGAGAGTATCCTCGCCAATGGTACTTATTTCGGTTCGAATGGATTCCTTGAGAACATCAATTGTTCGCGTCCTATTACTGTACTCTATTTTTATATACCTCCATAAGAAAAAAAATACGGTTGTTAGGTAAGGATTACCTGGACGAACACAACGAAAGGTGCAGTGACTAAAGCGTTCTTCCCGTTAGTGAAAAAAAGATTGCGTCAAAAGATTCCAATATCACCAGAACTCACTACAATGTTAACTGGCCATGGAAAATTAAATGCATACTTATACCGATTTAGAATAATAAATAACCCATTCTGTCCTTGCGGAGAACAGACCGTTAACCATATAATATTTAATTGCAGAAGACTTGATAAACAAAGACTATGATTGGCAAAAAGTGTAACAAGCAATGGAGGGAAATAGCCTACCACTAACGAGAAGATTGCGAATAATCACCTGAAGTCGTTCATAAAATTTGCAACTTCTATAAAAATCACTAATATGGACTGAAGTCTTTGGAGTTTAATAACGACAAATTGTGAACTCTATACAATCAACTTACTTCGGTTTCATTATAATCTTACAATCAACTAAAACATAAAGAACCATTTCTACAAATATGACAAGTATTTAGAGTGAAATAATTACAAATTGTGAACTCCCAAACATCAGCTAGAAGAATAGACTCAATTTAATGTACATAGTATCTAGAACAGAGAATAACCCAAAGTAAAATTGTTGTAATATTTATAATTACTAATTGAAAATAGGACATGCATCTATAAAGCATGTAGTATTACTATGTAATGGAGCATGCTGCTGATATCAATAAAGCAAAAAACAAAGTCCCATGGTGGCATTAGGTGTATGGCACGTTGCTCCATTTTGCTGGAAATAACCTTCTCTAAATTCGATAATCTCCATAAAGCTTCAGAGAATATGGTGATACGAGTGATAGATGCTGGTGGAGGACGCTTCCAATATTTTCTCTGAGATGTCAATAGTGTAATGTAATCTCCCAACTATGTATTATGTTTTCCCATAATTTGCACGTGTGTCTTAACTTTGTTTCAGAAGTTATGGCCTATCGAAATGGTTCAGGTTTACATGGATCGCACTGTAGTATTGCAGCCTCATCAAAGTAATCACTTTACTCGCAATATGGAAACGACGATCGAGCACGAAACGAATTTCCTGTTTAACATAAATGATTATATCGCAAATAACCATTGGGGTATCTGTTCCTAGAGATAATTGGAAAGGGCAGACAAAATTAACTCTTCCTAAGTGAGTGCTACGTTGATACACCTCGTCCCACATTATCATGAATTCATGACAGTGTGACATATGCAAGCAGTGGTGTAGCGCAATCTCAGAGAAGTGACAATTGTGGTTTATTCCAAAGTGCTCTGTAACCTTTAATGGTGTATTAGGTGTATAGCCTCTCATTACTTGTTTGGCACGTCACAAACAGTCTCTGTTAACTTAGGCATTTAATGTTGCACACAACAGGGCGCACTCATGTCTGCTTAGTTATGCACACAAATAAATTGCTTTCTGACCTGAGGTATTATAGCGTTCTGTAAGCTTTCGGGTGAACGTCCGCGGAAGTTCTGTTGCTTTAAATGCCTTATGGTTTCTGAATAGGATACAGAATGTGTATATAGATCTTGGATATTTGGTCAAACATTTTTCTTTATTAATAATTGTTTTTGAGGAAAAAGTACAACTTTCATTGAAACAATTCGATCCGTTACCTATAGTTGTTGAATAGTAATAGTTTTAACAACATCGAACCAATAAACATGCAAGCCGAAATAGTAAATATCGTGAGCAACTATATATACTAGTTTCCTCAGTTCTAATTACCCTTTGTTATAATTAACCGAATATACGAGGGCGGACCCAAAAGAAACCGGATTGTTGTCATAAAAACTTTATTGATGAACCTTTTACAAAATTACTTCAGTCACCTTCAAGATACTCTCCATTACATGCGATGCACTTCTCAAGTCTCTTTTCCCACTGTTGGAAGCATGTTTGGAACTCTTCAAGTTTGATATTGTCCAGTGCCCTTTGCGAAGCTGCTTTTACCGCCTCCACATCGTCATAACGCTCCCCTTTTAGCGTTTTTAGCATTTTTGTTTTCGTTCGTGGAAATAGGAAAAAAAGTCGCACGGGGCTAGGTCTGGCGAATACGGAGCGTGGGGAACGATAGGCCACCTCTAAGATGCAAAATAGTGGGTCGCTCGTTAAGGCCGTGTGTGCTGGAGCCTTGTCGTGATGCAGAAACCAGTCACCTGATCGCCAAAGTTCCGCGCGTTTCCTCCTCACATCATCTCGCACACGCTTTAAAACATCCAAGTAAAAGTGCTGGTTAACAGTCTGGCCAGAGGTTACGAATTCCCGATGCACAATTCCAACAACATCAAAAAAGACAATGATCATCGTCTTCACATTTGACCTCACTTGTCTTGCTTTTTTGGTCTGGGAGAGTTGGGAGTCATCCACTGGCTTGACGCTTGCTTGGTTTCTGGGCAATACCTATAGCACCAACTCTCATTCCCTGTAATGAATTTGTTAAAGAAGTTTGGGTCACGTGCAATCTCTATTTTCAAGTCCTGACAGACATTCATGCGGACGGATTTGTGCTCCTGAGTGAGAAGGCGCGGAATAAATTTAGCAGCAATACGTCTCATGTTCCAATCCTCCCTCAACATCCGCTGGCACGAGTTCCAGCTGATACCTCTCGCTGCTGAAATGTGGTTGATCGTTTGGCGAGATCCTCGTTGATCGTTTGCCGGACCTTTTCAATGCTCTCCTCGTTTCGCGATGTTGAAGGGCGTCCAGAACGAGCTTGGTCTTCAAAACACATCTCACCACGTTTAAACGCCCAAACCACTCGAAAACCTGTGTGCGGCTCATAGCGTCCTCCTGGAAAGCTTCCTGAAGCATCTGGGTTGTCTACGTTGCAGTATTTTTTAAGCAGGAAACAAAATTTCACACGCACTCTTTGTTCTTTTAAAGTTGCCATAACGACTTCGCATAGGTAACCCGCCATCAGTAACAGAAACACCATACCACACTTGCACGTTCAGCTGTACACAGACGCCGTCTGCACAGCTGTTTCATGAAGGTCTCCACTAACACCATCTAGCGCGAGAACTCTGCACTACGTCTACGAGTGGCAGCGCCCTCTGAGTCCGGTTTCTTTTGGTTAGTATTTGTTTAACAATTGTGTGCTTCACATATGTTGCCAACTGTCTTGCGGGATATTAGACTATCTAAAGCTAACACATGATACTTAAACTTGCCGATATCATCTTAGCTTTATAGTTTTACGAAGACTGAACCATACGGAAAACGTTAATAAAATTGCCATGGATTTAGGAAAAGTATAATAGGATTGCAAAAGAAAATGGTTCAAAATGTACTCTTGTGCTTGTTAAAAACATGTATTTCCTTTAAGTAAAGGAAAGAACGCGGAAGTTTGCAAAAGTAAGAAATGTGTCACATACTATCTTCATGATTTAGGTAACAAAGGGAAAATGGAACACCTACTTCACTACCTATTTTGCAAGAGAAGACTCTCAAGTGGCATTCTACGGAGAGTATATGTTTACTGTTGGGTGTTCCATTTCCCCGATAGGTGTAAGGATAAATATCAACCAGCAACACCTTCGTGGAGAAAATCTATCTACTGCTGAAATTAAATATGCTAATAAATTCAGAAAGGTTTTTAAATATTAATTAGAACTCTTTAACTAAAATCAAATTAGGAACTTTGGAGACGCATGCATCCGAGACAGAAAATGGGATATCAGGTTATGAAATGGGGTGGTCCTTGAACGTTAGGAACCTGGTTGAGTCCTTCCAGCACTCAACACCTCATAATGTAGGGAAGGTGACTGGTGAGGGTTACAGATGCAGGAGATTTACTGGACAGGTCGGGGTTTTCCTCGGGGTTCGCTCTGCATGGACTCTCTTCTTTGTTCCATGGTGTAGGAAACGTCCTGACTGGGTGTGGTATGATTAGCAAAGAAAACACCTCGACTGTTCCATGCTCTATTTATTCACAATTGTAATCAGGTTCCTCACTCGCCACCTGGAAAGTCACAGTTTGCAGACACGTGTGATGTGTTTGGCAGTACCGATAGAGTTCTTTACACGTGTTGTGTATTCGGTGTATTCTTACCGTCCTTGTATATACAACGCGACTTCACTACGCCCCGACCGATTGTGTTTCCGTTATCAAACTCACGGATCAACGTGTTGTGTATTCGGGGTACTCTTGATATGTATGACGTAACTTCACTACGCCCTGAACGACAGAGAGAGCGTCTCAGCTATTGAGATTACGGATCCGCCTCCCATGTATTTCCCCCTCTATTGTTACATTTTGAATTTTGTGTGAATTACGTGTGTAAGTTCTTAACTGTAATTTGTTGATTTCAATTGCGAGTTTGAACTATCGTACGAATTGTGTATGTGAGCATGACCGAACTTTGGTAGAAATGTTCCCACTGCGTCCACTTACTTAATTCCGAAGTACGTACGGTGCGAAAGTTCAGGAATGTAGTTAATCTGCAAAGCAATTGTATCGATCACGCAAGTATTGGCATGAAAGAGAGTACAGTGCGACAGACTGGCCCTCCATATGGTTCGCAGGCATTGTTCCTAGCGGTGAACTTTTATGAAGAAAGCCGACCGACCTGTGTTCTCAAACTTCACTTTGCTGAGAGAACTCATATTTCTGTTTCTCCGTTCATCTACATATCTAGTCTATCAAACACTTCTTATTTTATATGCATGACCTATCTACTATGATGTGTTTATCTGTAATAGTTTGCATTTCCTTTCGATGCAAAATAATCAGTACAAAATATGTATGCTAACCTAATATTATTTTGATATGGCATATATTAAGCGATTTTATGTTCGTGACCAGTGAGAACAATAACAAAAAGAAGTAGGGACATAAAACAGACTCTGCAGATAAGTATATCAATCAACTAGCTCTAAATAGTGACCATAAGGAAAACGAAAAAAACCACAATACCTATTTAAAAACGTAGGAAAGCAACTTATGAACTTAATAATTTTGCAACATGCAAAATTACTTGAATTTGTCAAACTTACAAAGCTACTTTAAAGAACAATTCTTGACACAGCTTTGATCTCAGGGTTGAAGACATTCTATAGGCAGAAATCCGGTAATTACAACTTCTATTTCAATAATGTATCGTCCGTGAAGGAGTGATGAAATGAAAATTTAACAGCCCTATGTCTCGCTCCTAAAGTACCTTCGGTATGTCAGACACTGCTATGAACACTTCAGAAGCTCTGAAGAATAGAAGCATAGATAAACTTAATTTCCGGTTATATTAGAGTAGAGGACGAATGTGAAATGATTAATTAACTAAAGAGAATGGATATTGGTAGTGGAGGCTGGAATATTTGCATCTTGGAATGAAGTTCATCATATTAAACTGGTTAGTCTCAGAAAAATTCAAGAAACAACCTTGGAGAAAGCACAGAATGGACAGACAGCTGAGACAGTACACCTTTTGAAGAAGTGCTCAAATGGTTATGTTTGACAACGGATTATGCCGAATAAAATCTGTGAACTTTAAAGAATGGTACAATTGTTTCAACAGCCCAAGGGATTGAGGCTAGTTTGAATATCAATGAATGTAAATAGGCAAGTCAACAGAAAAAAGTACTACAATAAATGATTACAGATGCTAAAATAAAACACCGTTTCTGGAAGCCCAGGTATTTATTCAATGAACATTTCTTTTGCCTTCACATCTGTGACAAAGGCCTACGAAGGCCAAAAATACACAAGAGGGAGTCTTGCATGTCATTTGCGTCTACAAAGGAACAACTCATTTCATTAGTTTTGTGCTTTAAGTTTTAACGCTTACCTTAGTGTATTCTCTATCATATCATTTCATGGTTAACCCTATCATAGAAAACGCTGAATTGGTTTTTCATCTACCATGTTTGGTTTTCCATAATTTCTCTTTCATTTAGCTCTCTTCCTGTCCCGCAGCTATACCTCTAACTTTCGTGGCGTATAACGTTGCCAGATAAATGGCGCACATGCTCATCCGTGTAAAGGGTATTCTTCGAGAACACAAAAGGCTTGCTAGAAAGTAGGTAAAGAGGCCATTGAGACCCGATTCCTTCTGTTGAAACACAACGTACTTTACACATTTGCTTACTCCACAAGTGATGGAGCCGGTTCTTCCAAGATTAATTACCGCATTTTAACTTATTTCGGATCAACTACAGCTGAGCAGCCATGGCTCGAATCTGACAGACATTAAACAGATTTTCTAACTTACTGACCTCGGGGGTTATTCTGATAACATATATAGCACTTAGGATACTTTCCACCTGCTTAATTTAATTTTGTAAATGGTCCCTGCAGTTCAACTTTGTGTTACATTGGTATTCCGCTATTAAAAGAGTGAATGGTGTTTGCTTTCATATGGTATTACTAACCAGCTACCAATTTGGTTGCTTTTATGTTTTTCCTCAGTTCAACTTCTTTGTTATGCACAAATAAATCATTTAATAATCACGTACCATCAGTACCTGTGATATTTTTATTTACGAATGCATGTTTTGTTTCTTTGCTTTTGGAACCATCAAACTTACTAGAATTAAAGGGTGTTCTTCCATTTACAACGTTGTGTAACTAATTTTTCTATAATGGACTACAGTATAACCGTGAAGGAAGGGAGAGTTTATAAATTCTTATGTGTTTTCATTTTAATAATGAACTTGATTTAAAGAAAACGTTGTGTCTGCACCTCATTCCTCCTCTCACTTCTCTCGTTTAAAATTGCATAAGAAGGAATAATATTGATAGAGAAAGGTATTATTCAAACGAATACATCTGATACACATGTGAGGCACCTAGTATCAAACACGGACATTCACAATTTTTATCGAAATTGAGTTTAGAATTGATGTATTTCATATTTGGCATGCTACTTTTGAATCTGCATTCCGTTTGTTCCTGAAATGGACCTTTATACGTATTTTTCACTGTTTTTTGTAATTTTACGCCCTCCAACGTTAAGCATTATCGGACGGTGAATGAAATGGGTGAAAATGTGTCCAGGGTCCAAGCAGCTTAGAGCTACCTGACAGTTGTCTTTAAGGATAAGGGAAACCCCTAGGAAAAGCCTTATTCAGGTAGCCCACCCTGATCCAGATTCAAACTCGGGACTTATTGAACGTGAGGTAGTCACACTACCCTCTGCGCTATCGAGGCGAGCTTTTCAGAACTGAAATATGTAGCCAGTTCCAAAGCCGGACACCTCCATGCTCAGTAAGTATCAAAAATGGACATGGCCGTTTGAACCAATCAAATCGCTGGAAATCACTAAAAACTGTCATGGCCTCCAGTTTATGGTTACATTTTGACGTAATTGTGGTGTTTTGATTTTGTTCGTGTATTTAAATGAAATATAATAGCTTCGGGACAATTTGTAAGCTTAATATGGTGCAAAATACATTGGAAAGTAGGTGTCAAAATGAACCAAAAAAAAACTTGTTAATGAGGGAAAGTTGCTAGTCCAGATTTTGGAAGTGAGTGAAAGGAGAATCCTCATCTTAAGTGGCACTCTGATATCATTCAAAGTTGTTGTGAAAATGACACAGAAAATACTGTTGAATGTGACTGCTTCTAAAACACTCAACACTTGCACTGAATCAGATATTATCTGCAAAGAAATAGAGTAACAAGAAGGGAAAGTATATGGCGTATATCAAAAATTAGAAAGAAATATTTTTTTTTTTTTAATTTTATAATGCAACAACTGAATCTATTATAATTGCAATAAAACACTAACATTCATTTCTTTCAATCACAATCCATTTCCTTAACCTGGAAATTCTTTGTTTCAAAAACGCACACTTGCATCTATATTTGTTTCAAAATTAGACATAAGCCAAGTTTAGTTTCAAATGCGGACATTACATATTTTATACTGCTTTTATAGTGCATTCAAGCAGTTTTTTATATGGAGACCTTGATTATTGTGCCATTAGAGCTGCAAAAACCACACAAAAATTTTCAGGTTAACAAAATGAAGGTGTGATAGTAAAACATAAATACCTCTTGAGTGAAAAATAGTGTCAATGGCCCTTGTCCATTTTTGAAACTAGGCTCCTCATGTCTCCATTTCTCAAGTTTATTTAAAATAAGTGTTGAAGAATCAGATACGTCATTTTTTGTGGTCCTATTTTTTATTTTTTATTTTTATTTTTTTATTTTTGTATTATTTTTTATATCATTTACGTTCTCCAACGTTAAGTCATATCGCACGATGAATGAAAAAGTGAAATGATGCTCAAAGGAGCCCAGGGTCAATAAAATATAGTTACCCGACATTTATCTTTCAGGATAAGGGAAACCCCTGGAAAAACCTTATATAGGTAATTCACTCTGATCGAAATTCGAACTCGGGACCTTTTGAACGTGACGCAAACATGCTACCACCACGGTACCAAAGCGGGCAGTGTGTGATCCTTAAACATAAATGTGATACTATGAGGTGTGCAAACAGCATCCCTTGTGTATGATAGCTTTAAAATATCCCTTTTGTGTTGTATTTATAAAATTGATTTTTTTTTTTTTTTGGGAGCTTTTGTAAGCTTGTATCACAACCAAGAGTTAAAGGATAATATAACTTTAAAACTTTGCTCTTTCTGATACCTTAAATTTCATTTTTGATAAGCCCTTGAGAGTGAGAACGGGAAACCAAACTTCACCCTCGGATAGCAGCGGGAAGGATCAATGTCGTAAGGAGCGACTAAGTATACCCTGATCAAATTAGTAGTGGCACGATATAAGGGTGTAGGGCGCGATGTTGCCAAACGTGTCGCTTGATATAATCTAGCACATTGGTAATCCCTGTCATAGTTAGCAAAGTTGACAATGACTGTTCAAGAAAATCCGATTGTTATACGCGGATACGATGTAAGACTGGAAGCTTGTACCTAGCTCTGTTAAATTTTAACAGCAGGCACTAGAGGAAACTAAGTAATGATACAGTCAACAGTGAATTACATTTAGCACATTTAATGCATTATCCTCGATATCAAGAAAAAGAACCGCGCCGATGTATTGTAATATCTATCGCAAATTTGTTTCATACCATTCTATTAACCAAAGGATATGACAGATATCTTTGAGAGGAACTGCCATATTTATGTGGGACGAGCTGCATGCTTCATCTGTTAGTATATATCCCCTTTATATATATATATATATATATATATATATAGTTTCTATATAGTATCTATAGATATATATAGTTTTATATATAAAAGTTTTTTTAAAAGTTTGATATCGAAGTTTTACCAGAAATGTGTGTGTTGAGGCCATTTGAAAAAAAATATAAAAGTTGCGTATGTTTGTGTGTCTGTTTTTGTCTGTTTGTTTTATTTAAGTTCTACCTCTTCCGAGAATGCCACTCGAATATTAAAATAAAATATACTGTGCGCGCACTGCTGGTTTTCTCAAAAAGACGGCAAAGTGCTATATAATTAAACATTTAAAAGTTTTTCATGACAAATTAAAACTTGCATTGCATTTTTATGGGAATAGTCCATCAAGCTCAAATCTTTCCAAATGACCTTTGCGTAAGATATAGACAAATTAATACTTTAAGACACTAAATATCCAGTTCTCATTAAGGTACACAGTGAAATTTGAAGTATAGGTTTTGGAAATTTAACACTTTCCAAAACAAGCATCATCATCATCATCATCATCATCATTGTTTTGCAATGTACATCGTCCAACGTTGTCATATCGGACGATGAATGAAGTGAGTGAAGTGATGCTCAAATGAGTCCGGGGTCCATGGAGCATACCCGACATTCGTCTAACAGGAAGACCCCCGAAAATACCTGTGTCAGGCTAATCGAGATTCGAGCTCGGGACCTCTTTTACGTGAGGCAGTCGCGCTACCATCTACGCTACCGAGGCGGTATGCATTATTATCGATGTGTTTCCAATACTTTTATTTTTCTCAAGGAAGAAGTTTCTCTATTATCTTTCTTTTTGTTTTTAATTTACGTTTTTCTTTCCTTTTTAATTTTGGTCAGATACCTTACCGGAATACAATTAGTCATTATAATAACTAATAAAATATACGACTACAAATTTGTCATAATTTCAGAAGCATATACATTAGGCAGCAGCTTCTCCATATATTAGATCCTTTGTTCCGCACCTAGGTTTCCCGGAATCGATCCCAGCGGCCCACATTTGGGATTTCAAAAAGAACCATTGAGAATACTGCACTCTTGTTGAAGTTTCACTTAAAGTAGGAGTAAAACAAATCTCGCATGCGGGATTTACAAGAAATTGAGTAATTTTACTCGTATTCTTATTTTTAACTTATCTGCACAGACTTGGAATCTGAAAGTCTGTGAAGGCGCAATTCAAAGCTCCTAAGCCGGATATTAATATTAAATCCTCGAGTGTCAATAAGGGGTGCTTATCGCGTACACTCGGTAAATAAACACACACTTATATGGCCGCAATCGAACCACGGATGTTACCTTGGCTGTAATACAATATTGAATGATGTTATTCAGCCTTAAATGGCTTCTTCAATGCACATCTCAGAAGCACGAGCTGGAAAATAGACACTATCAAAACCAGGCACATCCTATGTTTATTTTCCTTCTCCTTGCCCTGTAGAAGAGAAACCCCGTCACGAAGGAAACAATGTTAAAGTTATCACCTAGGTACTCACTGTTGAGAGATGCCCTATTTCTATTTGTACCTATATTTTATAGACGAATGGGCGAAGAAGGACATGTACATGAAGAATATGAATATTTCCTTGCATTTTCATATTTTCACCATTTTTGTTAATCACAAATTACGTCCCAATGTTTATATCATGAGGCAGTGGCTACGGTGTAAAATCAGCGCTGGGCGGTGCGGGAGATAAACGAAAATAGGTAATCCTTTTGGCTATCCTAAATAAATACCGTAAGTGCTGAAGATTCACGAAATGTTCTGATAATCTAACCGACCTCTAAAGCAGGAGGCCTGACTGCCCCATCTTTCAGGTAAGCAGATGTCCCTTTGTTCGTTGAGAGTTGCAGAACGAAACCGGGCAGTTTCGGTTAAGCGTAAGGCAATTGGGTGTGCAGACTTGGTTCTACTCAGACGGAAAAGAAGCGGTTCCCACGAATGAACTAGTTCGTGCAGTCCGCTCACAATTCTGCCGTGCGTTTAACTGCAACACCTGTGCGTTCTGCAACTGTTTTAACGCACGAAGGGATATTTAATTATGCGAAAGCCGGGGCAGTAAGGCTACCTGGCATAAGCAAGTAATTTCTCGAGAGTGAGAGAGAGTGAGAGAGAGTGTGAGAGAGAGTGAGAGAGAGTGAGAGAGAGAGTGAGAGAGAGAGAGTGAGAGAGAGAGTGAGAGAGTGAGAGTGAGAGTGAGAGTGAGAGTGAGAGTGAGAGTGAGAGAGAGTGAGAGTGAGAGTGAGAGTGAGAGTGAGAGTGAGAGTGAGAGTGAGAGAGAGTGAGAGTGAGAGTGAGAGTGAGAGTGAGAGTGAGAGTGAGAGTGAGAGTGAGAGTGAGAGTGAGAGTGAGAGAGTGAGAGTGAGAGTGAGAGTGAGAGTGAGAGTGAGAGTGAGAGTGAGAGTGAGAGTGAGAGTGAGAGTGAGAGTGAGAGTGAGAGTGAGAGTGAGAGTGAGAGTGAGAGTGAGAGTGAGAGTGAGAGTGAGAGTGAGAGTGAGAGTGAGAGTGAGAGTGAGAGTGAGAGTGAGAGTGAGAGTGAGAGTGAGAGTGAGAGTGAGAGTGAGAGTGAGAGTGAGAGTGAGAGTGAGAGTGAGAGTGAGAGTGAGAGTGAGAGTGAGAGTGAGAGTGAGAGTGAGAGTGAGAGTGAGAGTGAGAGTGAGAGTGAGAGTGAGAGTGAGAGTGAGAGTGAGAGTGAGAGTGAGAGTGAGAGTGAGAGTGAGAGTGAGAGTGAGAGTGAGAGTGAGAGTGAGAGTGAGAGTGAGAGTGAGAGTGAGAGTGAGAGTGAGAGTGAGAGTGAGAGTGAGAGTGAGAGTGAGAGTGAGAGTGAGAGTGAGAGTGAGAGTGAGAGTGAGAGTGAGAGTGAGAGTGAGAGTGAGAGTGAGAGTGAGAGTGAGAGTGAGAGTGAGAGTGAGAGTGAGAGTGAGAGTGAGAGTGAGAGTGAGAGTGAGAGTGAGAGTGAGAGTGAGAGTGAGAGTGAGAGTGAGAGTGAGAGTGAGAGTGAGAGTGAGAGTGAGAGTGAGAGTGAGAGTGAGAGTGAGAGTGAGAGTGAGAGTGAGAGTGAGAGTGAGAGTGAGAGTGAGAGTGAGAGTGAGAGTGAGAGTGAGAGTGAGAGTGAGAGTGAGAGTGAGAGTGAGAGTGAGAGTGAGAGAGAGAGTGAGAGAGAGAGTGAGAGAGAGAGAGAGAGAGAGAGAGAGAGAGAGAGAGAGAGAGAGAGAGAGAGAGAGAGAGAGAGAGAGAGAGTGAGAGAGAGTGAGAGAGAGTGAGAGAGAGTGAGTGTGTGAGTGTGTGAGTGTGTGAGTGTGTGAGTGTGTGAGTGTGTGAGTGTGTGAGTGTGTGAGTGTGTGAGTGTGTGAGTGTGTGAGTGTGTGAGGAGAGTGAGTGTGTGAGTGTGTGAGTGTGTGAGTGTGTGAGTGTGTGAGTGTGTGAGTGTGTGAGTGTGTGAGTGTGTGAGTGTGTGAGTGTGTGAGTGTGTGAGTGTGTGAGTGTGTGAGTGTGTGAGTGTGTGAGTGTGTGAGTGTGTGAGTGTGTGAGTGTGTGAGTGTGTGAGTGTGTGAGTGTGTGAGTGTGTGAGTGTGTGAGTGTGTGAGTGTGTGAGTGTGTGAGTGTGTGAGTGTGTGAGTGTGTGAGTGTGTGAGTGTGTGAGTGTGTGAGTGTGTGAGTGTGTGAGTGTGTGAGTGTGTGAGAGTGTGAGTGTGTGAGTGTGAGTGTGAGTGTGTGAGTGTGAGTGTGTGAGTGTGAGAGTGTGTGAGAGTGTGTGTGAGTGTGAGAGTGTGAGTGTGTGAGAGTGTGAGTGAGTGTGAGAGTGTGTGAGTGTGGAGTGTGTGAGTGTGTGAGAGTGTGTGAGTGTGTGAGTGGTGAGAGTGTGTGTGAGTGTGTGTGAGTGTGTGTGAGTGTTGTGGAGTGTGTGTGAGTGTGTGTGAGTGTGTGGTGAGAGTGTGTGAGTGTGTGTGAGTGTGTGTGAGAGTGTGTGAGAGTGTGTGAGAGTGTGTGAGAGTGTGTGAGTGTGTGTGAGTGTGTGTGAGTGTGTGTGAGTGTGTGTGAGTGTGTGAGAGTGTGTGAGAGTGTGTGAGAGTGTGTGAGAGTGTGTGAGAGTGTGTGAGAGTGTGTGAGAGTGTGTGAGAGTGTGTGAGAGTGTGTGAGAGTGTGTGAGAGTGTGTGAGAGTGTGTGAGAGTGTGTGAGAGTGTGTGAGAGTGTGTGAGAGTGTGTGAGAGTGTGTGAGAGTGTGTGAGAGTGTGTGAGAGTGTGTGAGAGTGTGTGAGAGTGTGTGAGAGTGTGTGAGTGTGTGAGTGTGTGAGTGTGTGAGAGTGTGAGTGTGTGAGAGTGTGTGAGTGTGTGAGTGTGTGAGTGTGTGAGTGTGTGAGTGTGTGAGTGTGTGAGTGTGTGAGTGTGTGAGTGTGTGAGTGTGTGAGTGTGTGAGTGAGTGTGTGTGTGTGAGTGTGAGTGTGTGAGTGTGTGAGTGTGTGAGTGTGAGTGTGTTTCTCGAGGGACTAAAGCTGCTGTTCTCTGAGCCAGCCTGTGACTACACAATGACTACAGGAATGCTGCTACAGTAGAGAATTATGTTCGACTCCACAGCGAATGAACCCTCACATTGAACTGGTTATTTGTATTTCATTATACCATTATGCCCTGTAGAAAGTGAAATTAGAAACCAAGTGAAGTTTTATGTAGAGTTAAACTATGTTACACTGGCAATGCTACAGCAGAGTCTTGTGTGGTGGAAATTAAAACTGAGCTTGGTATAATATTAGTGAGTTCCGGGAGTCTAAAAATGCTTAAGCGTGATTAATAAATTACTTGCTCACGCTTTTATTGTTATAAGAACCTTTGCTATATACACGTAAACATTAAAGGAAAAATTATTTTATGCAAACTATGTGCACATTATGAATGGAAACTGAGTTGTGGTTTCCTATTACTGTGTACTTTTATTTTAGAACACACGCACACATATGTACACGATAAAGCTAAATTAATCGTGGAGATACTTCCTCTCAACTTAAAATGTTTTAGAAAATCAAGCAAAAGATTAACCGATAACTATATATAAGAGTTGGCATAATTTAGGTTCTAAGCTATAATCCGAGATGTAGTAACGTTGTGTAAGTCAGAGAAACATGTTTTTTGCACAATTTTGTAATCGGTAAATCAATATTTTCTAGCGGCTGCTTTCTCCTTTTTTTAAAAAAGAAAGAGGACGGTTATACTTTGAGAGTCTCTCCTTGAAATATATGTTGAAAGCGTTTCATGTTTAGGTGCTCTGTGTTTTCTCTGTTGCTTTTATCGAATGAGTATATTTTTTGTTTTAGATAATAAAATAACTAATGGAGCTCTTGCTAACCTGACATATATAATAATTAAACAAGTTAAACTAAAAGGTGGTTATGCCCGCATATTATAGAAACTGGTACCTCTCATCAAATCTTTATTGGGAGAAACAAAGAAAACTGAGATAAATCAAAGATTTTTCTTTGAAAAACTTGAAACTGCATAATGGAACCGAGTCAATTTTGAACCTGCTGATGTTTAAAGCAATGTAAAATAGAGAATGTCTGGACGTTTGTTGTGTTTTGCAAGCATTATTATATCCATTAGCATGCAACTACGGAAGCTTTTCAAACACATAAAGGAAATCATGCCACAAGGCAGAACATTATCTAAAGGGTTTAAGTCAGATCTGTCACACACGTATTGCTTACAAATTGGTTTTGCTAAGTTATGTTATAGCTATACAGTTGGTGCCACCAAATACAACTATATCGTTACATTAAGCTGAATGCACCTAGGACCTAAATTATAAATGCTATTTTAATTATTTATATCATTTTTATAATTGGATCATACTTTTGAAGGAAATAAGTGTTTCATCATTATGTATTGCTAAACGAAATGTGTATCATAACCAGAAACTGCCATTTAATAAGTCTCTGGACAAATAATTGAGGTAGAATGTTTGAGTGCACTGGGAAGCACGAAGAAATAGATATCCATTATCGGGCTGCCATTCACATTTTAGGGAAATAATCGTATATACAGCCCTCAGCATCCATAAACCACTAATAAGTTAAATTAGCTCATTTTAGAATAAAAACACTGAAAATCTGTTAAAAGTTGATTCCAGTACTATGTTAGAGATAGGTACAACAAGCTATTTTAAGAAACTGTCGCTCACAAAATAGAATGGCTTAAATCTGCCAAGCAGTTTCATATGAGATTCGAACACGTATGCACACAAAAAACAGGGCTGCAGAGGATATGCTAAAATTAACTGCCAAAAGTGTAATGCAGAATTGTGCTTTAATTAATCAGATCTGGAGTAATCTGGCTGTCATTTTTGAGTTACAGCAGTCACTTTTTCATGTAGTTTCAGTTGTTATTAAGAAATAGCCATGGAAAATTATAGCAATCAGCAACGGGTAGAAATTCTCTAAAGTTATTATCAAAATTGGTCATCTGTTTCCCAGACTTTATGTGTATTGCGTGAAGTTTACAATGTGCATAATTGTCCCTGCAAGAGAACAATTATGCGTTTGAATGTTCAATTTGTAAAAATTAGTTGTGTCAGCGATCAAAGAACACCTGTAAGTAACCGATAGCATAGGTGACATTCGTTAGAGTGCGCAAGAAGGGAAACAAATCAATTGCTCGTTGAGTGCAAGAATTTGGGCTTTCGCCAAAAACTTGGCAAATTCTGCATCTGGACTTGAAGTTGCCCGCTTACAAAATGACGTCAACTCAAAAACTAAAGCCCAACGACCATAGGTCCCTCCGTGGAGCAACTGGAAGCTGACCCGGATTTTTGTCCTAAACTCATCTTGAGCGACAAAGCCTACTTTGGGATGGATTGTTTAGTTAACTCTTAAATTGCCACTATTGGAGAAATCAGAATCCAATGCAGATTCAAGAACGACCACTTCATCCACAAAAGGTTACTGTCTGGTGTGGATTTTGGTATGGTTGATCTGTCAGACCATATTTTTTCCAAGACGAAGATGGAGAAGCTCTAAGTGTCAATGGAGAATGGCTCTTATATGGGACTACGTTTGGCCTCATTTGGATGGTATGGATCTCAGACACATCTGGTTCCAGCAAGATGGTGCCACATGTCATACTGCTCTCGAAACTTTCGATCTTTTGAAGGAGAAGTTAAAAGGTGGCATCATTTACAGTGGTAGTGAAGTTATCTGGACCCCTAGATCATGTGGTTTAACGCTGTTAGATTACTTCTTGCGGGGTTATGCTATGCTATGTCTCGTGTTTATGCCAACAAACCACACACAGTAAATAATGTCGTGAATTACATCACATATGTTATTTGTGAAGATGGACCTAATTTACGTTCCTCTGTCATTCAAAATACCCGCAACCCAACGAAGTCACGGCGGTCACGTAACTCATGCTCTCTTGCTCAAATAATAACATTGTTATGCACCAAACTAAAAAAGAAATAAACCTGTATCATTCATAGAACCTGTTTTATTTAGGCTCAAAAATAGAACACTCTTGGTGAAAGATCCTTTACTTTAAATATTTTACTCTGTCATTGATTACCAAATGTAAAATAATCTTTTTTTATTTCTAGCTTAAAATAAGATTGCATGCAGTATGTTATTAATATACAAAGGATAAAGAGTTTATTGCGGAATTGAAACTTATTGTACGCTTAATCTAAAATAAAGAACTTGGGCTGTAAATAAAACTTGGAACAAGTCGCAGTCAGAAATTTCTTTTTATTCTTTAGCAAAGAGAACATGATAAATTCATGCAAAATATTACGCATATATCTATTTGTAACAAAAACTCCCACTTATCTTAAGAAAGTGATGTTAATACTTCTTTCTAATTGAGATCGATTTCACAAACGGATTGCTTGCATCGTCAGTCCGTGAATAAACTTCGTAGCCAAGGATTTCGGTTACCATGTTATTATGTTTTTTTCAGTATTACCAAAATCTGAAATCGAAACAAACTTGAAAACAGAATCAACTGCTGGTATTTCAAAATTCATCACGCGATATTTATTTTTTAAATAAATATCTTTTCCCAAACCATTAAATCTATCGGACCATTTAATTGTTTTAATAATTATTTAACTTCAGGACTTATTTCATGGTCAAATGATCAAAAACGATCTGCTGCGGCCGATTTATCAGTCTGTATATTCTTAATGTTACGAAAATGTTCTTTCGTTCTGGTTTCCAAATTATGTTTCGTCTTTCCAATATAAAGCTGATCAAAATGTAAACAATTATAATGATAAATACCAGATTTTTATTATTAGGAATTCTATTTTTTCAGAGAAATGTATTGAATTTTTAATATTATATTTATTTCGAGGAACTAAAGTTATACCAACTTCTTTAAAAAAATTGAAAATGTTTATTAACCCAAGGATGCTGAGAATTTGTTTTAATTCTAATCGTATTTTATTTTTAAAGGTAGAAATATCAAAATAAATATAGTATTAAAATTTACTGCATTTCTCTAAAAAAGATAAATTTCTTAATATTAAAATTTTTGGTATTTATCAATTCAATTGTTTAGATTGTGATCACCTTTATATTGGAAATACGAAACGTAATTTGGTAACCAGAAAAAAGAACATTTTCGTAACATTAAGCATAAACAAATTGATAAATCGGCCGTAGCATATCATTTTTGGTCATTTAACCATTAAATAAATCCTTAAGTTAAATTATTAAAACTATTAAATGGTCTGATAGATTAAATGGTTTGGGAAAAGATATTTATGTAATAAAATAAATATCGCGTAATGAATTTTGAAATACCAGCAGTTGATTCTGTTTTTAGGTTTGTTTAATTTTCAAATTTTGGTAATGCTGAAACAACATAATAACATGGTAGTCGGAATCCTTGGCTACGAAGTGTGTTGATGAACTACGATGCAAGCACTTTGTTTGTGAAATCGATCGCAATTAGAAAGAAGTATTAACATCATTTTCTTGAGATAAGTGAAATTTGTGTTAGAAATAGTTTTATTTGTGTAATATTCACTGCTTCACTGCAACTAGCTTCATTTTCTACGTAATCATGCTTAAATTGTACTGTTTAAATCCAAAAGAGAACTTTACAATAATAGCACCAACTATTTATGACAATGGAAAACAAAATATTGTTTTGATTTTAGTTTCTGATATGTAAACTTTAATTTTAAAATAGCCCTTAAAATTTCGCTCGGGTAGTTTCAACGCTATGTCATTATAGATTGGTGATTACCGTAAACCGAACTGACGATGCGGTGATACGAGGATCAGGTGCTAGGGATCTGATTGATGAACTAGAGGGATAATTCTGACACCTTAAAGTGCTTTATTAAAACCCAATGAATTTTCACTTCAGAAGCGGGATTTAGTGAGTTGGAGCGAGTAGAGAAGATGTAGGTCTAATGAGATTTCAAGCAAGGCGCAGAAAATAAACTTTGCGGGAAAGTAAAACAAGACAAAAATCTGTGAAAGTGGTTATTAATTTCCCTGCGGGTAAAAGGGGTTAAAATTTAATTAAATGAAATTAATTTCTGCTTGAAAACCAAACATCACAAGTTGTGGAACTAACGCTTGGAAGGTAAATGGTAGGCAAGACTGACAAGCATACCGAAACGGGTACCGTACTTAACGTTTACTTAGCTGATGGTAAGATACGACTGAGATGACATCGTCAGACCAGCACCGACTTCTTTGATATTTCCACTTGGTAACAGCCTAATTATAATATTTCTAAATACGAGTATGCCGCAGGCCAGTAAAGATTAAGCTTCGATTGCGAAACGTCGAAGAGAACAGACCTGTTTTGAATTGTGGAATGTCGAAGTGAACGGACTAAAATATTAAAAATAATTAAAACTAATATTCATAAAATTGTATCGAACAAATATTACTTACGTAAAGTGTTGTATTAAAATGGTATAAAGTGTCGCAATTAAATTACAAGTTTGGAAATCTATAAATTAAGCAAAATTTACTTATTTCTAAGTTTATTTTACAAAATGATTATTTCGGTTAGGACCACATCTGAGAAAAGGGTTCTCATGTGACGACTGAAGCAACACAGGATATTTTAGATACATCGATACATAGGGAGGTCAGATTCGAACCAGAGATTCAGATCGGGAAGACGTACCACTGCCCCAGTCATAACGCTGGACGACATCAGGTGACAATAATCCCGTCCCACATCATCACCATACTCCTGTTATATAGCATAGTTAAAAGAAGACAGATCTGGGGCAGGTTTGCAACCACAACCTAGGGTTCCATACTGCCAATAAAATATGGAATGGACATATTTGTTACAAATTAAAATGCCATTACAGTATGTTTTATTATACATGTCGTATATTTAAAGTAAAATAGTCCCTATTTCTACTTCTATTTGTGAATATACTTGTATGTTACATCTTTTCTTGACTTTCGTTGTGGTTCGCATCTTAAAATCTTGCTGACGTTCCACCGTAAACTATGTTAGGCTTGATAGATGGAGTCAACATTAAAATTCCAATGCGATGGCCGGGATTTGAACCACGGATCTGCTGTTTGTTTGTCCATTGAGCTACCGTGGAGAACCTGGTTCAAATCCCGGCCGTTGCAGTGGATTTTTCATGTTGACTCAATCAACAACCTTAGCCTATATACGGCTAATGTGAGGAAATGATTAATTTCCATCAATTAACTAAATTTTTAATGCTTCTTTACTGGGCGGCTGCAAATGACCCTCTGACAAAATTGTTTGCAAACCAGAGTATAAATCACTGATCATTTGAAACACTTGCAGTCGTCTAGTAAAGAAGCCTAAAATAGTTTACGCCGAGACGTCGGCAAGAACTTATAGTTTTAAGGAAATAGGACGCGGATCTTAACGGAAGCCAGGAAATAATCGAAATAAAATAAAACTTGGAAATTAATAGTTCTTTCACACTAACCGTGTGTAGGCTGAAGTATGGAAAGATAAACTGAAGAATTCAATGCCATAGCTGGGATTTTAACCACTGATTTTCTGGATGGGAACCAGAAGATCCGTGGTTCAAATCCCGGCTATGGAATTGAATTTTTCAGTCTGACTCAAACTTTTCATAAGGTAAAACTTACATGGCCAATTGTAATGATAGTTGCCTATAAATAAAATGCCTTTCATTATTCAACATAAGCAAAAACAAAGGAATGCTTACTGTCTCATCACAACGAGGAAAATTTTTCCTTTGCATGGGAATGTTTAAGGAAGAAACCTATTAACATTTAGTTCACAGGACATTTTAAGTCATATACAAATTACTCAATGCATATTCAGTACTCTGGATATTTCCACCAGATAACTCTCACCAGCATTTAATAATTAGTGTCTTAAAAATATAGAAACCTTTCGAACTAACAAATAAACCAATATGACCTTGAGCTTTTCTGGCAAAAAATATATTAAATATACTCTCGGGAAACAAATAAGGTGAAAAGACGATTAGAAATCGACGTTTCGGGAGCGTACATCGTTCCCATCATCAGGATATTTATAAGAAATTCTATAAATATTAAATAGACATTACACAAAAATCAACAAAGACAAAACACTACCAATACTCGCGTCACGGTGCAAAAGACTTTTCAGTAAGTTAAATACACAAGGGTGGGTCAAAACGTAATGCCTCCTATTTTTCCCCTTAAATAAGTTATGTGAAAAATTTGAATTTGGCGCAATTCCTCAAACCCTCTTCTCCAATCCGCTGCAGTAGTAGCTTCCTAGGTCAACAGGTGGCAGCACTGTATTCTCTTGCAAAATGGCTGACTTCGACATTCGTATTAGACAGCGTTCTGTGATTGAATTTGTGACTGCGGAAGGTGAAACGCCAATTCGCATTCACGAAAGGCTAAAAAATGTGCATGGTGATGCAACGGTGGATGTCAGCAATATTGGACGATGGGTCCGTCGCTGTAACGAAGCTGAAGTGCAAACCCCATTAGCAGGTGAAAAGTGAAGTGACATGCCAATGATTGCAGTGACTTCATGCAACATTCAGCGAGTCGATGACATCATTCGTGGTGATCGCCAGGTAACAGGTGAATTGTGTTGCATTACCTCCCTCAGTAAAAGCCATGTGATGACGATAATTCAACAACTAGGTTACTCAAAAGTTTGTTCAGGTTGGGTACCAAGAAGTTTAGCCACCCAAAACAAAGAAATAAGGAAAACAATAGCCTCCGGACACTTGCAGTGCCTCAATTTGGAGGGAGAGGAGTTTCTGGAAAAAGTTGTTACTGGAGACGAAACGTGGGGTCATTTTTTGAACCTGAATCAAAGATGCAGTCATTGGAATGGCATCACACAACGTCACCAAAGAAAAAAAATTCAAACTCAGCTGTCGGCAGGGATAGTTATGGAAAAAGTCTTTTGGTATGCAGAGAGTGTGCTTATGATTGAATTTTTGGAGCAGGGATGCCCAATAAATTCTGTCCAATATGTCAGAAATCTCAAAAAGCTGAAAGCACGTATTCGCCGAGTTCGCCCAACAAAAACTACGGCGGATGTTCTTCTTTTGCATGACAGTGCAAGACCACACACCAGCCGTTACACCACTGCAGAAATTGAGAAATTGGGATGGCAAGTCTTACCTCACCCCCCATACAGCCCGGACCTGGCATCATCAGATTTCCATTTGTTCGGGCCACTAAAGGAAGTTCATCGTTGTATTCATTTTGAAGATGAGGAGGTTGTGAAAACGTCCGTGCGTCAATGGCTTCGGAAGCAAGACCGTGTGTTTTACCACACTGGAATACATGCTCTAGTTAAAAGGTGGACCAAAACTGTGGAGAAGGACGGAGATTATATTGAATAGTGACAAATTAATCGTCAATGTTGTAGTTTTCAAGCTAATTAAATTGGTTTCAATTTTCATGGCAATTAAAAGAGAGAGGAAAAAAGGAGGCATTACTTTTTGACCCACCCTCGTATTTTCACCTGGCTTGTTCTCCGAGAATATCTTGTTTAAAACAAATAAATCATTTGTTTTAAAGAAATTTATTTAAATATGTGGTATATCGGTATCCGCACACTGAAGAAGAAAACCTGGTGACTAAATATAAAACTCGTGTTCAAACCCACAATGATTTGCGGAGGGACAATGACTTAAAGAGGGAGATACTTTCGTGTGCTGGTTTACGTTCGTACTCTATAAAAGGAAAACAGGCTGCTAGTTTATAAATAAAGAAGCTAGATGCGAACATTAAAGAAGTAACGTCTAAATGTAGCAGTCAGACATATCTACTGATCAACTCTACGGAGTTGTATATGCATCTACCGTCTCAAACTTCAACATTCTCGGAGCTGCAAGATGTAGGTGACTCGGACCGTAGCTCTATTAAAATGTCCTCATGCCCAGATTTATAAATACCCGATGGAGCAGCTGAGATTGTCAGAGTTCATGAATTATCACCGGAGCCGTGTAAAGCTTCGATAGCTGGTAGGACGCTGTTCTGGTGCCTAAAGCTGCGTTAGAACATCATGCTATGGTTTTATCTTAATAAACATGGTTAAGTATTATATTGTAGCTCCCTGGGTTCAAAGCAAACTCCAGATATTGGAATGAGGCGACGCACAAGAAAATGTGGAATCTAGATTAACAGAAATCTGATGCCTCCCGATGTAGAATATTTAAAGTCAAATTGAAGTTACCGGTAGCAGTATGCCAGGGTTAGTAGGGAACTTCAGGGATCGAAGTGAGGCAGCACTTGGGAAAGTGTTCAAGTTAGATGCTGTGGTTATTCTGGATTTATGAAGTCCTAACAGAGTTTCCAGGCTTCTCACAACATAGAATATTTAAGCAGACCGAACTGAGATCACTGGTTGCCGGGCAGTGGGGTATGCGGTGTTCGAAAAGCACCTTCAGCCAAGTGTTTAATATGTTGAAGTATTTGTTAGACTGGGCCCTTAGAACGGAACAAAGTTTTCGAATAATGCGCAGGAACAACTGCGGACATCATTACGACCTTATCTTCCAGAGCACTACCTCTTCCACCCTAGACGAACTGATCTACCTGTAGCTTATACTCTCGTGTGATATATCTTTACACGTTTAATGAACTATAAGGAAAAATGTTCACCGTTTAGTATGATATAAGTGCATCAAATTTCTCTACCACTGTGCAGACCTGGAAAATGTTTCCCTAGATATGCATAAACGTGATCACGTGTCACTAGGGCCTCCTGAGAGCTTCTTTAATGTTAGTAGATGATGCGAGTCCTTTAGGACGCAGATATGATATTAGATTGACAACAAGGAATATAGGAATGAAAAATGGATACACGCGAGAGGTGCAGGGGGATGTGAGAGCGAAATATATCGTAGACAGCTTGAAGCACCGCGCCAACATTAGGATAGGTTGAGAAGCAACAGGGGATTGAGTGAGAGCATGAAAGTCAGCGACAGCCGAGTGAGGAAAACAAAGGGGAATACTACAAAAGAGGTAGTCGAGAGCGAAGAAGAGAATAAGAGAGAATAAGGGAACTAAAGAGGGGAAAAAGAAAGTTGAAGAGGCGAATATAACCAGGCAAGAGTAAGAGGAAAGTAATTACGAGGTGAGGTAAGCGATGTGAGTGCAAGGTATGAAGGACTTCTTGGATACCGGGTGTGTGTTTGTATTTTTCAGAAACCCACTTTCTCGCTAATGGCCCTCTATCCCTCTCTGTCTACCTGAGCTGTTACCCAGTCGCAAATCGTTTATGATCAATCAATCAAAGCCGAGCGGGATTTTAGTTACAAAGAGGAGAAAATGAAGGGAGGAAATTGTTGGTGGTACAGATTGTGCTCCAGATAGAAGCTTTGCTCAGTGAAGAGTATGCTGAGCATCAGGGGTGAACCTTCCCATATTTAAGACCTGTCAGATCTTTGCCCCTTTTTAGCCTTAACTCCATGCCCCTCTTGTGGGACGAAGTGGCTGTTATTTATAAAAAGCTCCATCCTTGGAACCTAACTTAATATAAACATAAGCTGTAATTAACTGGCTCGCGATAAGGCAAACGGAAGCTCATTACAAAATGTAATTTAAATATCTGGAATTATCTGTGAGTTTATCTGTACATATCGGATTTATATGCTTTGAGAAACGTTTAAAATATGCTTGCATTTATGCCGTAAAAGTCTTTGAATTGTGCATTAAAATATGCTAATATACACTACATGAATATGTATAGGTGAATAATTTGATAGGTCTACTCACGTTGAGTCTTCTTTATATTACATCGTCCTGGAGGCTACAATTTGATTTAAGTACATATCATCATTTTTTTTCAAATGTTCAAAAGTACACTTATGACGTTTATCAGATATTATGAGTTTGTATGCAGAGAAAGATCCACAGGCGTGGTTGGAAAATACTTAAAATCAAATTATGGAAGAATTTCTCCTGGAACTTCCATACCGTCATCTTGAGGATATTTTAAGAGAGCAAAGGAAATAGATGCGTTCAAGTTACTGCACCTCCTATTTTTTTCGTGACTGGGACCATATAGGAACTAATGTTTTTTTTAAGTACACGGGGACTCATTGTGAATGCGTGACAGATGGCAGCACTGTACAGTGCATAGAATCTAGTGGCAGCGAGGATAGTTAGGACTGTCTTTGACATTTAAAATGGCGACGTTTTCATTGCAAGAACAGCTTCTAATCATTCGTTTTCTCCATTTTCGTGGTGTGACACCTATTGAAATTCATCGCCAATTGAGTGAGGCATGTAGTGATGGTACCATGGATGTGTCTAATGTGCATTCCTGGGTGCGACAGTTCAATGAAGACAGAACATCGTCTGGCAACAAACCAAGACAGTCACGGCCTCGCATCAGCCGGTCTGACGACATGATCCAGCGGTGGAGAACGTTGTTTCGGAGGATCGTCGATTAAGCGTTGCAGACATCGCCTCCAAAATTGATCCTGCATAAAGTTCTGAAAAAGCGAAATGTGTATTCCAGGTGGGCTACGGATGCTGACGGATGATCACAAGGCCGTGTGCGTGGCAAATTGTTAGGCGATGTTGACCTCTGATGACGGCATGAATGGAAGATTCATTACACGCTGTTCTTGCAATGAAAACCTCGCCGTTTTCAGTTTCAAAAACAATTCTCTCATCACTACCACTAGAGATCTATGAACTGTACAGCGCTGTACCTCGTAATAAAATCGGGATTTCTTTGTAATACACTGCAAAGCTTTGCACACAATATTGCCTCATATTTTGTAGGAACACACTGAAGTTCACTCTTCACTGCCTCATAGACGCATGAAAGGACAAACTACACGTTTCTACCTTTGTATTGCTTGAGGTATAATTTTGAAACGCGTCTGTATAGTAGCCAATTCACTCTGCAATGTCTCATTTCTGAAATTGTCCTGTGAACTTTGAATTGCCAAAGCGTCATTTGGATTTAGGTTGCAGACAACTGCTTTAGCTGCATTAAAGTGGACTGCATTTCAACTGCATTGATATTTTCAGCATAAAAGAGAGCAGCATATATCTACGTACCACAGGGGTTAAGATCCAATTGGTTCCGGGGGTAAAGAGGTTCCGGCAGATTTTCCCTATATGCAGGTACTTGTATAGGGGTTTACAAAGACGTTCTTCCCTGTAGAAATTAAGGTCTTTACATCAGGAAGCTGCTACCTTATGTATGCTACTGTTTGAAGCTCATGCGCAATACATGAAACGTGGATTAAAATATTTTAATAGCTGAAGCAGCTCGCAGCATGTAGGCGGCAACATCTGAAAGCAAAACCCGAAGTTGATTTATGTTAATTTATTTAAACTACTCAGATATCATGAGACACTAACTTAATGTGCTGTAAGTATTTTAAGGTCCGGGTTTTGTAGTTGAAGACCACTGGAGAGTTAAACGCGTTCTAGGGTAGTTCAATGGTTAAGGGCAGCCGGACGGACACCAGAAAACCCGTCCTTCCAATTCCGGCTATGACATTTAATTTTTCTGTTTGAATCTATCTACACACGACCAGTGTTAAAGAACAATTAAGTTCCCTTCTTCTTGTCAGTCCTGATTTTGTTTCGCTACGAACGACAAGTTTAATGTCATTTAACCTAATGGGTCACATTGGACGGTGAATGAAGAATGGGTGACATAATGGTCAAATGAGCCCAGATCTAATAGAGGTGAAAGTCGTCCCATATTTGTCTTTCCAGTAAATAAAAAACGCCAGAAAATTCTTATTTAGACAATACACCTTAATGGACATTTGAATTGGAAGCTCTTACATGCGAGACAGATACACTATCCACACACCACTGAAGCGGATCACAGTCCTCTTTAAAGCAAACTTATAGAGAATATCAACAAGCTTCTTTATTCTAAACAAATTGTTTTGAAACTTACTATAGAGATTTACAAATATTCTTGTAGCTTGTACAAATAAATTGAAAGCTACCTATACATATTTCAAATATAGGTAACTGTAAATATGACCACTTATCATAGCATTAAACCCGTGTAGTAGTCATATGTATTAAAAGAGTATATTTCCTTGACTTTAAATTAATAAAGAATTTCAAAGCCGAAAACCTGGCTGCTTTTAGTAAAAAAATTCACTATAAATACACAGTTATGATATGATGTAAGCCGATATTGCGCATTCGATACAATTGACTATAAGATGTTGCTTATATATCATAAGATTTCAGTTTTAAAGTTTTACGAATTACTGATTTATTTCCTGTTCAATGTGAAACTATTCCTGACTCAGATATATAATGTAGTGTAACTTATGATGCAATATAGCTACTGTAAAATACTTTATGAATGAAAGATTGAAACAACAATCTGGGAAATTCATTTCAATAGGCCATAATTTCCCTTTGAAAGTTCGTAGAATGTTGAAATTTATTTTAATGATATCAGTGGCTCAGGGAGAATTGTGAGCACTGAAAATTGTTGACAGTTGACAATCCTAAATGGGAATCGATGGTCCCATTTTCTTTGATAGAGTGTAGACACTGAAGTTTATATCTTCAAGACATTTTTGGAGCAGCTGAATGATATCAAATTGAGAGAAGGTTATTTCCAGTAAGATGGAGTAACGTGCTATACATCTAATGTCACCATGGAACTTGTAACTAGTTTCTTTGATAATCCAATAATCACAAAAGGTCTGTGGCCCTCCAGATACCCTGACATAACGTCACCGGATTTTTTCTTTTGGGGATACCTAAAAATAGATTGTACAAGAAAAGCTCATGGAAAATTGATGTTCTCAAATAATCCATTCGAACCGAAATAAGTAACATTAGCGAGGATATTGTAACTTTGTTGGTTCGTGAAATTAAAAGTCCATTTGCACAAACTCAAATTACAGTTGGAACACTTGCCGATTACATAGAATTACGTAGCGCAGACAATTACAATTCACCAGTTCGTCTGTAACAGGTCCACTCTGCACTCGCGATTACGTCAACTCCTCCGATGTACGTACACAGTCTTCCGGTCCGTTAACTCACTCGGCGCTCCTCACAGCTGCTCGCCAAGAACTGAACTGACTCGCCAACTATAGGCCTTATATAGGGAAGATCGCCGTTTCTGGAAGGTTCGCGAAGCCCACAATTATCCAGAGGTTTCAAGACGTCTGGTGAGAGGGGAAAGAGACGATACAGGACTCGCGCCGCTCTCCTAATCATCCGTGCAGTTCGTGACACGAGACAAATGGGTAGGCATGGCCTGAATGCTTCCCGTCTTGCCCTAATGCCGGCCGGTTCTATAGGGAGTTCCGTCGTTCGGGTGACAATACTCTCCGTAAAACTACAGAGAACATGGTAAGACGAGTGCAAACATGTATAGATTCTGGTGGAGGACACTTCAAACATTGTCTCTGAGATGTAAATAGTGCAATGTAATGTCCCAATTGTTTTTTATATCCTCCCAAAGTTACACGTGTGTCCTGTTATTAGTTCAAAAGTTAAGGCCCACTGAAGTGGTTCAGGTTTATATGGATCGCACTCTACTTGGGTTGAAATGGTACAGTATTGTTGGTTCAAGAGCAAATACAATTCTACCATTTTGCACATGTTTGTAGCCCCTCTGTATTGTATGATATACATTTATTAATTATTGTGGTGCGTATAACTTTCTCAAAATTTATCCTCCCTAAGAACATAACACTGGGGACATTAAAGCAAACTGGAAATATATGAAGTAACTACCACGCTCTTATTTAAAATAAATCCTGTTGCTTTCTGTATTACGCCTGTACTATGAAGATAGAGACAGTGAGTACAGTTGAATGAGACTTGCATTGGAGGACCCATGTTTGATTCCTGTCGACTACCTAATCTATTAGTATACCGTGGTTTCTTAGTGTTGCGGCTTGACAGTGTAGGTACGCCTTGTGAATGTTGAGCAACTTCCTTTGTGGGACACTCGGGGTGTTCGGGGCTTGAGGGAGGCTTGAACGGCGTTAGATACGTTCAATTTGGAACTTTTAGGTATCCCGTCCACACTTGCTCTTTCCGGAGCAGATGTGCACATTTCACTACAAGTTCAGTTGGATTTCCTACGAACTTAGTGAAATACCTAACGCATGCTGCGGTTGTAGTTATATTAGTCCGAGTAATTCATCGTTAACCTATAAATTTTTTGATTCTGTACTTCCCTTACTAAGGATTTCAGCTTGGAAAATGCTCACTGACTTAAAATGAGACTAGAGGTGCTCACAAAATTAACGCAAAGGGTTTCCATCTCCTCTGACGTTCAACCTTTGGAAATTTTGAAAGTTATCATTCGTCATTACGTATGTTTGTAATAATTTATATTACTGCAGCCTCAAGGGACATAGCGACCAAAGCTCTCACGGTCGCTGAAATGTTGTTTTACTGAGAGCCGTTAAGCCAGGTGGCATTTCACAGGATTTATGAATAAACATAATGGCTTATTGGTATCAACAGCAATTCTGGTGTCCGATACCACCTGCGATGAACCCAGGGATCTCGCCTCTCCTGAATGTCATTTCGCACATACACTGTAACATTGGGGTTAATTAAGCTTGGATATAGTATTATTTCCGTTTGTCGCTTTGTGGGTGAGGACTATATAAATGTTCGTTTAAACATTGCTACTCTTCTGGCAATTCAATTCAATGAATACGTATGTTAAGGTACAAAATGCTGGTTCGGTAGCTTCCGTTTTGTTTTCTGAGAGGATTCGGCAGTGCGACCAGACTTGGTTTATTGTACCTTGTGGCGAAGTGGGGCATCCCCGGGAGGAAGGATGAGGTGAGAGGAGACAGAGGGTGGCCGTTCAAGGAACCATGACAGTGCAGAGGGCGGGGTCATTATACTTTACTCAGATGGAAACCTCCCCAGGTAGGCCAGGACAATGGACATTCCCCCGTTAAGTGGTTCAAAGACGGCCCCTACAGTCGGTTCGGAGACCGGCAACTGACCTACGGAGGAGGAAGTGGTTCACACAGAGCATATCATCCTGCCATGCAGCGCCGAGACTCCCGCTGACACTTCTGCGCTGAAAGAGACCACTAGATTAGGGATGATATGAAATAATGGAGGTAAAACGGAGGAACAGAAAGTTCGGGGGATATAACTCACCTAGCGACACGGGAAAGCACCCAAAAAATACGTGGGTCAGGCAGGTCGACTGCGAGAATCGAACCTGGGCCTCCCGAATGTGATCACAGAAAAAACGCCTTAGTCATCTCGCTCTGTGGTAGCTACCATTACTAGAAATATTCAATTCTATGGTTCCTAAATACACGGCTGGGTGTCAAAGATAACGATGTAACAAGGTCTTGTACTATAGAATCTCGTTTACTTCAATCTTCAGGGACCAGGGACCATAAGAGATAACGAAAATTTTGGTTATCCGATGGGGGAAAGGGGATAAATAAAACATTTTTTTTTGTTTGTAATTTACGTCCTCCAACATTAAGTCATATCGGACTATGAGTGAAGTGGGTGAAATGATGCTCAAATGAGCCCAGGGTCTATAGAGCTTAGTCACCCGACATTCGTCTTTCAGGGTAAGGGAAAACACCGGGAAAAACTTATCCAGGTAACTCATCCTGACCGAGATTCGAACTCGGGACCTCTTGAACGAGAGGCAGACAAGCTGCCACCACGTTACCGAGGCGGGCAAATAAAATCACAAAATATTTTTATGGAGTTGGGGAAATTACTATCGCCACGCCTTCACATAAAAAACACATGCATGTATATGTAACAGCCTATGTATTTGCCCTGTACACACCATTGCTGCAAGGTGGTCAGTAGTAAAAGAAGCAACGAGCTTTAGTTTAACGTATCGCTTACAAGCAACGCGATCTCGCATCCGCTTTAACATTAAAAGTTCATTTGGGAATGTTTCGATTTGACTCTCGAAATAAAGCGTCAGTTCCCTATGTTGGCTGTTGCTTGTGTGTGGGTAATAACCATAGATGGCTCATCAGTACTATCTGAATCTGAATGCTTATCATTTTCATTTGCAGTGACACCGTATGATGCAATAATGCCTTCCTCTGTAATCTATTTAATGAAAGCCAGTGCTGCCATCCATATTTTAAAAATATCTACAGAATATTCTTCTTCACTTATGTTTTCTTCTTCTTGAACCCTGTTTCCTGGCAAGTCACATACTCCATTCCACAACCTTTTCCATGACTTTATCAAAGTTTAAATTCCAATCTAGTCCCAAGAGGTGAGGTGAGTGCAATGAATTCTCCCGTTAGTAGGAAAATTCGTGTAGTATCCTACGAAGAATAGCAACTGATCTCTGTAAAGAAAGTCTTCATTTACTACGCTAAACAACACTTCTTTTCTTCAAAAGTGGTCTGAGTTATCGCAAGGTTCAGATTAACGAGAATGTACTGTACTCACCTTCATCCCGCTGATTTCATGAAGTTTACATCAAATGAACTATATTTATCAACGGAAGCTCTCATTAGCTTAGATTGAGCATTTCTAATTTTCTTTCATCTCAATTTATTTGTTCATTTCCTTTCCTCGGATATGTGAATTTCTGTTTAATTTTTAATTTGTCTAGCATATAAATAGTAAATAAATATGGTGTTAGATTCCATCAAGAGATTACGTTGCAGATGCACGTTTTGAGGTCTTAGTAATAAAAATAACCTTTCAGATGACGCGCCAAAGCTGTCATTAATTCACGAAATCTACAAAAGGAACACTTTAAACCTAAATAAAAAATAAAAAAAATTAAAGCTAAAGGTAAACATCTGCTTAATCTACTCAGTATTTAAGAACAATATCTTTCAAAAATAATCTTGTCTTTAAAAATACTCTTCAAGTCAAACATTTTTAGAATATTATTATTTCAAAGGTGCTCTATTTGCAGGACGTTTCCAGACATATTGAATACACCTGTAAAAATTTTCGGAATTAACCTATAAAGTCTTCTCCATTTTTAATGAATTTTGAATAACTGGTTAACAATGACAAATAGCAAGGTATTACTAAATAGGTGAGTATACGATTTATTTCAAATCGTTACTTTATATAGTTAAAAATCGGTTTTTCTATTATGAAGTGGATATTCTTTATTCATTTGTTTAATCTGTGAAGCAAAGAGAATGATATTACCAAGCTATCACATTGCACCTTCGCTTAAAAGATTTGATTATCTCTACTTACCGCTTTCTCTCATTTTCTGTACCTTGGAGATCTGTAATAAAAGCATTTGTACGCATTTTCACTCTATTTACCGAAGTAGAAATGTCAGCTTCTCTTAGAAGTTTGTTGAATTGACTGAGGAAGTCATGCAAATGTTGTACCTTCAACAGATGGAGGCATAGCTTGGCTTTTAAGAGAGATCTACGAGGTTTATTACGAAAGTTATATCAATGATGAAGACTCGATAGTTGTATTCTCTTAGTAATTGAGTCAGGAATGTTCATATGCCCTTAAGTTGGAAAAAATTATATATAATAAACTAATTAGAAAGTTGATAAAGTTTCTATGATAAGGAGGGGAAAGGTAATACTTTTTCTTAATGAATGACTTACATGATAAAATAATACCTAAATTATGGCAAAATCTATAAAAGGATGCACTTTTGATTAGAGTAATCAAACAGATCCAAAGTCAAGATAAACTTTGCAAGTAGAGGCATAAAGACCTGGGTGCATATAATAGTTATTTTTATGTATATTGTAGAGTTCATCATAACTGTGATTGGATAATTTGTTTTTGATCATTGTTTAGTCCTGAACAGCTATTATATTGAAGATGATAAACGGCTTAAACGCTAATAATAGATGCCTTCCTTAGGGATTGTTCCGCTCTGTGTCTCTCTAAACGTATATTTTCAGGAAATACCTGTATTTTTGAGAGAAATGTACCTATTTCGTGGTAGGGAAAGTAAAACAGGAGAGAGGTTCCTTTTCTCCTGTCTCATGTTTGCCATATTACACACTACATGAGTCTTGAAGCCAACCAGTCAGCCCGAGTTTAGAGAAGCTCTACCACCCAGAGGTAACAACCCTATTTGCATTTAGGTTCAAAGATCACATAAATTATTCGTTTTAAGGAAGGGAAGGACAGCCCTTTGTGACTAGGGAATGCCACGTGTACGTTACCTCACATCTTTGCTAGTCACGTTTTAGTGTCTATGCTGTTGTAACTTGCCCGGTATCCAAAATCCAATTTCGTGGGAGTGCCTCCTGTTTTTAAGAAACAAAGAAACAAAAAGCCTACGTCTACGTGCAGTAGATCTAATGAAAATACTGGGAAGAACCGTTAGATAGTGGTATAATCAAGTCGCAGTATCCCCCTAGGAGTAGATGTTAACGATGTAACTCTGAACTACCTTTGTCCATCATCAGGGTTTATAGCTCAGGTTCGTAAAGTGGAGGAGTTTTACTGGTGCCCTCTGTTACTCAAAATCATTAAAACTCCCTTCTGCTTTTTCCGAGATAGCTGTATAATGGCAGACAGTGAAGAAAACAGTCCTCGGATATACTACATTTAATAGAAACTATAGTCGTCAATGGGCTCCGTATTCCCAAACAAATATTAGTGCATTTAAATTTTAAGCACCCTTAAATGAAAAACATATATGATTGTAAAAGTTGAGACAGGATGAAAAATTAAATGTCATATCCGGGATTTGAACCAAGGTCTTCCTCGTTCTCCATTCGATTGCTCTAACCACTGAGCTACTATAGTAAATATTATAGTGACATTATATTATCCAACTGACTCAGTAGACCAATACGGGATCATATGCATATGAGGTACATTCATGGCTTCAGAGTTTAAATGAATATTGAGTTAATTAACTTAAATTAATTGTTTTTTCCCAAGCTGTCAAAAGAAAGATTTGTAAATGTAGACACAGAATGAAAAGTTCAATTCCGTAGTTGAGATCAGGACTAAGGTATTGATTTAAAAGTTAATTTGTAAATTAACATGTAAATTAAAGGGGAAAGCAGTATTTCGCGCATTTTCACGTATTCTACTTAAGAAAAAATTTTGAATTTTAAACAATCTCTGTATAACAACATATTTAGTATGTATACATATATTCTATGTTGAAACCCTCATCGAACTTTAATTTTGAGCTTATTCAAGGCATAGGTTAAACTTAAGTATGGTTGTTTGGTTACCAGCAATCCCCATACGGCAACCATGGCCTTCGGGGTAACCTCGCTCCGCCATGTGGTGGCTGAGACACATTTCTCAGGTTATAGTATCCAGAGGGCGGTGTCCATTGCCTCCAATGGTAGGGTGAAGGTGAGGATGACGGCGAAACGAGAGGACCTACAGCTTATACCATGGACTCCAGACCACGTTGTGCATAGAGGAGATTTCACATCTGCTAGACAGAGGTGAAGGCGTGGATAGGATCGACTTAAAATCGCCAACCCCAGAGACAAATTCGGAACCCTTTGCACGGGAGCCACGAACGAAACCACCACAAGGCGCTAATGCTACCCTGGCACCCAGGTTAAACTTAAGTATTGTCGCGAACCCGTGTCCACGATCGCGCGACTTGTTTACACAAAAGGAACTGATAGGCGAGCAGTGTGAAAACCAAGAGCTGGCAGACCAAGATAACATGCAGATAAAGGCCTGCCGAAACAAACTGAGATAAATGGAAATTTCTAGTTACTTCTTGACTGATAGACTGTTCGGTTTCTGGTTTATTTTCGAATAACCTAGAAATTATCAGTGAATTATTTAAAGAGGAGACGACTCTCCAACAGTCGAGTTGCAAGTTGTTGCTGAGTAAGCTGTTTGTTATTGTGATCGACCTTGGAAGATTGTGTTGTATTGGTGATGTAATGTTGTTACGTGGGAATTGAACAGTGTATTTCTACGGAAATAAAGCACATTTAGAATTTCGGCAAATTGGACTTTTAATTCTATGAACCCACAAAGGCACAGTATAAACGGGCATATTCGACAGCCAGTTATGGGGGCAGTGTTTCGGCAAATATAAACATAAAAATCTTAAAGAAATATTTATGTATTATTTAAAAGTCCGCATTTTATCACCGTCTGGCCACAGGAGTTCGATGTGAGCATTTCGTTAGAGTAGCCGTACTTCCATAAAGTCGGCAATGGTGGAGGTTCCACTAGACCACCCGTCCAGCCGTCACAAGGACAAACCTGCATGCGCTCATTGTGTTGTCTACAGACGAGTAAAGTAAATACACATCGCTTCGTGGTTTTTTGGGGTTGCGTTTTAGTGCATAGAATGTAAGGGTATAGATGAGATTTGGCCGTTTCAAACTTTATCGAATAACTTTACGAGAGTAAATTAGGGAAACAGCTGACGTTAATACATTCATTCAACAAAGGTCGAATGCAGATAATGCTATAATTCCTGTGAATAAAGTTATAAAAACATAAAAAATGAGTTGAGTGAGATGCAGGCAATCACAGTTTCTGTATTGTACTCAAAATAGGACAGAAACCGGAAACATGTATAGGTTTAGGCGAATTTGATGTGTGTAGTACGTAGGACAGTAAATGAACTTCATATTACAACTTTACATTAATTTTATAAAGGAAACATGTGTGTTAAAACTATCAAAACACTTGATATTTCATGGCGAAAGACGTGCCAAAACAAGCCATATTTAATGAAAAATACCAAATGCTCGTGTATCATTTTTACGGAATATTATAAGAAACCGCGCAGATGGTAACCCTATTGTGTACACCGTCGAAACGCACATTCTGCTCACATAAAGATTATGAAATGGAGTGATGAAATTTCATATGGTGCCTACTTCCAATCCCTTCCCCAATTCCTTGGAGCACCTCTCCGTCAACCTACCACCACTCCCACCGGATGCAATCGCTGCTGAGGTAGCTACCTCAAATGCATTGACTCTATGACATGTCATTAACGATACTGCTTCATTCTGCTTTGAAATACCTCCAGCAAGTACTTTGCACACCGATTAAGAATGTAAATTATTCCAGCATTTAATATACCTAAACAAATGATCTTTCTGTTTCCCTGAATATTAGCTATATGTAACTATTAGCTTGAAAGTGTTCCACACCCGTAAACAAATACATTTTCAGTAAAAATGAAAAATAATGAACAAATAATTTACTTCGTTAGTTAAAAATTGTACTATTACCACCGTCACAACAACGATAATGACTGATGATACATAATTGAATATTTAGTCGCATTCTTTGTTTAATATTGCTTTGTGCAGAGGTAAGAAGAATCTTTTATATTCATGGGATGTAGGAGTCAATATAGCAATTATTTTGTTGTTGTAGTTACTAAAGAATGAATAATAATTTATTACATTAAATAAAAGTAGTATAATCGAAAAAAGCAAAAAAGTATTAATCAATTTAAAGGAATTATTTGAGGAATAACGAAATATTAGCTGCATCTGATAATTAGACTATGACATTCTGTTTGCTATTTAGACCGAATACATAATTTTAGCATTCAGAAGGCATAAAGTATCACTAAAGAGAGACGGTCTAACCAAAAACATAGCGAACAATGTAAATAAGGAATATTATCTATTGAAATTCACTGAAAAATTCACTACCATAGCCGGGATTTGAACCACGGATCTTCTGGTCTCCGTCCACCCGCTCTAACCATTGAGCTACTATGGCCAACGTGCCGATATGACATTAAATTCTCTGACTTGTTTTTTCCGGTAAATCAATAGGATATATTATAAACACATGAGACAACTACCTTAATGGCGACTTACTATGCTCTAAGTACTTTAAGGCCCGGGCTTTAGAGTTCAGACCATTATTAGGTACAATTAATAGAAATTAATTGTTCTTTCACACTAGCCGTGTGTAGGACGCACTATGAAAGCGTTGAGCCCGACTGAAAAATTCAAGAGTCAGTTGGAAAATTTAATGTCCTATCGGCACGTTCGCCATAATAGCTCAATGGTTAGAGAGGCTGAACGGAGACCAGAAGTTCGGTGGTTCAAATGCCGGCTATGGTATTGAATTTTTCAGTCTGGCTTGGCCCTTTCAATATTATCTATTCATTGAATTTCAATTCTTTTCCAATAAAATGTTGCGCTTCACAATATTTCTATGTTGTATAACTTCAGTGTGGAGCCACTATACCGTCTTGACATTCGAGCACGTGTCTAAATTGAGAATATATGTGAATACTATATATCAATCCACAATACCGCAACGCAGGGTGACAGCACTCTAGTTTCTTTCTTCCTTTCTTTTTACCAAAGCATAATTGACATAATTACATAGTTATTATATAATCATTTCTTAAATATGTAAATAACAAATGCAATTGGTTTCATAAATAATGATCCTTATATCTTGTTTTAGACATTCCAATTTACTATGGTACGATAAACAATGAGCTTTAGGCTTCGTTTTCGGATATTGGAACCGTGCAATTTTAAGTCAATAATAAAGCTTTCAAAGATAGTAAAAAAGATATTCCCCATCTCTCTAACTATGAACAGAGAGATTCAGAAAATCAGGTTCCCGAATTGGTGGAATAACTAAAATATTAAGGTTTTGAGGAAACCAACTCCATAACTTACACCTTATATATTCGCTCTATTTTTGCACTGTTATAGAAACGGTACAAAGTTGTAATACACAGTATGTGAAGAAAATTACAGCTTTGTGTATGAATTTGCGGGTTAAATATAATACTTGTAAATTGATGGTGATCATATTGCATAAAAATTTTAATTTTGGAATAAATATTTATAAATCTTTGTTATCCTATTTTATAACGAACATTGAACTAACCTGTTAACTTAACACAGTAGACAGGAATGAATCAGTAAATGTATTTTGTGCGGTCAACTATTGAACTAAATTCTAGCCATTACTATATTAGGTGGTTCCCTAATCAATGAAGAGACAGTGTAAGTCCTTTCAGTTCCTCCATCCATTGTTATTAATAAAACTGTTTGGGGAAAAAGGAACAAAAGAAAGAAAATGGGGTATGAAAAACGGTACGCAAAGCTTCCTAACCAATACGCATCCCTTTTGTGTACATACTCTTTTGTTTAGCCAGTTCCTCGGTATTTTTTAGTTTTAATGCTACATTATAAAACACAGCCATTAGCCTTGCTGAATGTTTGCGTTTTGCTTTTGGTACATATTACCCTTGAGCTAAAAGGTGAAACTGATCGGCATATGTGTAAGATGGCAAGATAGGTAAGAAGGTGGTAAGATTGTAGGGAACATTAACACACTTAAAATTTTAGCTTTACATCCTGCTAATTGTTGTTGTTGTTAAATATAGTAGGTATTACACAAATGCTTTTTTCATTCGAAAGTTATTAATAGAATTTTAGTTATAGAAGGCAGTCAGGAATTGTCGACCTATTGCATTGTTATGTCACATGTCCTCCACTTGGTGCTTTCTGCCACATCTGCTTAAATTAATAGGCTGAGAGCTATTAATAAAAATGGAGAGAGGGAGGGAGAGAGAGGGAGAGAAAAAGAGAAGGTCTTTAGCATAATACCTAGTCTAGGGCATGGGATTTCTCTGCTAAATACCCAAATCCCCACCCCATACTTGGTTCTAGCATTCCACTTACTGTTTGTGTCCTATACCTAAAATTGACCCGTGGCTCTATGCTAATGCGTACCTGTTTGAATGTAAGACCTATATCAAACTTATACAGGCCTATACGAGACAGACTGATCCATCTGCCTGATGGACCGTCATTGCGAAACATTCCTTCTAACCACTCAGATGAAATGTTTCCATACTCACTATGCTTTTTGCTGCACTATCCTTTCTTCTTGGGTTATTGCGTAATTAGATTTTACGAGGCGTGTCCGTAAAATAAGGTCTTCAAAGCGCTGGAGTCGTGAGGAACGCTATTACGCGAGTTCCGTCAACACTGGCGTGTAGCTTGGTTTCCTATCACTTCGGCTGCCAAGTGCGAGTTTAGTGCAATGATCCGTTGTTTGAGTGCCAAGGGCACTACCCCCACTGAAATTGATCGTCATTTATGCGAAGTCTGCTGTCACCGTGTATGGACGTCAAAAATGTGCGAAAGTGCGTCAGAGAGTTCAAAGACGGACGTACAGGCGTCAATGACGAACAGCGTTCTGGTTGTCCCTCGGTTTCAGCCGAAACAAATGCAAAAGTGGAGCAAGAGTTGCACTTGGGGCAAAATATGGTGGATGAGGAAGACACTAAAAATGCAGATCTGTGATTGTTGCAACTGTTGTACGGGCAGTGTGGGGTTTTGCATTGTCATGTTGCACGACACCTGCTGACAGCAATCCACGTCGCTTTGATTTCATTCCAGGCCGCAGATGATCTTTTAGGAGACCTATGTATTATGCACTTGTGACAGTGGTCCCTCTCGGCATGTAATGCTCCAAAATGACGCCTTTTTCGTCCCAAGAGAGAGTCAGCATATCCTTTCCTGCTGATGGTTCTGTAAGAAAGTTCTTTGGTTTTGGTGATGAGGGATGGCGCCATTCCTTGCTCGCTCTCTTCGTTTCCGGTTGGTGGGAGTGAACCTAGGTTTCATCCCCAGTAACGATTCTTGCAAGGAAGCTATCACCTTCCCGTTCAAAGCGCCGAAGAAGATCTTCATAAGCATCAACACGTCGTTCTCTCATTTCTGGAGTCAGCTGCCGTGGAACCTATCCTGTAGACACTTTGTGAAACTGGAACACATTATACTGTTATGTGCTCTCCCATGAATAATCTGTAGACATGCTGCAATTTCATTCTCTGTCACTGGGCGGTGTTCCTTCACTATGGTTTCAACTGCTGCAATGTTCTGTGGAGTCACAACTCGTTGTGCCTGACCTGGACGTGGAGCATCTTCTACTGAAATCACACCATTTGCGAACTTCCTACTTCATTCGTAGCCTTGCTGCTGTGACCAACATGCATCACCGTACTGAACCTTCATTCATCGATGAATTTCAATAGGTTTCACACCTTCACTACGCAAAAACCGAATAACAGGACGCTGTTCTTCCCTCGTGCAAGTCGCAAGTGCGGCGGCCACCTTTATACTGATACTGCGACGCTATGTGCACATCTGCACCATGCTGCTACCTACTGGCCATTCTTCACACTGTTTGTTGCACGCTTACCAACTTACAGGATACCGGCGCGAAATTTTGATGTATTATTACAAATTTTACATTTTCATTTGACTCACCCTAGTACTTTGAATGAGACAAGGTGTTTCTTAATTTCGAGCGAGAACGAACGGTACACTTCCTGATGGCTATTAGAATGGTGTATCGGCAGAACGTCACTTGTCACACTATGTGTTTGCTTATGAATCCTAGGTAATCTCTATTTACTCCAGAGAGTTCAAAGCAGTATTATTCAGTTTTCCTTCCGTTAAAAACCACGGAAAGTGTATCAGCTGGATCAGCTTGCAATTGAAATGAGACACGAGGTATTATAAACCACCTTCCCCCTTAACACTGACAGAACAATCCTATTGAGCTAATGTGGGCTCAAATTGTGTTGCAAACAGAAGGAATACTTGTAAAGTGAGTGACGCTGAATGACGTATTTACCAAGGATTTGACAAGGGTGCACAAGACTGGAAAACAGCATGAGACATGCAGATAAACAGTAGGAACACTCCTTTTGGAAAGAAATAGCATGTGACGAGAGTTTGAAACCTCTCATTATAAACTTACAACACTCAGACGTAGAAGACAGAGACCATTACGAATTGTCTCTCAACGAAAGCGACATGCCCCTGGAAGTTGCGTTGGATTAGAAAAATAGGTAATTCATAAACTATAATTGTTTTAGGCTGTATATTTAAAACATGTGCAAAATATACGATTATCTTTGTTGCCATTGTTATTCGAACAATTGCATTATTAAAAATCTTTGGAAAATTCAGTTTGCGTTCCCTTAGGTCTAGCGCCAAGTGTGCGAGAGAGAGGGAAATATAAAACGAGAGGGGGTAAAGAGGTGGCAACGCTGAAGGCGCTAACGCATCTGATTCGCTAAAAGCCATCATTTAAAATACATAGCAGGTTCATGCGAAATACACCTAGTGATAAGAGTTATCATTTATCACACAACTCAACGATGCATAATACCGAAGATCCTTAAATCTGGCAGTCTGGGTGATTCATATTCACTCTCATACACTCATTTCGTAGTAAACAGTTCCACTAACAGCAGATAAAGTCAAACTCCTCTCCCCTTCAATTCCTGCTAGCCTTCTTGTGCTGGGCAGTCAGTTGTACAACCAGACCTCGTCTAACCAATGTTAAGGCATATAAAATGCGCATGTATGTTCTTATTAGAGGAAGGATCTAGGTTTCAGCATCGACGCTGGCTTACAAAACAAAACCAGCAGCACTGTAGTAACGAATGGCCCTATGCAACGTAATGTGAGAGTACTTTGTCCTATAATTGATTCTTGCTTCCCGAATGAGCTAAATTAAATATTTAAAAGTAAACAGGCTGGTAATAATTTGGTTGAGCATAAAAAACAGCAAGGCTGTAAATTTCCACACCCTTCCGCAGTAAGGGTGTTAAGTTTCCGCGTTGCCATAATTAATCAACTCAAGGGAGGATAGAAGGGAGAGGGGCAGGAAGGAAGAAAACTGATTACTCCTGTAATGGTTATAAAAACAGAGGATTTTATTAACTCCCTTATACCAGCCATGATCTGCGCTGATGTGCAAGAGTTAGATTGGAAGCTGCGAAACCCAACTTCAAATTCTTCCTCTACACACTTCTAACACATCTTTATACACCCATGGCCATTCCGTTCTTTCTATAACTGAACTTTAAGAAGTGCTTCCTGACATTTTCTTGTGAATTGAGTATGTTGCATTTGTTTTCAGGCCAAACAGTTAAAAAAGGCTATCGGAAATGATACTATGACTATATTGTTTTAGTTCTTGATTTAAGATGCAGCAGACTTTTATCGATTTATGAGTTTTACTTTTTAAAAATTTGGAAAGAGTTGCAATTTCGAGCTCAACCCTAAAGCACATATTTGGAAGTATGTTTAAAAAGTGAGCTAAAGCCTTATTGTATTGTAATTTCTTCTGCTCTACTGTAAAATTCTCAGCCTGGCTTCCCTCAGAAGGGAAATAAAGCCAGTGATCCCCTGTCGTAGATTTATGCCACCTAAATGTGCCTCAAGCCTGATACAGAGGTCTCTGAGCAAAACTAAGACCAATATATAAACGGGATACTGAGAACCAAAGCAGTTAAGAGTGCCTAAAAATAAATCTTGACCTTATTTTACTACTCTACTTATCTGCTTATTATAAACTTCTATGTTATATTAACAATTGTGTTGTCCTTGTACACGTTTTATTTTTACTTTCTATACTACTTAGTTTAAGTAGAGAAAATATCGTGTGGCACCAAAAAAATCCATATTAGGATTTTATCCCAAATTTGTATTTTGAGGCCTCATCATTAAAAAAGAAAGCACTAAATTATCAGCATTTGTACATATATGTTCAGGTTTATGTGTTCCGGGTATGTGAATTGATATCTCAGAATTAAAACCTGTTAAAAGCCAAAAGTACTTTAGTTCTTCATTTTCTGAAGTTATGGCTGCAGATTTTAAGACAATTCTCCTACTACAAATTGCCCTTAGCATACGGAATTTACAGAGTTTCGATATCACGGAAAGTGAGTGTAAACAATATATTGTTACTCTGTGGGTTCGTAGAATTAAGTCAAATTTACCGAAATTCTAAATGTTCTTTATTTGCGTAGAAATACACTCCGTAGCAGCCGAATTACATCATATATCACAACACAATCTCCCAAGGTCGATGCCAACAGCAGCGTTCAGTTTACAAAAATACTCTCGGCTGTTCTCTGCTTACCTCTCGCGACTCACTCACTCTTAGCGATTCAGCACTTCCTTAAATACCTCATTCCTAAATTCAAGATATTTCCAGAACAATAAAGAAACCCAATAATCAAGATATTACCAGAAATTTCCATTTCTCTCAGCTTGTTTGTTTCGGTAAGTCTTTAATCTCAAGTGTTTTATCTGCTTATGCAAGCTCGTTATCTACGTGAAACCTCTCCGTCTGTTGTTTTTATCTACAGTCTCTTTTGTGTACACAAACCGCACTTATCTCTCGGCACCGAAACTTCCGTGCTTTTTCGCCGCGACAATATTAAGATAAAATACATTTATGATATGTTTTTGACAAATTATTTACGCATGTTTACTGAGAACAGCCACCGGCTTACGCTTCATGCTAAATTGTACAACCAGAAAACATAAGACAGAGGACATTATAAAAATCAGAAATGTAGTTTACATTAAAATTACCAACACATATCCAATGAATCTCCTTGTAGAGTAAATTATCCAGAACATATTCACTTATGTTATTTTAAACCTTTTATTCTGTTTACTTTTTCTCAAATCCAAAGCTCTAACCACATTTCATTTTTTTTCTCCTGCTGAAGAAAGTGTAATTTCGGAGCCATCTAGGCATTAGAGTTTAAACAAATTGTGTATCGGTGAAGCTCGTTCCATTCCCATACTGCCATAATACCTAAATGTAAGAACAATTTCGTGTTTATCTCGATTATTACAAAGCAGAATATACCTGGGCTGTTTTTTTTTTTTTTTTTTTTTTTTTTTTTTTTTTTTTTTTTTTTTTTTTTTCAATTTGCGTCCTCCAACGTTAAGTCATATCGGACGATGAATGAAATGGGTGAAATGATGCTCAAATGAGTCCGGGGCCATGGAGCTTGGAGTTACCCGACATTCGTCTATCAGGATAAGGGAAAACCCCGGAAAAAACCTTATCCAGGTAACTCACCCTGACCGAGATTCGAACTCGGGACCTCTTGAACGTAAGGCAGACACACTACCATCTACGCTACCGAGGCGGGCCCTGGGCTGTTCAATAAAGAATTTTCTTACAGCGATAATTTTTCGCACCTAAATTAAATCTTATTTTCTGTTAGCTTAATGTGAAACAACCGCGCCATAGTAGCTTCATTGTTGGTACTCCTGGTTCCCACCTGTGAGAACAGAGAAATTTCAGACCTGTTTAATATCGCCAAACGCTGCAATGGAGGTAACATGAGAGGAACAATATGCGGCTTTGAAATTCTGCTGTCGTCTCACCAAATCTTCAGTTGAGGCCTATGCAATGTTACAGGAGGCCAATGGAGAGTCTGTTCTTCCCTACAGCACAGCTCGAAGGTGGTTTAAAATGTTTAAAGATGCCATTGTGGGAGAGCATCGACGAATTACCTTAAGATCACTTTCTGAAATACTGAACATCTCATTGGGTGCCACCCACACGTTGGTGACAGAAACATAACACATGAGACGTGTTTGTGCGCGATGAGTTCCAAGAGTGTTAATTCGCGAACAGAAGGACATTCGCATGCAGGTCTGCATGCAGTTAAATTTGTTTTTAGAGGAAGATCCGGAGTTTCTTTCAAACGTAATCACTGCTGATGAAACTTGGTTATATCATTTTGATCCTGACAGCAAATAGCAGAGCTCAGTGTCGAAATCTCCTTCATCACCATCCACCAAATAACAAAAGCGGTTGCTTCTGCTGGGAAAGTTATGGTCATCTCATTCTTTGATATTCATGGAATGGTTTATCAACATGCTTTACCTGCACATACATCAGTAACTGCACAATACTGCAGGGGTGTCCTGAAAACATTGCAAGTCCATATCGGCGCAAAAGACTAAATTTCCGTGCAGCAGGCTGGATGCTGTATCACGATAATGCGCGGCCGCATATTGCCAATGTTGATGCTAAATATTTGAAAAAATCAATGTGAAGTGAATCGCTCACCCTCCCTATAGTCTGGATTTAGCACCATGTGACTTTTTTCAATTCTCTAGCTTGAAGAAACGCCTTCGTGGGAGGCATTATCCATCATCAGAAGCAGTGGTGAAGGCTGCGGAGGCGATTTTGAAGGATCTCTCAAAAATGGTTTCCAGCATGACTTTGAAGACAGGTAGAACACTGGGACAAGGGCATTGCGTTCAGGAGAGACTATTTTACAAGAATCTGGGAAGTTATCTGAGTATTGCACATCTAATTACTCATCTATAATTTTTACTTCTTAAATTTACGTCCTGCAACGATAAGTCATATCGGACAATGGATGAAATGAGTGAAATGATGTTCAAATGAGGCCACGGTTTAAAAACCTACAGCTACCGGACATTTGTCTTTCAGGAAAGCGGAAAACAGCGAATTAAGAACCCTTATCCAAATAACTCACCCTAACCAAGATTCCAATTCGGGACCTCTTGAACGTGAGGCAGACTCCCTGCTGAGGCGTACGTCCTTTCTTATTTAGTAAACCCATGTCCTGTAAACTTTCCTTTTCCAAATGTTTTAGGCTTGCCCATATCGTATATCCATCAGTAACCAGTACAAAATATTATTCAAAACAAATAACTTCTGTTCATATACCCAGACAAAAACAAAAGAAAAACTAGCATCATTAAAGTTACAGTGGTACCAGCAGAAAGCTTGAAAGATCCCTTACAAAACAAGACTTAGTTCACAAATATTTTTTCAGTATTACAGAAGTTATGATCGATTTTCTGAAAGCCTATGAAAAGGGGCGTGGAAGAAACTTAAAACGCATTAATATAATTATAAATAAGGTATAAATATTGCTCCAATGAACTTTTTAACTATACATTTGTAATCTAGAGGAATGACATAATAAAATGTAAAAATAGAAGAAAACGTGAATTTTAATCACAAGTGAAATACCTTCTCACCTTAAGATCACTGTGCCACTAATAAATTTCTAAATTTAATATGTGTTTATCTTAACAAAGGGCATTTCTAAAGCAATGTGAAAGCGAAAATATTGTAACTATGTTGGGTTCGAAAAATTAATAACCCAGTTTGAAGAAATTTGCAATATTATTTATTTCCGTAGAAAGACACTTGTAGAATTCTGATACCAGCAGAATGACGTAACACACACGTACGAAGCTTACAGGTCCGTCTGCACACTGCTCACTAGAAACTTCATTCACTCTCGGCTCCCGCCGGACTGCTGAACTGAGCCATGAGCCAAGAGCGAGAACAAGTCGTCCGGGTGCTCGTGGGTGTGGAGAGAGCTCCACGATACCTATCCGCTGAGCATATTTACCCGCGCGGTCTTATAGATTTTGTCATTTCTCAAGCTTTTATGTATTTGTAAGATGATGGACCTAGTTTGGCCCATGATAGTGCTTCTGGCTGTGGGATGAGCGCCAGGAGCGAGAGGTCGGGTGGTAACTGGGATAATTTAGGTTCAAGTCGTGTTCTGGTCACACGGGACGGACTCGACTGGCGGAGGTCAGACGTCAAGTAAAGTCCAGCCCCAGTATGGCCGGGATAGACAGAGTTTGGCAGAGAAGCGACGGGAGGTTGAACTCACCACCCAAGGGCGTCCTTAGGAAGCCGATAGCTCTTTCTCCTTCTTGGTGCATGGTGGTCACATTGACCTAACGTATTAACTAGTGGGAGTGTAGGATGTGAGAATGGAAACGTACGTTCGGTATCGTAGATCATCCTGAGTGGCCTGTTCTGCACGGCTTGCACTCTGCGGATGGTGTTAGGAGCCACCGAACTCCAGACCTCGCATCCATACAGAATCAGTGCCGGGATGATCGCACGTTACACCGCTAGTTTGAGGCGAGTGGCATGGTTGACCAGAATATAGGGTGCAACTGCCCGAGCGGACATGTCAAGTGAAGGTGAGGCCGCCGTCCAATCGGACACTCAGGTATTTGGCGAATCGAACCCAAGGGTTCCTTCTCCGCCTCAACCGCAGGTCTCCTTCCGGGCGGCAGCGGAAGACCTTGCCCAGCAGAAGGACAGAGACCTTCTGTGAGCTAATGACCATCCTCCACTTTTCACTCCACGTGCCGATGGCCCGGAGTGATCGCTGCAGCGGAGGGAGGCAGTAACAGACGTTCTTGTTCTATGCCAAGATGAGAGCGTCGTCAGCATATTGGCACAGGACAGTGCCAGGTTCTGTTAGGAAGTCAGACAGGTAGGCAGCAAAGAGCAACGGCGACAGAACACTGCCTTCCAGAACTCCAGCCGTTATGGGTCTGACGGAGGAGAGTTTACCTTCGACCCGCACCCTGAAGGTTCGATCTCGGAGGAAACTACTAATCAGGGTGAGGTATGGGGAGGGGAGGTGTGCTTCCTTGAGCTTATACAGCAAGCCCTGGTGCCACGTTGTAGCGAAGGCCATGTGCAATTTTCCAAGAGTACCGCGACTGTTTTGAGGTTGTTCTGGAAACCCAGGACAGCCTTCTCACCAGTCGCAGCAGCTTCAAGGTCGTGGTGTGGCCCCGATGGAACACGAACTGGTGATCCGGTAGGAGATGCCTTTCCTCGAAGAGAGGAGTTAGGCGGGCCAGGAGCAATCGCTCAAAAATTTTTGAGACGATTGGGAGGACACTGATGGAATGGTAGCTAGATGGGAAAAGCGGATCCTTGCCAGGCTTCAAAATGCAGATCACCCTCGCCTCCTTCCAACAAGTTGGAAAGTAGCGGAGGTAAAGGCACGCATTGTAAATTCACGTCAAATTAATCACGGCTCGTTTAGGAAGGTTCCGGAGCACGAGTGCCGTGACACCTTCATGCTCAGGGGATTTATTGGGTTTGAGGCTGAGGATTTCGGCTATCACCTCTCTGGGGTGACAATGGGAATACTTGTCCAGTGCACTCGCTTTTATACACTAATCGTTGGGCAGATTAGGGAAGTTTCTCGAAAACTCACGAAGCCCCACTGTCTTTCACGACGGCAGGCGAAGGAGAGAGAACTGTCGAGGCGTCTCTCCGGCTCTTTACCCGCCCCTGTCTCTCCCTCAGCGCGTGTCTTAAGCGCTCAGCGGATTCATGGGCGTGGCTTGGGTGTTATCGGTCTCTTTCACTCTGCTTCCTCTCTCTCTCTCTCTCTCTCTCTCTCTCTCTCTCTCTCTCTCTCTCTCTCTGTCTCTCTTTCTCGCCACATAATAAGCGCTTCGCGACATAATGTTGTCCCAAAACATGCTAAAACGGATTAGTTGCCAAAAAATGTAACATTTCGAAATGTACAGTTGAATTAGCATGATATGGAGTCCGTAAGGCATCAGAAGCAAAGAAGGAAATTTTGAGATAGTTCTATAACGTAATACGTAGTTTCTCGGGAGAAAATGAAACTGTTTTGTTGACTAATTCCAGAAAAACTAGTAAAGGGAATGTTTTCTTATGTTAACTGGAAATCTGCTATAAATTTTGTTTATTAATGTGACTTATTATTTAAAGAGTTAGTGCAAAGCTTATGACATTCACACGCGTGTTAAACAAAACAGTTAATGAATCGAGTACTTTCATGATGGAAATTATTGTGCAGAGGCCAAGAAAGGAGACAAACAAATGAAACTTCTGCAACAAAATGCATATAGTAGTAACTATAGGAAGCTTGTAAACAATCCAATTATGAAATTGAGAGATGACTTGAGTGGGAATAAGTTGTTCCTTCTGCGTTAACTTCACATGTGGCAGAATTACAGTAGTAAAGTATTTAAATCTATTTGATGTTCCCTGGAGAAGATCTAATTTGTACTAAACCAGACGTCTGTTCGATCCACTATCTTCAAAATAGCACAAAGTGTAATTAATTCAATGCTACTTACCCATCTTCGTTTCTATAAGTGCTTTAAAATGATCTGAACGAAGGCATTATTTAGATTGCCTTATGAAGCGCTTTTCCCTTTTTTCTCTCTATACCCTGTCTTTATAGGATCAATAAGACGATGCTGGGGATAAAAGGAAACCTCCTCTGACTTGCCCGTCACGAAATACCTCCTTTGTGGAGTTTCGCTGAAGCATTCGCGAGTAGGAAAATTGATGATGGTGCTCAAAATGGGTCAGGTACAAGTGGCATAAGAGTATCAATATCCAAATAGCTTTTGGTATAATGAAATGAATATCAATAATGGTATGCAAACTGCTATATATATAGTAATTATAATATTCCATTGTTGCCTGAATTAGGAATTCATCTTTTATTATGCCTAAACAGTAAGATTGCTTTCTTGTAATTCCACTCCGAACGTATGCACAGTTTTACTTTGTGCACCATGTAAACAGCACGTAGAGAAGATATTACATTACATCTAAAAATGACATTTAAAATTCACGAGAAATGCATGTTTCGAGGTAACCTGAATGAAATAGTGTTTTAGATACACGTATGTTTGTGTGTGAGAGAAAGAGGGCGGGGGAGGAAGGCAGTATATGAACAGCGTAATTCCAAAACCAAAAGTTGGATGAATACCAAATTAGTTATTTAATTCAAGTACCTTTATAAGATACGACAGGAAGAGTTTTAAGAAAATACACTTATTACGAATTAAAAGTATGTATTAGTTAGAGAAATACTTTCCTATATTTTCGAATCTTTGAAAAGAAAGTAATATAACAATTTTCAGAAAGTACCATATGTTATAAATTAACATTTCTGTATTAAGCTGCAAAGTACATTTGTATATTAGCAATGAGTGATAAATTTCACGCGATAACACAAATGGTACAACATAAATAGAGTTCTGTTTCAAACTCACACAATCTCCTTTGGGGACTCGTAATATATTCCCGAGTTGTGTTATTAGCATTTCGGAGTCCTCAATACTCAATTTTACTTTAGATAAATTAAATACTCATTCTTCTTGCAATTGTACTGAAAGAGCGTGCAATATAAAGACCTCAGAACCAGTATTTGAATATCTGACCGGCGTTATTCCCTCTGTATTTATAAATAAATGTCTCATGTATATATTTCTGGAGGAATAAGCTTTGACAAGAATATTTAATATAAATAACAAAAAATAAAATCTGCTCATCTTCTGCCCTGGCATCTAGAGCCTATACCAGATAACAAGTGTCCGTAAATTTTGTTTCTTTTCTAAGCTTCTTTATCTATTTTATTTAAATTACATAATCTGTGCAGATATATCCTATCCTATCCTATCCTATATCTACTCTAACCTATGGCTACTGGAAACCAGTAGCTTTACAAATCTTCTATAACAATACATATTACACTATAATTCCTACTACAAGTCTAAGTCTAATTATTCTATCCAACTATCGATTGTTAGCATGGTCCCATGTACAAATCCACTCGACTGCAAATATTGTAGCCACTTTCTCTGACCAGGGATTGGTCTTCGGTCCATGTCTTAAGTCCACATTAGTATAACAACCAATAAAAGTAAGTTGTAGAAAATGTAAATATAACACATCGGAATCTTTTCGTTTTAGTAATCAGTCAATTAAAACGAAAGCCATCAACAATTTTCAATGTGCCGCTTAAAGAACAGCATCCTACAGCATTAAAGTACTAATTATTTGATGGTATTTAATTAATGATTCTAAAAAGTTACTCCACAAAGTGAAAACGTCTAATAAACCACAGAAGTTAATTGGAACAGAGGTTTGTACCCCTGGAGGAGCAATATGTAATTAAAGGCTATTGCACGAAATGTTACAAGCAAGTCAAATTTGTAAATTGTAATAACTACTTGTAGTAAATAAATAAAATAATTAAATTGCACCAGGCTAAAGAATGCGGTAACGGCATTGAACCGGAAATATACGTTTTGCAGTTATCTGAATAAAGAAGGGAAAAATAACTTTAGGAAAACGATGGTGTGTTCCAGTTTTCATAAACGTTTACACAGATCATGAAATAAAGTTAAATTAATGCAAACACTGTATACTAGATATGCTTTTTACTGTTAGTTCACTATTTATTGTTGAAGATGTTAGCGTTATACATAAATAATGTTTATACGGGCTAGGGCTCAAAATAAAATTTAACACCATTTGAATTCGACAGGTTGATATTGCACAGATTGGACAAAAGCAATAATGTCATTAACTATAGAGTTTTAAAAGAGAATACTAAATAAAAATAGAGATAAAAGAACTAGGCATATCCGTAATTAGACTGGAATCACGTGTATAACTATGTTGAACCTGTGTAACCAAATGTTATAACAATCCTTATAATATTAATGTAGGACTATTATGTTAAAATTATTATATACCAATGGGGAACCTTTGTCACTGACCAATGTTTCCATTAATATACACCACTTTCTTTTTATTTATTAGCTGTATTGCACCACACCCATTACCTTTTACGCAATATTACATGATTATATAAATCTTTAATTACGTTAAGTTATTACTGATTAATGTGTTGGGTCCATATGAAGTGGAGGGCTGAGAAGAGCAAACGAGGCAGCCAATTTTTGCAATAAATGGGGGTTGAAAGTGAATGAAAACAAAACAAAGATTATGGTCTTCAAAAAAGAATACAGGTTGAGTAAGGATGAGAAATGGGAGGTTAATAGAAGAGTAATAGAGGTAGTAAGGAGATTTGATTACTTGGGGACAAGGTTGGGTTCAGATGATAGCTGCAAAGAACAAAAAAGATGTCTGTGGCAAAAGGTAAAATGGCCATGATGGTGATAATATCATGCTACAGTAAACTGCCAGATATGAATGTCAAGTGGTTGGAGAGGACTTATACAGCAATACTAGAGAATAAAATGTTACATGGATCAGGAATTTGGAGAGCAGATGAGGCTTGGAGAGAGACTGATAGAGAGCATAGATCCTTTTGTAAATATATACTGGGATTACCGATAGCATCACCTAATGGGGCAGCACAATAAAAACTAGGCAGGCATTCTACTAAAATTAAAATCTTGTCAAGGGCAATGAAATATTTATACAGAATCACTAACTTGGAAGATGGCAATATTATTAAAGAATGTTTTCATATTCAAAAGAGAAGTAACTGGGTGGGTCTTGGGCACATACAATGAAAGACGTGTTGAAGCAGATAGGTATGGGTCATTCTTGGATAAACGCAGAGTATGGGTATAGAGGTTTCTGGAAACAAGTTAAACTATAATTAGAAGATATTTACAGACAAGACATTTTCGCTAATATAAATAACAAAAGCTCACTGAGGTGATATAGAGAAATAAAAACAACCTGGGAGAGGGAAGTATATATAGATATATGTAGTAAGTTAGGGCGAGAAGGTTTTGCTTGGACGAGAACAGGAGTGAAAAATTTGAAAGGTCTAGCTTAAGAGAGGGAGTTAGATAAATGTCCATAGTGTGAAGAAGAGAATGCAGATTTCCATTGTATATTAAATTGTAGTCAAACAAAGATATGGAGAGAAAAGGCTTGGCTACGTAAATCGGATAATTTTGGGGGTGAAGCAGTAATTAGAAAAATTTTGTCAGTAAAAGGGGAAAGAACAGGAGAAATATAATTAATTATTTAGGGAAAGTTAAAGAGCGACGGCTAAGAACAAATAAGAGAAAAATGTAGAGTGGGATAGGTGAAATGGCAAAATCTGAAAAAGGAGTAGAGGGCCTCCAATACACAAAAACCTAGGGTTAGGTGTATGGGTAGCGAATTATTAGGTAATGGTGGGCAACATGATATGATTTCCGGGATTTAGGAATATATGGTATTTTTCAGTATGGATTTTATAGTTGTAATCTTGATTTTGTATTTCCATGTGATGTTGTAAAGGGAAAGGTGAGAAATAAATTACAAATTGCTGATTAATGTACACATTTACAAACCTAACCAATGGTTTTAAGTGTTCTATCACTGTAGTTTATAGGCCAGTTATTTCCGTTTAGTTTCCACTCTGAAGTCACTGCGGTGCTGGTATAATTTGGAGCATTCTCATAAAGTAATAGATAGTCTGATTTCCATTACTGCAAGTGCATGTTGGACTAATATTCTGAACCTGCAGTAATACCCCCCAGCTTTCCATGTCAAATTAATATTGTTCTTCATTTTAGTGTCTCTTGAATGTAGGGTTTCAGTCTGTACAGCCCTTACATTTCTTTCTGATTAGAAAAATACTGTGGTTTACTTCAGAAGTAAAATAACTCGAGTAAAATAACTCGAAAAATATGCATTTCATTAACGTAATAATACTAGCAGGGAAAGTTCAGCTGTTGTACTGACCTAAAAGAAACTTCAAACTTCTGTACGCTACATCTGCTACTGTATAATTCAGAAATGCTAAAACTTTCTCTCTCTTGTTATTGTTCTTGTTCTTTTTCTTCATCTCCTCCTGGTTCCATCATTTGTGTAGTTTTCAGTCATGTTTGTGTCTCATACCATAACTGCCTAGGGCTTTTCAAACTTTTGCGTAAAGAATTCTTGTGTGAATTACGATACTCTATATAACTTTCCAGTTTTAGCTCTACTACTTATGTGTTGATTCCTGATGTTTAACTGCATATATGTATCACCAGAAATCTAAGACGCAATTTCTCTTTTCTGGACTTCAATATAATGATTTTTCTTAACAGACAAATTTCGCTTCGTGTTAAAAGTCAAAGATTCATAAACTGTTTATGTTTGTCATGTTATTTCAACTTTTTTCTGAAGTTTCTTACTTCGTAAATATTTTTTTTGTCGTCCATATAACTTCCCTAATTAGAGGAAGCATTACACTTTTTTATGGAAAATTCTAAAGCATGATACAGCATATCGCTGTACAGAAAATTTTGCGTTTCTTAAGATGCTTATATGTATTAAATTTTCATTGTAAATACTGAAAATACTACTTCGTTTTCTTCTAAGCATTAAGGACTCTCTGTGTTCAACCGTATTGCTGCTAAAACATAGGTTTTACTTTAAAGAATAACTTTTGTAACGTTCCCGATAGAGTTCTCCTATATTTCACGGATGAGGTGTTTGATTTTTTTCCCCTTTGATGCCCCCTTCTTGCTTTGCGGGTATTCCCTGAATTGTCATCAAATAAAGGAATGGGATTTCGAAAGTATTTTATGAAATACTAAATATCAAAGAACCTTATGATGCCAGCGAATATTTAGACCATAACAGGAAACTGAATTTGTGGATATACGTTCAAAGAATTTTATGTGATGCTGAGCGTATAACGCGATCTACAATGTAATTATGAAGAAGTTACAGTGTTCTAGTTGTTGCACATTGCCGCGAAAAGGTACACCAATAAATTTATTTCTGTGCAGGTAATGATCATTAAGAATGAAATTGGAGATGTAAAGATTTCGATAATGATCCCTAGCCTTGTAAATGTATTTAAAATATAAATACTGAACCCTAATATCCAGGAACGTGGTGAAGCGAGATTGTTTATTGTGAAAAGTAGCAATAATTTATGTAGTAAATAACTGACAAGATTGGCTAACACAGTGTACTTTGCGAAAATAAATCCAGCGAAATGAAAAACTCCAGAAGTCTGTTATATTAGAATACTCTTTGTGCCTGAATACATTTATAGTCCCGAGAGAGATACAGCGAGAGCGCTTCTTGTCTTAACTGAGCAGCTGTAGTCAAGGTAAGCATCAACAGTTACGGAAGATAACGGCAGAAGACGAAGCCACGTTAAGGAACTTCAAAATCGCCAAGGAAGTCAATCGTTGTTCAATCGCTGTTTTATTGCACCTAAGCCCCAAGTGGGTCATCACCAGGAGGAAGGATGAGCCGAGAAGAGACAGAGGGTGGCTGATTTGAGGAGTCACGACAGTGCAGAAGGCAGGATACATACACTTTATTAGTTGGAAGCCACCCGGGTAGACAACACAACCAGCATCCCACACGCCGTGATCCGTCAACGGCCCACCACGTCAACCTGGAGATCGAAAACCGTCCTACCGAAGGAGGAAGTGTTTACCAAGAGCATATCATCCTGCCATACAACGCTGAGACACCCTACCCTTGGACAGGAAATTCGAGGGATATAATTAACCTACTCCGCATTTGTCTAGCGACCCGAGAACCCCCCTCCCCCTCCCGATAAAGCCCACGAGTGAGGTGATTTGGGGAATCAAACCCGGTCCTCCCGAATGCGGGCCACAGAGGTGACTACCTGAGCGACTCCGCTCGGTGCTTTCCAGAAAAGTCATTGGATATGGTCCATAAGTCGGTAAGTAAACACAACTTTACTACTGTTAAACTACTACTGCACCTGCTGCTGCTATATTCTGATATTATTGTACATAATATGGATCCAAACATATCACAGCAATGATATGTGAAATTAAGGATATGTAGTAACACGGGTCCAGCACTCACTGAATATTGTGAATCAAAGAGGTAATATTTAACGGGTGCAATATGATCCAAATGCTCGAGCAACGTAAAACGAATATTTACTCCATTGAAGATTTAATCGTAAGGGAGTTTATATCATAAATATTTCTTGTGCTATTGAGTTTTTCATAGGTCACCATTGATACACCTTTGACACCTTATGAAGCAAACAAGTTCGCGACTTTATTTGATATTTGGTTTTATATAATCGTTCGTGTCTAAAACATCCCTAAAATATTACCAGTGTTAATATTGTGTAGTCAATTAATATGATTAACATGTCGATCTTCAGTTGATCTAATAGACACATAGCTTACAAAATATGCCTTAGTTACAACACCTAATATGAAACAAAGCCTTATTAAAATCTGACTAGTCTAGATGAAACCAATACGTACTTTAATTTTAATTAAGAGTTTAATTTATTATCTATTTCTTGAAGTTTTACGTACCTATCATAAACCGTTGCTGCCCTTATTGTTTGGGCTGCTTGTAAACTAATGTATTAAACACTTGTTCTTTGTTGAACTTCGATATGAAAGTTCAAGCCTTGCTATAAAGCCCTTCCATCGAATGCCAAAACCAATTAAAATTCCGATTTAATCCGTTAATCTTCACAGGGCCCAGCATTCAACATTGCGCTTAGATTCTGAAATTAATACAATATCGAAGATGGTATAAATACAACAAACGCTTTATACAATACAGGATGAAGGAATAAATATTTGTGCTTTACAGTTAAATAAATATTGAAAGTAGCGTTTTTATGCATTATTGCTAATTAATTAATTTATTTATTTAAATAGCGAGGGAAATTACTACCTCGTAGTCAACAGTTTTTATCCTACGCTTCATATTTAATGTCAACGACTAAATCAGGTTTGGTATTCCAAATCCGAAGGATTTGGAATGGGGTTTAAGAATGGTAGCTTTCTTTAGAATCTGGAAGTATGGGAGTGTAAATATGTGTTAGTCCAATGTTTCTGACAGAAAATACAGTACACACAAACGTTTAAAGAATAGTTAAAAAAGCACATCATTACCGATGAACAATTATTCTTCAAAACAAAACCATTGATATGACCTTGAATATTAAAAGCGACAACCAAGTGGACTCATTTATTTGGATTTATTGCTCCCAGCATTTTCCAAGAATGCAATAGAAAGTTTTTCAATAAAATTTCTCCACACGTTATTAAGTACGTGGAAAAATGTTCGGTAATTTAAATTTTCTCAAAACTAGCTCCAATGATTTCTATTAACGTAAATATTAAGGTATTTTTGTGACAAATTTGATGTACATATTTAAGTTTTTTAGGTCCTCTTCATTTTCATTACCGTTTCATTCTTGCCAAATCATTCATGCCAAAATCCTACTACACAGACAGATGTCGTTAATAATAAACTTTAACTGCAGGATTATCCATATATTTATTTTAATTTGTTTTGTATTATTAAGGCTTCTCCTTTACTCCGGTGGGAAGCCATGCAATTTTATGCTCTGGCCTTAAGAAAATGAACTTTCATTAGCAGTATTCACCTAACTGTTTACATCAGGCTATGTTTTATTTCCTTTACCTTTCCGAAATTAATTTCAGTACAAATACTATGTTTCCAAAATATAGATCTATACTGTCTATTATAGCATTTTTATTTGGAGTCTTCATTGATGCACGACTAGGTAAATATTAAGTCCACCTAACGGATTGTATTCTCGATATATGAACGGGTGCAGCGGTTTAAATTTATGCAATTCCACTGTCGGAAGTTTCATTTTAAAACTTTCCTCTATGGGCACTGTATACATGGAACTTATCCATAATGGAACTGTCATAATTACTTTAATCAACTACTTGAAATTGTGGGCGACTACCCTAAATCACCAGATAGCGGTAATTTTTTGTTGTAAAAATAATTTACATACCAACTTTACTCTGTGAATTTAATAGAGAGACGAGCAGATATCCATACGACCTTTTCCTCGATAATCTGATATTTCGTGATGAATCGTGTGGGTATGTGTATAATATTTAGAGTATACAAACAGCATTTATAATATGTACCAACAATAATATAGTAGACGATGCTTTTGTCAGTTTGCTCATGTTTGTTATGCATTTGACAACTCAATTTTAAATAACCATTCTGCAATTTGAAAATGAATGCAAACGGTTGGCATATAAAAAACCACTCATTTCTTGATGCAGTGTAGGGGTTTCGCTTAGTAGCCTCCAGGGCCCAAATTCCAATACCTAATAGTTTCAATTAGATTGAAAAGTCATGTCTCTGAGTACATTGTTATCAGTTTTTAAGTGCCAATTCTTACAGCATAAGACACCATCCAGGAAGGACAGAGGGCTCTAAAGTTAATGGCGTATACACACTACAACTAAATTTAAAAGGACCTCAAAACTGCCAAAAAGAGTACCAAAGACGGAAATAAAAAATAAGATGTAAGAGTTAGCAAATTAATTATTATTTTCCCATCATGCGGATTTCCTCCACAAAAATAAAACTGCCTGGAAACTGGATGGGAGTACAATTTACCCACCCTTATTTCTACTCTGTTCGAGGTTACTGTAAGATCTTGGTTTGAAAAAGGCCTTGCAAGGTTTCAGCAGTATCCTGAGGGACGTCCTCATTCCTGGATATCATCCACTGCTATGCCAATGAAAAGGTTCCTTTAAATATATCCACTGTTAGCAACAAAGGAGAAAAAAAGTTTTTCCCAGTCCTAAGGATTCTGTACAAACCATAGGGTGCATTTATTGAAGGAGTTTGGGATTTGCGATTACTACACACTTTGTTGAAATGTAGTTACTCTTAGCTGTTTCAAAAATTTTGTTTCAATGGTGATTATTTAACACCAGTAACCATATCCTTATCATAGGCAAACGTATGGTTATTGATGTGTAACCACCAGCTGTCGATCCAGAAAACCACCAAAAACTCATCGGTCAGAGTGAGCGAGCACTGGATTTCGAATCCAGGATTTACCGAATGCAAGTCGTATATAGGTCTCGCTGTGCCACCTCTATTGGTATGAGTGTTGACACAAGTTGTATTAGTTCCTGTATGATGCCTGAAGCAACTGATGGAGCTAGCGGAGAGGACATACTGCCGAAATTAAATCCAAAGGCGTAATCTTGAAACACAGAAATATATAATTTCATTTTTTCTTTCTAGTGTAGGATCACTAACACGAAAATCAGCCATATTGAAGGCAGACTAAAGCTCTCTTAACTATCTACTTTGAAAAGCATATTGAGAGAAGATATTGCAATAAACTGCGCCACCTGTAATACATATTCAGTATATAGGTATACTAACACTACCTCCTAAGCTGAGGTGATCAGTCACCCACACTCATTTAATTCCGTCTTTAAGTCTAACGGTCGGATATGTAGTCTTTTACCCTTGGTACACATTGCTCTTCGTTGTGTACAGTTGTCATTGGATTTCTCTAGCATTAATACATAGATCACGGTAGGCTTACACATCCATTCATACTGGCACTGGGAGAGTGGGGGATAATTTTGACCAGAGAAAATCTCCCACTGTAGCCGAGAATTGAATCACAGACCCGCCGAACACCAGATAGAGCGAACTGAACTACGCAACCAGTCAATGTTTTGAAGTTTTCTTTTTTTCTTATAACCCACTTTTACTACAGTGTTAAAGCCGTTCTGCTTTGGAACTTGTCGCCTGGCAATGGTGTTAACTCATAGGTTGCTGATATTTTGGAATTTTAATCAGTAGAAGACGCTCATATCAGCACTGTCATTCATACTTCCAGACTTTGGGGTAGATGAGGAGGAAAATCCCCACCCTCAGCCGGGACCGCTCGCACAGCAGGCAGGTGCTTTACCGACTGAGCAACGGAGTAAGCCGAAGCTAATCTTTGATAGGCAGATAATCGAAGCATTGTTATTTTATAGATTTTATTATTCTAAATTATTTTTTAAATAATGCTATATCGTTTCTCACGTCATTTTAAGCTTCTTGAGATAAATTGCCTTGCCCGTACTTTAGCAGTGGTTTTATAATATATAGCTTGAAAATCGCTTATTGCATTATTGCACTATATTGAACTATATGGTTCCCCCATCATCCACCTTTTTAAGGTAACTAAAAACTCTGTGTACCGTACACTCTCCGATGTGAATTTACAGGAGATTAATCTACATAATTCTTCCTCCTTCTCTTTAGTACACCATGTATTCGGAGATTATTAATAAACACCAACAGAAAAACACTTGATACACTTAAGTCACATGTCTCTCTCTACGCATTCTTCAACAAACTATTGAAGAACCCAGAACTTTATGGTATCTCTTTCATCTTAATGCAGGAAGGCAGATTTACAAATGGCTCTTTTACATATTACTTTGTAGTTAAAATGGTTAGACTTGAGTATTATCAAATGTTTGAAAGCTGTGTGAAGGCTTTGAAATTACTTTCTCTTTCCATGGTCAGGACATAGACAGCGAAAAAGAAATTCCTATTTCAGAAAAAACTGTAGAAATATTTGAAAATTTAAACCAGTAATAGGGAGTTTTACGAAAGTGGTCAGCTCCACGATTCACTTTAACATATATTGTGTGCTTTAATGAGATCTGCAGTTTGCCTATATTAAGCTTTTTGGTTATATGTTATGGCTTACAAATTAATTGAAGTATCAGTCAGGAAGAAGAGGTTTTCAGAGAGCATTATAATATGAACATATTAAAATGTGTTTTAATCAAAATAATTCTAGCTTTTTATAAGAAAATCAAAATATTCGCCTGTAAAGGGTAGGTTTTTTTGTAGGATTTTCTTGCAAATCTTAATGTTGCATTCTGAAAAATCCTAAACGTAATGCTGAGTTTAATTCTTAACCATTTTAAATTACAGTGCTCAGACACGGCTACGAAAATATATAAATGCGTATTTATATAAAGATACTTAAGTAACAAGTATTGTGCTGCTTGAACCGTTACCATGGATTTATCTTGGGTAATAGAAACCTTTCAGATAACGCACTGATTATTCTTGTAAGAGTTAGAGGGAAACCGCCGCCGCTTCCGAGCCATGTGCTAAGCATCAATGAACGCATCACTTCAAACAATGGAATTCGTAGGAAGTACAAATAAAAGATAGACGTTCACTCCACGTGGAGTAATCAGTGCGTTATCTAAAAGAATATCTATTACCAAAGGTAAATCCATGGTAACCTTTTCAGAAGCAGGATTTATACGAGGGTCGGCTGATATGCATCGGGCCTCACATAGATATGGCGTCATTAGCCTGTTTAACGGACAAAATCAGATAGCTTAACTCTAGGTAGCTTGTATTCATAGTTACAGATCAATATCTTGCGTAGTTTTTGAATGAATTATCACGAAGATGGAGGGTTTGGAAAAACGAACAGCGATTAAATGCTTCCATTTGAAAGGCTTTACGCCTAAAGAAATCAAGGAGAAAACGTGCAGTATCATGAAAGTCTCTGCTCCTTCATAAACAATGATTAAAAGGCGAGTTGCAGAGTTAAAAGTGGGACGTACGAGCACTAGTGATGAGCCTCGCGATTTTTGTAAACCTCCATTACAACCTGTGGAGTTCTGCACCGTGGCTTATTGGGCTAAGGCGTCGTGTCTTGTTTCCCTGCTACGGAGTGCGACCCGGGTTTAGGACTGGTGCCCACTCAGCATCGTGAGAAAATTAAGGAGCTTGCGATAGGTAAATTAACCTTGCAAGGAAAGCCAACATTCCATCTGGGGGTGTGAAAATGCTGAGCACAACTCCTCCCCGTATCAGTTGACGATCGCCCAACTCTACCTCCCGTATGTGGGCGTGAGGCCGGCAAACGGGTTGGCAGTCCTTTGTTCGATATGGACTGTAGTACCACGGAGTTTTCTTAACACCCACGCAGACCGAGAGTCCACAATATCTTTTATACAAGTATGATATGCCATTTTATTATTGGATTTGAACAGTACAAAAATGCAGCGAATTTGCAAACATAGTATATTTAAGTATGCTGAAAATAAATTATTTTAAGTCACAATTTATTCAAAAACACTAAGAACATTAATTGTAGTCATTATACTCACGTTAATTCTCTTTGAACTCTTTTTATGAACAGGTACACATTAAACCATTTATTTACAGCAAAATATTTCAGTAAGCTTATTTTGTAATAAAAATTTTCTCACTGTCAATTTCAAGCAAATCTTTGGCGGTGGTTGCTGTTCACATATGCTGTGAAATTTTCCAGGCACAAAACTTTACTGCGCAATTTGAAGGCAAACCTTGCTCTGCCTGTCTTCATGTCAGAGAAGTTGCATCTTCCTCGAATATTTAGTTGTAAAGTTGCAGTAATTCAGCTTTCGGTAAACCCAATATTTCCCTGATGCGATAATCGGTGTTTGTAGCAGTATTTAGCTGAATAACCTTCATTTACGATAAATACAGTTTTAAATATATAAACAATTTTTATAAACTTCCTGAATATATTTTGTCATATTACAAGGGAGGAAACTCTCTTACCTGCCAAACGTAACAGAGTTGAAAGAGTTGCCGACAGAACTGCCTCACAAGAAAACGCGCATATTGACTAACACTCCCCACATCACCAATATGCTGCTTCAGACAATGACTGTCTCCAGTTATTGCCAGTTATCTGTTAAGGAAGGAGGGAAAGGTAGAAATAGCAGCTAACGAAAACATGTGCGGACTCACATTCAGCAACGAGTGTAATGAAGGGTTACAGTTCCTTGAGATAGCAGAAGCTGTAAACATATCCAAAGAATGTGCAGGTAAAATGTTAAGTAATGTTTTGGGCTTTCACAATGCTTGTGAAAGATGGGTGCCGCATTTGTTGATATCTGATTAACAGTTGCAAAGAAAAGCTCTTCCTGTAAAGAATTTGGAGCTCTGTCGTAAAACTCTCAGTGAATTTTTGAGATGGCTTATTCCCACGGATGAAACTTGGATACATCACTACACTCCAGAAAGTAAATCACAGTCAAAGCAGAGGACTGCGTCAGATGAACCAATTCCAAAAAGGGAAAGGTCAATTTCATCAGCTTACATATTTGTGAACCGTGGTTTCTCTGATGCACTGGGATTGTTTTTATTGATTACTACGAAAATATTAAAATTATCACTGGTGACTACTCTCAAGCTTACTGTGCCCACCTCGGTAGCGTAGACGGTAGCGTGTCTGCCTTACGTTTAAGAAGTCCCGAGTTCTCAGTCAGGGTGAGCTACCTGGATAAGAGTTTTTCCGGGGTTAGTCCTTATCCTTACAGACGAATGTGAGGTACCTCTCAGCTTTATGGACCCTGGACACATTTGAGCATCATTTCACTTATTTCATTCATCGCCCGATATGACTTAATGTTGGAGCACTTGAAATAAAAAAAAAAAAAATAAAAAAATGCTCCAGCCCATTGATCAGTCACTGTGGGTAAAATGTGCGAATTAAAGTTCGAATTGCTTGAACATCCACCCTATTCGCCAGATCTAGTACTCAGTGACTACCACCTGATCCCGAACAACCTCCAAAGTTTGTCAGATGAAGCCTCCACAGCAACGAGGTCATTGAAGCGATAATCAGCTATTTTGAGTACTATGATAAATCACATCACAGAGATGGTTAATTAAATTGAAACACTGATACACAAATGTATTAGCCTTTCTGGAGATTGTCTAGATTTTTTTATAGTGAGGCCCGGGACTCATCAGCCGACTAGGGTAGAGAAAGTAAAAATGAAGTTGTATCAGTCTGTTTTTGCAGGCATGGATCTCCCCAAAACGGAAACAAAATGGATGCACGCGAACTCTAGCTCAGTTTAAACACGAGAGGCAGGCAGGCTGCGGTCGGCTTGCGAGTGGTATTTTAATCAAGAATGTTTCTGCTTGGAGTGGCGCGTTAGCGTTGTCTCCGGTAGTAAGTGTGAGAGAGGGTTATTAATTTCCCTTCCCCTACACGGTACATGTGTTATCCAAATCTCGCAGGAAAATTACTTATACATTGAACCCTTTTTTCCGCCCTATTTTATTTTTATTGCGATCCTCTGCCTTACATAATACGTTATCGCCTTCTGTGCCTCGTACTTTTTGCTCTTGGCTTTATTTTCCTCGCAGAAAGGAAGAGGGTAAGATGCACGATGACGCCTCCAATTTTCATCCCCTTAATTGCTTTCCGGATGATCAAGCTAGCTCGCTATCAGAAGGGGTGGAATACCGGTTGGTAAGACAGACTTCCGTCCTTAGCGCCCCGTATTTGTTTGTAAAGGAGCAGACGGGTTTTAATATTGCTTAAGGAAAACCGGTACTGTTGAGCAAAGGAGGAAAAATCGTTCAGAGATCACGAGTTTTCATCAAGCACAGCTTTGCGGAAAGCAGCGCACCAAAGAAGAGTCTCATTTACACAAAATATTTAAAATACATCATTTATATTCCGGACATTCTAGTAATTTCAATATTTCACCCACTAAATTAGAAACATCAGTTAAAAAATAGACCAGATGTTATAAATGGAGCTTAATACTCTTTCTTATTTCTTTTCTTCCAGTTTTAATTAACGTCCTTCAAGGTAACTGATGAAAATGGTTAATGATATGGTACCTTCAAATGACCATAGAGTCAGATTTACACAACATTCCCCAGAAAAACCTTATCCAACGGACTCACCCTGACCGAAATTCGAATTGCAAATCTCTTCAAAGTAAAGTGGACACGCTGCCACTACGCTACAGAGGCGGACCTCCTTTGTGCTGTTCACTTGTTATCTAATTAGATAGCGCAGTGAAAAATGGAACAGACCTTCGAACACTAATATGTATATTAGATTTTCATCAATCTAGAAATTGTAAAATCCTTTTAGAAGCTGATAGGTCTTGATCCCAGGATGTTTCCCTCCAGTAGGGGGAGTGTCGATCAGCAACTAAAAACCACTTATTTAGAACACAAAAATTCAAAATGTTTTGTTACTTTACTCTTTATGCTTTCGTACTTGGATATCCAAATGAAATGTCATTATGTAGATCTGAAAGCATTATTAATTATAAAAATAGAATATAGAAGAGGTATTTATCAACGAGATCGCTGTTTTACTTTTTGAGCTTGTACTTACAAAGGGTTTGTATGGAGCAACGATTAATTATCACTAATAGTGAATAAATATTAATCTGGAACTTAGAGTATTTAGGAGATTGTAGGCGCAATTGAAAGTTATCTCTTATCCAAACATAAATTTGAAAACACGTTATAATTAACCGAAAATAGCGTGTCAGTTGGGAAATAAATGTCATACCGGCTGGCCCCATAGCTCAGTCGGTGGAGCACCTGCCTGCCGTGCTAGGGGTCCCGGGTTCGATTCCCGGCGGTGGGGGTGGGGATTTTTCTCCGATCAAGATAATTCCCCATCTTCCCCAGAGTCTGGAAGTATGAATGAGAGTGTGAATGTGTGCGTGATCTAATGATTAAAACCAAAAGATAACGAGTTAACACCTTCAGTATGTGCCAAAGGAGAACGGCCGCCGATATGACCATAGCAGTTAAAGGCGGGTTATAAATGGAACAAGGGGAAAAAAATGTCATACCGAGATGCTGGTGACTCAGTGGAAGAGCAACAACACAAATTCTAAAGTTCCTCACAGATATTCTCTGTGACAGCCTTCACACAGCATATGTAATAAAATAATTAACTGTAATTTATTTATCTAGTGGTGCTAATCAGAAAGCATAAGGCTTAAAGCAAACTAAACTTTACGCCAGCTTCAAGTGACGTTCCTCAAGAGTAGTCTGTAATCAGAAAGCATAAGGCTTAAAGCAAACTAAACTTTACGCCAGCTTCAAGTGACGTTTCTCAAGAGTAGTCTGGCTTTTCAAAACCTTCAGTTAACTCTACTGAATACCATTAAGAACACAAATAGTAGGTGGTCGGATTTGGAAAGAATGGTATCGCAGATAGGCATGGGAGATTTATGGAAGCAGAGAAAGCAAATCTTAGCGGTTTTTGGAAGGAATTGAGAACCAAAGTACAAGACATAGATAGGCAGAAGGTATGGGAAGGTATAGAAGAAATTTTTTTGAAATTTTATAAACAATTAAAGACCGAATGGGGTAGGGAAGAATATATAGATCAGTGTGACAAAACTGGAAGAGAAGGCATAGTGTGAATGACAGTAGGAATAATATATCTAAAAGGGTTGAGAATAATTGAGACAGGAATATGTGAATTTTGTGGAGATAAAGAGAGCACTGTTCATTACCTGGTAGAATGAAAGGAGTTAACAAATTTCAGGAGAATAATCTGGGACAAGAAATGGGACAGAGTGAGCAAAGAGGCAGTGCGCCTGTTAACGGGGATGGCTGAAAAGAAAAATATATTTATTGGAGAATTCTTATATAGGTTAAGGGAAAAGTGGATTAGGGTAAAAATTGTCACCTGATTTTTCTTTCTTCTTACATTATATGAAAATACATGGTTTACTAAACAGAACCAGAACATACATGTGTCAAATAGAAGAATTCGAGTTTGTAATTCAATATCAACAGAGATGTTAGGATGTGTGACCGTGACAGTGAGGGGCGCTTACATTAATGCCTCCATCGACATATATGTACGATATTTGAGCATGTTTATTACGAGTGAGTATTAATAGAAGATAATTTATTTCGGATTCTCCATAAAAAGACATAACCTATACATAACATACCCTTTTAATGTGTAAGTTTGTTTAACTAATATGTAACTACTATTTCATTTTGTTTGTTAATTTTAGGCTCAAACTCATAATTTTGATAGCCTTGGAGGGGAATCACGTTGGCTGCAGTTATTAGTTTGTTGCAAAATATTGTGGTGCCTATGCATCCATTCAGTATCCCATAATGCTATTGTGGTATAAATTGTTTCTGGGCAAAGCATTTTTCTCGTCTTCTTAAGTAATAAGAAAATATGACTATTGTATAGCTTATATTAATAGCTAGTGCTGTACAAAGCAGTTAATCTTTTTTACCTAATATCACGTATGATCCTTAGTTGGCAATATGTGTTATAAAATTAAATACATAGAGAAAAACTATATTTTAATATTTTCTTAGAAGTTTTGTGATAAAATTTATTCATAGGAAGCGAGCCTTACATTATTTTTAATGTTATTTATTTGATTATAATGAATGATAAATATGTAAACAACGCTTTGTTTAAAGCTTTTGAAATGGTTCCAAGTAGTAGCACTGCTGCATATTAATTGTATACTCCGGGATTTTCCTGATTTTTATTTTGTCAAATTTTTTAATAATACGTCGACATACTCGGTCATCACTCACATGAAAGCCCTGGGCTTTCGTGAAACTCCGTTAGTTAAAGAATTTTTTTAACGAATCCAATCGGGAATTCACCCCAGGAGCCCTAACAGCAAGAGGCGAGCGTTTTAACAAATAAACTATGGGAGCAGTCAGTTCTTTTTTTTTAAAAAAATAATCGTGATCTTATGGGACGAGTACCCACTCAGCATCGTAAGGAAATTGAGGAACTTTTGATAGGTAAGCGACCCTTGTCATGTAAGCCAACTTTTCGGCTGGGGTTGCCGAGATGCTGACCACATCTCCCCGTATCGGTGGAATGATCGCCCTCCTCTACTTTGCGTATGTGGGCGTGACGGCAATAGTCGGGTTGGCAGCCTCGTAGGGCAGGGGATCCGTCCCTTTCAGCTGCTGTGGTGCGAGCGTGGTGGACCCCTAGCACTCATGGTACCTCTGACGCTACTGGAGGAACCTCGGGCCGAACTGCCGAGTCCCTCCCGTAGGGGAGTTGTTCGGATTGAGTTGGACTCGAGGGGGCAGTGTTTCCCGACACCCGTGGGAGATCGGGTACGTCTCCAGATAAAGTTGAGGTACTAGCCTGTATAGATAGTAGAAGGTGTGCTAGATTATCAGCCGGCCCAACCGAGGTTGATCGGTAGCCTTCCCGTTGGGGTTGACGCGCGTAAGTGGCGTATGCACTTCCATCCCGTCTAGTGTTTTCGGACCAGATGGGGGGGGGGCCTTGTTAGTCTCTAGGTCTCGGCCTATGGAAAGCCCCACGGAGGTGCCGGTCACTCTTCGGGGACAGCTCGGTAACTTCCTGGTCTTGAGAGGGAAGGGGGTTGGTCTCATGCTGTAAAGGCTGCCCTAGTAGATACCCTCTCGTTATATATATAGTCGGGTAGGCAGGCCCTACATGTACTGTAGTGTCATAGAATTAACTTTTAACTTACAGTTAGCAAGGACTTCTCTCTGTCCTTATTGAAATTTCTTTACAGTTCTGGTTAAGCAAAACTCTTGGCATCCGCGCAATCTAGGATAAAATAACATCAACAACGATTGATGTGGACCAAATGGCAAGTCCCGTGCAGTATGTAGAAATCACAACCACATGACGTAGCCTTGGCTTCTTTTCTCTCTTTTCCCTCATGCGAAACACTGTTTGCCTTCTACTTGAAATCCTGAAAGAAATTAGTGGGGCGTAAAACCTACCCCATGTTTTAAGCTTAAGGAAAAGCGGAAGATGCACTTTAAGAAATAATACCATATACAGTTTTGCTCACAGTTCGAAGCACCCATGTTCTATTTCCTGTTACCATCGAAAAGAAAATATATCTCATTAATCCCCGGTCGTGACGCTGAACGTTTTGTTTCTGGTGCTTCAGCATCTCAATTTATGTCCCTCTCGATAACAGTGTTAAAGGCACACACTGGCGGTCATGCATTTCTCGCTTCCTATCATCCTGAATGTCTCTTTTCTTCCCGTTAGAAAAATATGTTTCCAATTCTGCTTGGTGTACGGCGACTAAGGCATGTTGCACGACATTTCTTTAAGGCCTTTGCCTTCGCGTAATGACTTTCTGGTCTATAAGTAATAATGAAAAGTTGCAATCATACACATTTTATGAGCTTCTGAGATGCATATGACAAATATCAATTTAGCTCAATAGCAAATAGTTTGGGGACATAGTTTTCTACGTAATCGCTCAGTTGAAAAACAAGATTAATTGGAAAATTAAACTACAATTACTTTAAGGGGGGACGTATGCAAATATTCAGGATCTTACATAAATAGTTATAACATCCAAAGTTTTCAAGTTAGAGAAGTGAAACTTTGTATACTCATTTAAGATCACACAGTGAATATGCACAATTTTTTCATAACTTTCCATTGCTTATAACTAATGCTGCATATTTTTTCTATATGCAGAGATATTTACAAACTTAAGCCCATTTTTTTTCAAAATTCTCATATGCCATCTTTCTGAAATTTTGTATTTTATTTTAAAACACAATAAACAGGAATTTGTTGGATTTAGATTTCTTATTGAAGCTGTATAGAATTTAAAAAAATGTTACTCATATGCATCCTTTGAAAATTAAAATAATTTCATATATTTTGTATCATCACATTCCATCTGGAGCATAATCTTAAATTCTAGAACCAACAAAATGTTCATTATGGCATGAGAAAGCTGTGTGCTAAATTGTATCACTGTAGATGAAGTAGTTTGAGAGAAAAATGTGTTGAAGTTGTAGAAAATGCTAGTTATGGGGAAAGGCAATTAAAAATACAATTAGTATTATTTAATTTGCCTTTTAATTTTAAGTTAGAACTTGCCATATCCATAGTCTGTATCCTCATTCTGGTCTTCTTCAGCCTTTCTTTTTAAATTCCTCTTCTGCCTTGCTTCTTTCTGCATTAATTTCGTAGCTCTTTCTGCACCAATGATGCGAATGTTGTTGATACTCTGCAAAATTGTTTCCATACACACCAGGTTGATAGCCTAACTGATGCATAACTTTCTTTCTGCCAACATTCCCATCATTAAACACTATTGCAGCATCAATGTAGCAATTTTTCCCGCTATGGAAGACAAAAATGATGTTTTGGGACACTTTTTCCATATCAAACTGTTAAATCTTTCATTTGAATTTTATGTCCCTCCATAGACATTTTTTTGCAACTCTGTGTGTGCTAATAATTGGTAGGTGGGCTTTATAGATTCCAAGACAGCTGATGTAAGACTATGTGTTGCTACTATGCCACTATGCAACACTAGCGCATTTAATTTTTAAGGGTACATACAGACCACGTACGGTCATAATATTTTGGTGTTTGATAGCTAACACTATATAATATTTTACAGAACAATAAAAAAACTAGATTTTTGAACATTTTCTCATTCGTCCCCCGTTAAATAAATTGAATGTCATCAAAAAATATACTCTATAAAAAGCTATTGGTGTACATTAGCACTGCTCACAGTAAGGGCTCTTGGTGGTGACAGTAGGAATTTGCATGCTGAACCTCAGTGAAATATATATTGAGATTTCATGGAGACCACACAAATTGCTATTTGAAAATGTTATCACTTATACAATAACTTTGTCATTCAGATGCAATAGTAAAACCCCAACTTGAAATTAATAGATATTGATATTTCAATCAAAAAGAAAATTAGCAACATACTGTCTTCTTTAGGTACATTTTTCTCCCAAACAAAATGACATTATTAAGATTTTGTAGTAACTTTACAAACATGCTATTTGATATTGCCAATGAAAATAACATTTTCTTTAGGGGTTGCCTACAAGGGTAACCTAATACTTTTCATCGTCTGCTTAGAGCAGTACATTTAATTGAAGAATGCACAATAATCAAATATATGTTATTATTTTTCACATAGGTGCAACTAAATTTTAAGAAGCTTCGTTTCGAAATGTTCCAAAAGAAGAAAATTTTATGTTTTGTAAACGTGGACATGAAAAATCTCTGACCCATATTCCTCACATTTAGTTGCCTACTTTTTACCTGTATTCGTAATCCTTGCTTCATTACACACTTCCTATATTTGTTTTTATAGTATTTTACTCTTGATGAATCAATAATTTCAAATGCACCGGTTCCAGTCAGATTGGCTCCAGTGTCATTTTTCTAAGTGTGTATCCTCTTTTAATAATACAGTCATTCAATTATCATAGCATCTATTATAAAAATACCTGATTTCGTCGACAGATGTTAAGATTTAACACGAGTTTAGCATTAGTTAAATCAAAATTTGCATTGCACCAAGTGTTAGCGTAACACTCGTGGTAAATATCTTGTTAAATTAACAAGCAAAATTTCTTATGCTAAGTCCTTAACAATTGTAAATAGTCAAGATGGCGAGCATGAACTCAGCTGTTGATTTCAATTAGTTATATTTAAAACCGTCTAAATGGCATTCGTAGTAGAGTACGGCCTATGAGAAGAAATGATTTTGAAGAGCTATCCGATTAAATTTTTTGTACGGAGGTGCAGATTGTCGAAACTTGTTGCTATGAAGGTTACTGCGGAAGTAGAAGAGAGTTTAGAACATGCATCGAAAGGAATATGCCGATCTCGCCTTTGCTTCAAGTATTAATAACTTTGCAATTTTATAATTCACTGAATTATATGGATAAAGCACTGTCCACCTGCCGTCTTGAAGCGTTCAAGTCACTCGTCCTTCGTTCCTCGTTTGAAATTTACGTGACACTGAGTTAGAAAATGCAACGAAAGGAATATGCCGATCTCGCCTTAGCTTCAAGTATTAATAACCTTGCGCATTTATAATTAACTGCATTATCTGGATAATACATTGTCCACCTCCCGTCTTGAAAGGTTAGTCACTTGTCCCTCTTCGCACTTTGTTTTAAATTTACGTAATACAGAGTTAGAACATGCAACGAAAGGAAACTATGCCGATCTCGCCTTAGCTTCAAGTATTAATAACTTTGTGATTTTATAATTAACTGAATTGTGTGGATAATACACTGTCCACCTGTCGTCTTGAAACGTTCAAGTCACTTGTCCTTCTTCGCACCTCGTTTTAAATTTACGTAATAATGAGTTAGAATAAACATCGAAAGTAATATGTCGATCTCGCCTTAGCTGCAAGTATTAATAACTTTGCGATTTTATAATTCACTGAATTATGTGGATAACACACTGTCCACCTCCCGTCTTGAAACGTTTAAGTCACTTGTCCTTCGCACCTCGTTTTAAATTTACGTAATACTGACAAGTTGTTTGTTTGGTGCTTCTAGTAGTGACACATGCATTTGAATTAAATTCGTTTCCAATATTTTATCCGTGACATCTTTCTCTTTTACATTCACCGCATCCGTCCTCTTATTTTCCACGATATCCTTAGACTTCGTCTCCAATTCAATTAATTATTTCTCCATCGATGACAATTTTGTCTCACGGCTTTATTTATGATTTTTTTTCGCCCGTCATTTTTCAGCTTGTGCATACGAAAATGAAAACAAAAGCGCATCGGAATACGTTCAGAAAATAATACGACTCATCCATAGCCTTCTATAGCAGAGATATTTACAAGTTTCTTGGTTATAACACAGGTTTGTTAATATTTTCAGAAAACAGGATGGTGAAGCGCAAGAAATTTAACAGCTTTGTTAGTGCTGTGACAGTTGTTACGTTACAGTTGTTAACGTCGATTTTAACATCTGTTGGTGAAATCGGGCATAAATCTAGAAGATTTAATACTAACATACATAGATATTGTAGTCCCATCCCAGATAGAATGATTCAACTTCTAGTTTGTTTTGTGTGTGACCACATAAACACTTACTCAGTTGATCTGCATGGGTCAAATAACTATATAATGGTTTAGTTTCTGCCAGTACAGCTTCTGTTGCGTGTATTAGTTTCTATCAACTAACTCTTTCTGATAACTACACCAGGAACCTCTGGTACAAAGAATTGTCGTAGTTTTTCATCTGTCAGCTTACGTAAATAAATTATGCCAAATACTTTCCCATAGGTGTGGTGGTTTTATCCTTATCACGGTTTTCTAACAGCCAGTCTATAGAAAAAATGTGAATAGTGATTGCAGTACTCTAAGTCTTCCGCGTTTGGTCACTGGTTTTCCATTACTGAACTTCATACTTTTTGTTCTTTTCTCAGCCTTATCCCCATTTTCTATATCTCTACCACACTTAACTTTTTGACCAGCACCGCCTATACCTATGTATTTGCTTCCTGCACCTTAGAACAACGTTTGAACTCCTGTTTCCTAAGGGACTTGTGAAACACACGTAAATGAGTTTGGTCTTCAGTGCACTGTCTGGTGCAGATTCCTCTGCAAATAGTACTTCATTCAGAAGCTATTTATTAGCAAACTTTTCAGTTTGTGTTAGCTTATCACATTCAAATGTGCCTTCTATGGTAATAGTTCCGTTCTAAAATTTCTTGAATCTCCCCAAAAATACTTCACCAAATACTTTTTAAACCACAACAACTTGCATTGAGATGTAAAAACAATAACCTCACAATACCAACATGTTTTCAAAATAGCAGCAAGCAAATACTTTAGTGAAACATAGGTTGCCATCAGTCGCAATAAAGCCCTAAAGGCATAAACGTTCTTGGCAACATTTCATACACCAGTTTTTATCGATAAAATAGGGAAATGTAGGTAAACGGCGTAGCTTACTCAAATCTTGATTAAATCTTTATTTAATTGCCCTTTATTTAAATGCAAATAAACAGAAACCTTGTATGAACTTATTTTAAAAACTACTTCGATTCATACTCTGCATAAAACCAGAAATCTATTTTTAGAAATTTGCCTTTAGTAAGTGCGTTATCGAATGATGAACAAATTTTCGAAGCCCAGTCAAGTACTAATGCTGGCTCCTTTAAATCTTTTCCCTTCACTCACACTTCCCTTCATTAGTGCAAGAGGAAATGACTAGATCAAAAGTACAGTGTGTGCATCAGTGTTAATTAAATCTATCACTATTTGCTTATTTTTATTTGCACTAGATACACATCTCTTTATTTATTTGAGACATTCCTCTAAATATCTGTTAATTCGTTTTGTTATAGCTACTTTATATTATTTTCATATTTACACTTAATGCATTCCGTAATTTTATGAGTCGTTTTTGTAATTTCTCAGCCAATAGGGTGAGCCACTTATGCTACACTTATCTAACTTGGTGGTGTTACATACGCAAGACTTTTAGTTGTGATATTTCGTTTATTTTTGGATTCATTGAATCGCCGGAGCTACTTTGTTTAAATATCAATTCAAGTGCCTCGATATTGGTGCTTGTTGTTCATTTAAATTGTCGTAATCTTTGCCTTGTGTATCTGTTTTGCTTTCATTTCTTCAACCATTCATGAACTAGTTACTTAGTTCTGAGAATCCTTGTCTAGTTTCATATTTTGTGCTTCAATATTTAATGTATTGAAAATATTCTTGCCATTTTATTATTTAGAACTCCATAAAAGCCGGAATGTTATAAATAATTTTTCTTGCAGGTTTTCTCTTCACTCACTTTCATACCGAACTGTTTTAACCTTTCAAAAAATCAGTGATAAAGGAAGTTAAGAAAACAATCCATTATTACCATATGAGGTTTGCAACAATTTTTAGTACCCTAGGTAAAACACAAGTGCCTGAAATTATTCCAAACGCGATGGAAGTGTCAAAGCTCAGTGAGGTATTCGCTTGGAAGTTACTGTATGCCCACGACCATAAGGCTAGAGGGGTATGAATGGCAGATGAACCTGAACAGTTTATCTGCTCCGATAGCGGATCTGTTTACCAGGAAATGAGGAATGAGAGTGCATGAGTCACCCATGCACCCATGTTTGTTGCTGTGATAGATTTTATGTATAGGTGAGCCATGTGACAACACTTGTGTATTTTATACGAGCATTCCATCCTTGTCATACTCGGAAGACGACGTTACACCCCGAGGAGACAGCAGAAGTGATTGCGTTGCTGCTGCGTCTAGCCTGCCTTCTTGTCCTGGGCAATCAATACAGCTAGATTACACGGCACCACAGGCGGCAACATTGGTATTACAAGAAGTGAAATGATAAATTAGGAAAGGAAATTTTGAAAGGAATATACACACACCAAGTTCGTAAATATGGAAGTGTAACTCTATCAGCATTTAGAGGCGGTTATCACACCATAAAATGTAGGTATATGCAGTGGAAGAATATGAACAATTATATCGAAAATTTGCTTCAAATAAAAACCTTTACTTTTTAAACTTGGGAACAATTTCCATTATAGTAAATAAAGAAATCCTATGACTTGAACTCACAGAAGTTGTAATACACAATTAAAGGATGTTACTTACTACTCTAACTTTTGTGTGAAGTGGCGCAAAATTTAGAATACAGAATGGCAGATCAAGATCAATCTTAAATATATCGTGAAATAATAACATTTGCTAAGAATGATATCGTTAAATTATTTTTCCACAACGAAAAACTAAATACGAGGGGAGGACCCAAAAGAAACCGGACTCCGAGGGCGCTGCCACTCGTAGATGTAGTGCAGGGTTCTCACTGTAGATGGTATTAGTAAAGACCTTCATGAAACAGCTGTGCAGAGGGCGCTAGTGTAGAGCTGAACGTGCAAGTGTGGTATTGTGTTTCTCTGACTGTTGGCGGGTTATCTCTGCGAAGTCGTTATGGCAACTTTAAAAGGACAGAGAGTGTGCGTGAAATGTTGTTTCCTGCTTAAAAAACTTGAAGGAGACACACTAAATGCTTCAGGAAGCTTTCCAGGAGAACAATGTGAGCCTCCCACAGGCTTTCGGGTGGTTTGGACGCTTTAAACGTAGTGAGATGTGTGTTGAAGACCAAGCTCGTTCTGGACCCCTTCAACATCGCGAAATGAGGAGAACATTGAAAAGGTCCCCCAAAGGATCAACGAGAATGATCGCGAAACGATCGACTAAACTTCAGCAGCGACAGGAATCAGTTGGAGCTCGTGCCAGTGGATTTTGAGGGAGGATTTGCACATGAGACGTGTTGCTGCTAAATTTGTTCTGCTTCTTCTTACACAGGAGCACTAAACCATCCGCATGAATGTGTGTCAGGGCTTGATAACAGAGATTGCACATGATCCAAACTTCTTGAACACAGTCATTACAGGGAATGAGAGTTGGTGTTATGGGTATGACCCAGAAACCAAGCAAGCGTCAAGCCAGTGGAGGACTCCCAAGTCTCCCAGATCAAAAAAGCAAGGCAAGTGAGGTCAAATGTGAAGGCGATGATCACTGTCTTTTTTGATGTTCGTGGAATTGTGCAATAACTCGTACCCCCTGGCCAGACTGTTAACGAGCACTTTTACTTATATGTTTTAAGGCGTCTGCGAGAGGATGTGAGGAGGAAACGCCCGGAACTTCGGCGATCAGGTGACTGGTTTCTGCATCACGACAACGTTCCAGCAGACACGGCCATACGAGTGACCCACTATTCGGCAACTCAGAGGTTGTCTGTCATTCCCCACGCTCCGTATTCGCTGGACCAACCTCGTGCGAAATTTTCCTATTTCTACGAATGAAAGAAAACGCTAAAAGGGGAGTATAATGACGATATGGAGGCGGTAAACACAGATTCGCAAAGGGCACTGGACAATATAAAACTTGAAGGGTTCCAAGATTGCTTCCAACAGTGGGAAAAGAGACTTGACAAGTGCATCGCATGTAACGGAGAATATTTTGAAGGTGACTGAAGCAATTTTGTAAAAAGGTTCATCAATAAAGCTTTTATGACAAAAATCCAGTTTCTTTTGGGTCCCCCCTCGTACAAAATGAAAGGAGAATTTTCTATGAAATGACTGCTCATATAGCTAGCCATGTTCACGATTTAGTCCCCACTTAAAATAAATAAGCCCAGCATACAAATATCTGTTTGCAATACTGTCACATAGAACACTCAACTTTCTGTTACACCATTATTAATAATTGAATAATGTTGTAAATAGTCTCATATATCATACCATTTTATCGAAATATGGGGTTTGGCCCTGAAAACGCAAATATTCAATGACATGGTGACGTCTAGAACTCTTCTTTTGTCTATGATAGCTAAAAGGGCACCATGAGATGAATTATAAAAGTCAAAGTTTATCGTTGAGTTATTAAATCAGATGCAGTGGGAATTTCTAGGAAGAAATATAGGAAATAAGATCAAAGAAGAGAGCATATTGATTAAATAGAGAAGAACTTTAAATATACCTCCTCACACAGCTGCAGTAAAAAAGAATGTCTTTGTTCTTACTACGTGGAATAGTTCGAGAATTAATATGGCAAACGCATCTCATCCTGTACTTCTTTAATCTTGTTTCATTCCTAGCAACTACACTTTAAAGCAATGAGAAGGCAAGCTTTTGTACATGCAGAAAATTATAGCTGCAAAAAGTTGAATGTCTCTGCCACCTGACATAATGAAGCTCAATTATAATTGAGGACAGCTTTGACGTCATATTTTCCAGAGTGTAATAAACCTTCCTCTCCTTCGTTCTTTTAACTAAAATGGCTTTATAAATGATCGTTATAGCCTGGACGTTCATTAGAGAAGCATACCATCACACTTATATTCCTACTTAAATCTCACAATTCCTGTCACAGCGAAGAGTCTTCGTATTTGGTATGTGGAAGGACAAATTAAATCTCGGTTTCTTAATGGATATAAAAGTTCAAATGCAGGAGAACACATATGTTACTATAATATTTGTGAATTATAATTTGCGACTCGTTACAAGTACAGCTCTTTCGTTTTTATTTAATGCTCATAAACAAATAGGAAGATTACTCTAAACATATAACATAAAATATTAATATAGTGATAAACTTACGGTTTATGCCACTTAAACTATACAGTTAAAATAAAAATCACCATTCAATTAAAAATAGAGGAATTATGGGAACCTACACACAAAAGCTAGCAGAAGTAGCCCATTCACTAGAACACCCTTCGCATTATTGGACCTACATAAAGACAGCGATGAACGACCTGTCGCCCAAGCAACACTTTTATGATAGTGTCCACAGTGAGCACTCCTTACTTTGGAAAAATATCCTTACCATTTGTGCAGCACCGTCATATGCTATGAAGCACACCTGAAATACGAGAGCGAGACGTAATAAAAGAGATATGTGATTAACGTATTTGTGGAAGGTAAAAAGTCATCTTAAAAGGGAACTATCTCTCTACTTATACCACTACCCACCTGAAAATTTGCTGGTATAATGCTTGCTGTATGTAAACCATGGATACCAAAAATCTGAGCTGAGTAAACCGAAAGGCCCAAAACTGAAGCCTGGATATTGCCGCATGCGACCGCTTGCAAGTATCTGCTAGACATCCCTCGTCAGTCTGTGGCAGGCGTGGTGTACGGTGCTCCTTACGTATTCCAAGTGTAGGCCGCTGCCGGTCAGAGTGGATTGTTTACCCCTCCCATACAATACTGTGTTATTTTGCCTATGTGTCTCAATGTATTCTGGACTTACTTTCGGGTACTTCCAGGTATACTCCGCACTTGATTTTTGGTACTAAGGTCCCACATAGAGCAGAGATGATGTCATCAAACCCTCAAGCGCGTGCAGGTGTGAGCACAGCGATAGTTTCCTAGTTAGCATTTGTTTGCCAACCAAGGACAGAGTGCGTGGTTATGGGAAGTGGAAATCAAGACCTCTCAAATGCGAATCTCATATGTTAATCTGAACCTATCCTTTTGTTGCAGTGTCACTGAGGTTATATGAAAGGTATTGTTTGATAAAATATACGTCTTAATGAGATGTTTCTTTGTACTATGATTTCCTTGTCATATGAAAGCTGTACAAAGCCAAATGAAACAGGGACTTTGCAAGCTACACACAATGAAATTAAGGATATAAATTTTTATGATCTTTGAAATAACCTTCTACATTTGATATAAGTGGCAGTTTTTACTGAAGGTTTGTAACCTTCCAGATCATTCTTGTACGATACTGAACCGAAATACAATTCTAATTTTTAATTTTTTTGTGCGTGCGCTCACACAAACATAGAAGTTTGGTGTGGGTTCTTTTTCGGTTCGTTGTCCTAATGTGTGCTTGTTTAGGGCTGGAGTGTGAAAGGTTTGACGGTGAGGTGGAAAGGTGGGTGTTTTGTCTAATCGTCGGTGAGCTGGGATCTCTTTCTCAGGGTTCGGTTATGAAAAGTCGTGTTGACCGTCTTTCAATTCCTTTATTTTTCTTTAGCCGGGCTCTCGTAGCTCTCTTGTTAACACTTGCGTTGTCTTCCTAATTTTCCTTTCCCCTTTACGATGTTTTTACGTTGCTTCGCGAACTCCCTTGTTATTCCCTATATTTGCACTATCTTCAAGACCATAACTCTAAGTCGGACTGCGACATCTGATCCTACTTTTATCACAATACTCAGTACCGGAGTAACCTTCCAATAACACGTCTTCTCCCCGTCGTCCTCACTAGCAGAGTGACGCTCTTTTGCCTCTCGTATTTTCAGCTTCTTTCCTAGCTTTTCTTTCCTATCACCGCCCATTTTCTATTCCTTTCCTATTTTACGCCTATCATGTGGTTTACTCTACATTTTATTGGCAGAGTTTATTTCTTAAATTTTCTCTTATTGGTCACCTCCGTATGTCGTTCCTATGCATCAATACTATTCTCCGCCCCTCTGGGTTGTATGACCTCTCAGCGTCATAACGGTATTCTATCATGCTTGGCTGAGTTTTCCTTATACCTCGCATATTTTACTGGCGTCTTGATGTCGGTTCTATTGTTCTGTGCTTCCTGCCTGGTCTATGTGCCCAGAGGCAACTCCTGTCCAATTTTTCCTTCATTTGTACTGTATTGCTATTTCGAATATTCTTTTTAACTATGTTTCTTATATCATTTATTCCCTTTTTATTCCCATTATGCTTATTTATGATCTCTACTGTTGTATTAGTTTCTATTGATCTTTTCCCTCTTAGAACCTGAGGTTTCTGCTTCAAGCTGTGCCTCTCGCTGTCTCTCTCTGTCTCTCTCTGTCTCTCTCTGTCTCTCTCTCTCTCTCTCTCTCTCTCTCTCTCTCTCTCTGGAGGATCATAGTACTTCGAAAAGTATACTTCAATGAATTCTTGATATTGAAAGTTTTAAAGTTCAAATTTTGCCAAGTTTTAATGTTAGTAGAAGGAAAATTTGGATTTGTTTTATAAAACCGATTAAAAGTTTTACATGGTTTCCATAATATGGATTGTGCGCTTAAAACAACCCAAGGTCCTCGTTGTCCTTAAGTTCCAAATGAAATTAGGTAAGACTGACTTGCCTTTTAAAGTGACAGTGGACATTGAAAATGTCAGAGGTATATTGACAGGTATATCAGAGGTATACTCAAATGTCAGAGTTTTAATAGAAAAACACTTGAAAATTGAACATAAGAGGCATATTATATATAGGAAATATTTAAAAGTCACAAGATAAACGGTTTATTTTATTTATTTTTATTAACTTTCACTTGGCTTTTGCCAGTACTTCTTAATATTTTCTTTAGGATTTCCAATAGATAACATTTAAATACATTTAAAAGCCTTTGAAGAAGCATAAAAGGTAAATTACCAATGATTTGTCATCAGAACAGATAGATTCTATTTACAGAGCTACATAAGCAGTATCAGTATAATTGGTCATTGCGAAAATTTTGTACAGAACTAAATGATTTTGAGTAATACTACTCAGTAATACGAGACCATTACTTAATGAAAACTGCAACCTCTATGTCTATAGTACAAATAATACTGAATAAAAGGTTTTAGTTAGTCCTCATAAATTGAGATGCTTGCAGATGCTCTAGATTTGGTTTTGGAACGGTCCCTTGTCCAAATCCAATTTACAAACAAGATTTTATTTCACATATGACCAAAGACGCCACCTGTGTATTTTTTTTAGTATACGTCCTCCAGCGTTAAGTAATATCGGACGATGAATGAAATGGGTGAAATGATGCTCAAATGAGTCCGGGGTCCATGGAGCTTAGAGCTAGCCCACATTCATGTTTGAGAAGGGAAAACCATGGATAAAGACCTTATCCAGATAACTCGCCCTGACTGAGATTCGTACTCGGGACCTCTTGAACGTGAGGTAGACACGCTAACATCTACGCTATCGAGGCGGGTACCTGTGGTGTTGCATGTAAGAGTTGGCATTAAACAGTTTGCAAATTTCAATACCAATTTATAGCGAAAGTAGAAAATAGAGCGTTAATATTTTCTTTCCTTTGGAACCCTTTTTTGTTAGTAGAACTGGAGAAAACGATATCATTTGCATTACAAACTGCCTAAAAATATAAAAGATGCTCTATTCAATAGTGTATATTCTATTAAGCCTATTTTGTTACAGATTTGCACAAATAGTATTCTACACAGAAAAATAAATTCAAATTATATGAAGCCGCGATACCTAGATTGACTAAAACAGGTCGTGGTGGTAGGGGTACGTAGAAAACGGCGAGACGTTTGGCGTCTGGGAACTTCCATTAAATCAACAACGATTTTACGTAAGCAAGTAAAATGATGTAAAACATCTTTCTTATGGTTTTAAACATACGAGCAAGCTTTCTTTCATACAATAAAATCAAATCTCTATCTTACTATTCACTTACAATTCTTTTATTCCTCTCACTTTAACACCATATAACCAACAATGAAAATAAGCAATAACTCGGATTGTAGAACGTTAAACTCATTCGGGGATAAAGTAACTTTTACTGCTGTTCATAGAGAGAATGGAACTGTTTAACATCGACCATTTTATATTTCACACATTCTACGGAGTAGCATTTTGTTTACCACATAAAGTAAGTGATCGGCGAATTCTATAAACAAATTCTAGTTATTTATTGTGTTTGACAAACACTAGGACAAACACTGAAAGTTATGGGAGACTATACAAAGTTTCACAGTGATAAAATAAAGATACTACTTTATGTTAACACAGAGGTGTAAAACTTCATAACAGGGAGAAGTCGTTTTAAGGTTAGTCATAAAACTCATCCAAGGCAGGAAATATTGAAATTGTTACATGACGTGCTCAACTGCGGAAATGTGATAACAGTAGCTGTTGCAGCCTGTCTCCAAGAATAGTTCTATCATTACATTAACCCTGTTGTTTACTTTATCTATCATTCTTGCCCATTCTTTATGATAAACATGGCTGACCAACAACGTCACCAACAAAGCTAGCTACCTTCAAGATGGATTTTGTCACAGGAAAAATCTTCATTTAAAGAAAACAAATGAGAAATTATACCTATCTACTTATATAAAATAAGATTTATGCATTTACTTGATAATCCAAACACGAGTGATGCAGTCGGCTAGGACATTGATGAAGGCTTTGGTTCCGGTAATGCAGAAAGCAAAGTCATATGGCATAATCGACAAGGATTGCAAATTACTTTAGTTGACAACTCTTCGAGAAACTTGCATTCTTGTAAATTCTGAAGAACTGCATTAATTTATCTCCGTAGAAGTAGGGAATGAAAGAAAGAGGGCAGAAAATTAACGTGAATGAGATGCGCAGTGGTTTCGAATGAGGTTTTTTTTCCGAAACTTAAAGCGTGTCCTGTGGCATATTTTTCATAATACATAAAAGTTGTTGCCAGTTGATTGGTGTGTTTATTTGTCAAACCAATTATTTATTCTACCTCTATAAAAATAGAAAGTGTGTATTATTCAAATTATCCTATTAAAACATTATGTAATTTGTAAATGAATCTTGGATATATAGAACGTTTTATATGTTATTCATATTAAGTTGGAGAAAAGAGGTTTCTTACCAAAGAATTTACTAAAAATATCAGCATGCACATAAACGTTTCTTGACACTTCTGTGTTCACTTTCCTGCAACTTCGCTGTGCAAATACCTTCAAATGATTAAATGACAAATTCTGCTAAAACTTGTGGTCTATTCGTATGGCTTATTTACCTTATAGTTCTCCATATCTCACGTCATTAGTTTCTTTTTCTAGTAAAGTTTGTCGATGCTGTTAAGGATTCACTGTGACCCAGCGATGCTCGTTTATTTTAGCATCTTAAAAACCTTTGTAGAAAATCCTGTCATACCAGTGATTTCAATTCACTAGCTTAGGCACCCATATTCCTGGCTGCTTCGTCACTTCAATCAACACATAGTAATATAACCTAAAATTAAAAATCACACTTACTGTTCCAATAATGAAAAATCCATTGTATAAAATTTTCGAGATCCACTTTGAAAGTCATATCTGTTGAAATAATATTAAGTCTATCGCAAAATGATATTAATAAAAAGGGTACGATCATATGTCGTGTACATCCAAATATAGTTCGCAAGTAATTGTTGCGAAAACATAAATATGATTGCTATGATCCAATCCAATTAACTTTGTGTGCACACTTAACATACTTCAATGTTTCAAGAGCAATGCACCGATATAATATTAGTTTGTTGTGAAATACTCATTACTTGTTATTGAAATAATATTGTAATTCTTTCCTCATGCATATAAGCTTGTCAATATTCCATAAAAGTAATTTAGGAAATTTCAGTAAAATATATATTCAAGAGGTCTAATATTGTCACGAGCATGGTGCTGTGACGAGGGACGTAACTGTGAAGGAATCTTCAGGGGTAGAGATTACTCGCAAGCTGCTAGATAACCCACTTTATTATGGCAATAGAAGCGTAAGCATAACAGTGTTGACAGTAATGATTGATGGCTTTGGAACACAATTGTAATGAACAAGTTACATACTCGCTAATATGGGTTGTCCCCCAAGGGGCTTACCTTTGGGCAGGTGTGGTAGTGCTGTCGTGGGTGCAGCCGTCTACGGAGTGGCTTTGGAGAAGTCGAGAGCCCCCGGCTTCACGGACCCCGAGGGTACGTTGAGCCGGTCGAGCAGCGAGTCAGCGAGAGCGAGAGAGAGAGAGAGCCACTATGGGCCAGTAGCTCTATTATATAGGCCAATTCTGCCTAGCGGGGGTCCCCAGACAATGGCGCAGATTTACCAAATATGGTGTGTCGCCTGTCTGGGTTCTGGAACTTCCGGAGAACTTTCCAGAGACGCAAGATCAGTACCAAAGTCTTGCATGACTGGGGTTTCTTACAGAAAACGGATATTCTAGAACATCCGGTAAACTTTCCAGAGACACATGACTAGCCTAAGTCCTACGTGACGGGATATCCTATAGGAGGCTGATGTCATGGTAGCACTAGGAGTGCCATGGGAAGTGGAAACCCACAAAGTTCCTGTTATTCACAAAGAGTTGAGAAACTCCAGAAAGTAAGAAAATGTTAAATATGTAATTTTCTCAAGAATAACCAATTACTATGATCCCCAATAAATGTCCAAAGTTTGTGTGTTTCTTGCACCTCTCGACAGCACTTGTGACACTTGCCCCACCGGTAAACTCGGCGCCCTCGCCGAGGAATAAGACAACACTTCTACCTCGCTCAGAGCGAAGGCACGTACAATAAATGTTATCACAAAAATTACAAAAAGAAAGTCTGAAACAGTACCAAAATCTTACACAATAATAATTAAACATTGAATACAAATAGAAAAACATAAGGATATAAGTGTAGCACCGGAAAAAAGTAAGGATGGGACAAAAGTAGGGAATGTTACACTATGAAGTAAAACAAACACCGTCCATGAACCACACAACACCAGTGGTCACCTAAGCGAGGTTCATGTTCCGACACTGTGACACAACACATCGAGCGCACCACAAGGAAAGGGAGACGTCCCCTGAGTTCTGCTGCCGAACGCACCTATCACGTACTGCACTGTATGTTCGCTATGTCCAAAGCGCTGTCGCTAGGCGCACGTATTGCGCTGACATCAACAACTGTTCGATGACAAAGTTCGACGGCACATCAATATGCCAACAAGACTTGGGAACACCAACACTCTTCGGAGCACCAATACGTTGAGCAACGAAGTGCCTTCAATATAGAGGCCAATCATGCAGTTAGCAAACACACGTGTTAGTCCATGGTAGACGTGCGAAGCATGATGCAGTAAACCAGGTCACAAGGGCTCCTGAGGGCTCTAGAAGACCTCGCGATGTTCCCATGATGATAGCGGCGGGCAGGACCTCTCCCGCCCGAAGATAGCCAGGCAGTACGGAGGGAGGTTCGTGAAGTTCCAGGTCGCGAGGCGCTCCAGGTGTGTCAGGCGGTGTAAATAAGGTCGTGTAACAGAAACAAAAAATAAAAGAGAATAGATTACTTGGAATATGGAGGAAATGACTTGGGTCAAAGGCAACATAACAAAAACAATTGATTAGGATGTAATAGGATCATTCAGGAATAAAACGGAGAAGGTGCTACGCCAAACAGGAATTAGCGTCTAGAGTAAAAATAAAGAATAACTGAGTAACTGAATATATACAGCCAAAAACTCAGAGAAACGAGGTGAAACCTATGTGGATAATTATCGAAAAAGGTTTAAAATACCAATGGCTAACAATGTGAAACAAAGGAGTAGTACATAGCCATATTAAATTTGGACAATTTCAATTAGGCTACCATTGCAAAGCGTGTAAGGCCAGAGGGCCATACTACACTTCATTGTAATTATGTGTAAGCCACATGTGTTTCACCTGCACAAGAGAAATTGTTAAACCAAATTAAACTTCCGTTAGTAAAACAAATAACAGAGTAAATGATTAAAGAAGCAAATAGAAGTGACTGACATGGAGAAAAACAAATGACGAATGTTACACGTGACGTAACAGTGGTATATAAACTAGGGGACATAGGTCTATCGGAGAAGGCTCTCATAGATTTGATGGTTGCAAAGTTACACTTTGAGCAATTATGTAAGTCACAATTACTACAATAAACGTGAGCAATGTACCTGATAATAGTAACAAATACAGTTGAGTAGTCTTAAGGATGCCACAGTGAACAAAGTAGCTATGAAGCATGTGCTATATTAAAAGCACAAGTACACAAAAGGTAGTAAGCAACAACCAACCTTTGAAAAATAGCACTGAGACAACAAAACCTTAAAACTAGTATGAGAACACTAAGTTGCCACAGATCCTCCTTTCAAACTAATCGAAGAAATGTCGTCCAAAAGAAAAATGCGAGGAATGTAGGGTTGAAGCAGCGTCCCGCTCCAACCGGTACATCTTCACGAAAGAGCAGAATTCATAATTCAGACCATATACTATGCAAAAATCAGATAATATATTACCAATTGCCAGTAAAAATAATGACGTGCATCCTTACGACTAACCAAGACTGTCGCAAAATAAAGTATCACATTGTAATAAAAAGAATTTATGAACGAACTTGCAGTAAAATACTGTCTGAATGTATCAGACATAACTAAATTACAAGTTAAACCAAAGGCCGTAATACATCAAGCATCCGGAATGTACATTAATATTTTAGTTAATGTGTCATACAGAGAATATAATCAGTAGTACATATAAAAATTGATGTGAATGTCATTATTAACTGAACATAGAAATAAGATTAGGGCTGTCAACATAATTAAAGTTTTCATAAGGGATCGTACAATTAAATATACGAGGAGCTGTCAGAGTCAGTATTACACACAAACACACAGTCGTGGTGGCCATATCCACGATTTCACACATTCATAAAATAATAACTCAATGTAAACGTCTCGAGACACTCATAACTCACAAATATTACTCCGTAGTACTACAACAAAGGAGCGATCTTATAAACACAATAATAAACTCAATAAGACTTTGTGCACGCATATAACAACTCAAAGAAAGACATTCTCTTTAATGTCTTGTCAAAAACTCGTCTTGTGGGACCTTACGGTATATCCACAAGAGGTAAGGAGTTTAACCACTGACTCCTTACCCTGACTTAAACCACCAAGGGGTCTCGCGACGTACCAAGGTAGTTAAGCCGAAACCCTCAAAATAAATATTCTGGTACCAAAAACACATTACTTCAAAATAGCTCAGATATAATCCGGGCTCTTTACCTGACAGGACCCTGCGGTTTCCCTGACAGATAGAAAACTCATATGCCCCAATAATTCATTAGCTCCCTTAATTATCATATCATGATAATCCCCAAAATCAAACAAACATTCTTTAATCGCACATCACACGAACAACCCCAATCCCATGGGGGTCATGCGACACACCCTTGAAGTGAGGTTGTATACTAAAAAATTAATAAGACGACCTCTGACCCCTCCTACGTATTTACAATAAAATTTCAATATTCATACATTATTATATCTTTATAACAGCAACATGATCCCATGACGCTGACAGCCAAGCTTAACGTAATGACAATAACAAGAAGTGGCCAACCACATCCAGAAAAAAAATTACAAAGCTGTAACTGTTGTATCTCACAAGAAGCTGATGTAAGCGTAAGAAAAAAAAAATTACATTACCAGAAAATACTTTGAAGGCTGTATTAGTGTATATATACCTCAACATAAATGGTTAATGACAGTCAAATCATACGTAGAAAAGATTTCACAATACTATAACTCCCAGAATAAAGTTTCTAAAATAGAGTATAAAGTATTATACCACTATAAGTATACTCGCAATTTAATTGCAGGTAGAAAAACAGAAAGTAGAAAATACGCATACTATAGGTGTAATCATCCAAGCAAAGTCCAATGCAAACGGCAAGCAAACTAAAGACAAAAATTAAATTTGCATTAAGGGCGTAAAAATGAGTAGTCTAGGGCGGTACTTGGTACAAGATATTCACTTAAAAAAAAAAATGTCATGCGCTAAGTTGGTAATGTATAAAATCCTGCGACCATCTCAATCGTAGAAAGTAATCATCGTAACTTATTACTTAACGAGCCTTACCACCGAGGGGTTCTCACGAAGCACCCAAGGAATAAAGTCGTAATCTTTAAAATCAACAATCATAGCAAAGAAGTAAATCTGGCATACCCTAATTTTAGTGGGAAATCAATATAAGTCACAAAAAGATTTCAACTGTGAGTTGGCAATTTGTGTAAGACATTGCATGATAAGGATTCTACAAATTTTCCAAGGAGTAGTGACAGCGGGTAAGTAAACAGGATAACAGGAAGTGAGCGCGTCCACTTCCTGTGAAAAACCTGGTATCCTCTCTAATAGGAAGATTAAGAAGATGTTTAAAACTAATTGACATTACCAATTTGCAAAAGAAATTTTACAGTGATTCGGTTTCCGGTATCGCCTCTAAAGGTGTGGGTGGCATGCGCCTGGCGGCTACCGGTGGTGTCGTGAATAGTAGAACACCGCTAGTAGAATGCTCCTCAGCATTGGAAACTCCTGGACGTCGACTGGTTCGATGTAGGTGGTAAACCTGCCAACATAACTTAAGAGATCGGTAAGCCACAGCACAACTAAAAATCAAATGTTAAAAATGTGGTCCAAATAAATAATAGAGATATGAATGGCAAAGAACTCGAAAACTTAAAGGGATAGATACTTGGTACGCAATGGTATTTGGCAGCCGTTGAAGTGCTGCTCCAGTAGCGATGCACATTGTCCTACCTTACGCGTCGTCCATACCGACGGTGTGCAGAAAGGCAATTATCAATAGGAGGGTTATTGGAGATACAAATATCTGTAAAAAGACCAGATAACAGAAAGAAGGCGAAATGATGAAAAAAAACAGCAAAGCATGAAAATAAACAGTGCGCTATTAATCACATTCAGAGCGGTAAGGAATTTATACGACGCAATGATGGGAAAAGGTAGAAAATTCATCCGAAAAAGAAAATGCAAAGAAAAAAAAAAAAATACAATATTTGGTGAAGCAAAAATGCATTAATGAAAGAGAAGAGAAAATTAAGTCTCTTTATGCTTGAAATAAGAACAAAATGAACTATATTAATAACATAATATAATCGTCGGATTAACTGTGTATTTTTCTGTGTGAATAAACTGGTTTTCCCTGATATGAAAACTCTGTGTAACACTAAAACAGTACATCCTAGGTGTGCTGTGCCAACGGAAAGGAAGTAAGGAAGATAACAAGTTTCCGGTAACAGAGCTGGATGCTTGAAATAATGCATTCAGATGTGCACATCAACGAAAGACTGCCAGCCGAGCGAAAGACAATTATACAGAATTATTTACAACAATTCGGGACTGCATCTAAAGAAGTGAGTACACAACTTTTGATTATAGAGTGCAACGTGTTTAAAAAAGACGATAACATTCACAGAAGAATTATGCGTAAAGATGGTGAAGCAACCAATAATCTGCCGTAACTAAGTAATGAGTTCTTCCACGGCCAGTGTTAAGCTTACATGTATTTATAGCCGTAGACCGTGCAATTAATGAAGCATTAATATAGGCAATCTTTGATCATAATATGCTATTTCACAATCGTGCAGTTCCAGCGGGTATAAATATTGAAATAAAGGAAAGAATTGTTATAAAGAAAGTGTGTTAATTAAATTAACTACGCGTAGACCATTAATACGTGCGGTGTTAACAATAAGCGTTGTTTTCATGCCAAAATATTCCACCTGATACAATGTACTACTATAAAATTGCAAAAGATTTGTTTTTAAAATATACATACGAGTGACAATATGCATTTTGTATAAAAAAGTAAAGTATGAAGTATGCATTTTTATTTATTTATGGATAAATGAGTAACAAATGAAAGTTGGGATAAATGTTGGTTACTGTAAACAAAAGGAAGCCTGCTTATTACTGCCAGTAATGTTATTATCATTATTATTAATGTAAAGGAAATATGCGAAAGCGGAAACTATTAATAGTGCAAAGGCAATTGAAGAATAAGTCGTGAAATAATACCGGCTGTGTACTGTTTCCAAGCGTGTGTATGAGGTGAGTGAAACCATTTAATTCGCAGCAATTTTAACAAAGGGTATACAAAGTGATGTAGTTTATATGACTGAATGTGTGACTGCTATTACAATTATTAACTGTAATTATGAACGATACGTTGTTATAGTTGTTTTATGCTACCACTTCTAGGCAACAACAGTGGTAAATATTAATCGTTTGGACTAAGGTTAGCGACAGATATTTGCATTTTAGTGTCTGTTAAATCGGTTACGTATTTCCGGCTAACTTTTAGTGCTGCGGTTTTGCGTTCTTCGCCAACTTTGAAAACTTCGTGGTAATTTAGTAATAAATAGAGAAACAGTTTGCTGGAAATTTTCCTACTTTTTCGCGGTTGCACTAAAGGTTAAATTTATATTGCTGACATAGATAAGGTAGTTATTACAGTGTATCATTACGATTCACATGCTTAATGCAATATGGGTATTATTAGCATTACAAGCATTACTATTACTGCGGTTGTCGTGTTGGCAGTTTACTCACATGTACACAAAACATATATAACAGCATAACAAAATGAACATTAATGAAAAATATTATGCAACTATACATAGTTATGGTACATAAACAGTTATAGGCAAAGCATCATAGGGACAGTTAACAGTGAATATATTCTGCCGATTAAGATTATTTTTTTAAGAAACTGGAATTATTTTTGCAATAGTTCATAAGGCACATGTATCGATCTTATCGATTGATCTTATTGATGATGTTCTCTTATGTCATGAATTCTATACAATATATCACAGTGAGATTTTATGTAGTGGGGTGTGGTACCAAAGCATTAGTGAATAACAGCTTGGCATTGTACCTATCTATAGAAGCATTTTATTTCAGAAAAGCAGGGATTTGCTCGGGGTTTGCCATTTCTATGCCGCGTTTTACATAAATGGTTACTAACACACAAAACATAGAAGAATATATTGGCTAATTACTTGAAAATACAACGTGTTTTCGGAATATTCCTGTATTCCTAGTTTATATCATAATTTATTTCATGTTATGACATATAACTTAATTTCAATACATGATGTGTCAGATATATTCTAACCTGTATCTACCGTGATACACTACATTCTCTAGTTTGGGTTGTTATCGACGCATGGACTCATATGCTCATTCCCATGGGTGGGAGGGTTTATTTGTTATACAGAAAATAAGTTACTCCGAAAAAAAATCACTTTAACATTTCTAACTGCTGCTTACTCAGGATAACCGATAGCGTAATGACAAACTTGCTATACAGGTGTACCTCGCTATTACAATATACTTAGTATTTTACATTAAAATACATCAACTTAAATTAAAAATAAAAATAGGAGCCATCTATACATGCAACTTAATGATAAAGGAAATGGACAATTAATACACAAATAACACAAAGTTATTCTTAGGGTTATCCTTAAGGATAGTTTTAGGTCCTCTTACATTAATCGTGCTGGCTACCTCGCTACTCGACTTCTCCAAAAGCAGTCCGAAGTGGCTACCAAGGGGTTATTACTATGGTATTTATACAAGTCGCATAATGTGTAGTGGGTGGCTTTCTGCCTGGAAACCAGAAACCTGATCCTGTAGCAATGGGAATGTGCCTGATTGTGAAAAATTTCCTAACTCATTGTTCTCAGCACGAGAATTAGTGCCACGACTACCCAGTGTATTCCTGCAATAGTTTCGAATCGTATACATTATTAGGATCGGAGGAGATATTCCTAGGAAAATTGCGTAGAAAGACAATTGTGGTACTGCACGAACATTAGAAGTTATAGGAGCATCATCTATCGCGCTACTATTTAATGTTGTGTTACAGAATGGAGGAGCAAATCCAGCATTACAATGGCATTGTTGTTTATTATTACATACGCCATCACCATAACAATGACATGTTTTGTTTTGAACTAATATAACCGAAACACATTTTTGATGTAAACACATTTTGTTTTTCCCACATTTAGCACCATTATGCACAAGCCCCGGTTGAACAACGTCTACACCTAAATCAACAATAACAGTAGTACATCTTTCATCAGTACTATACTTAAGCGTTTTGCCTACTCTAGCATAGTCTAGCATAATCATAGCAAAAACTCCCTCCCCCGGAGTTATAATGAAAAGAGAGGTCCGGAATTGAACATATTTCCCCTAAAATTTAAGAGAAATTGGCGCCTCCGCCATATGTCACGAGCATGGTGCTGTGACGAGGGACGTAACTGTGAAGGAATCTTCAGGGGTAGAGATTACTCGCAAGCTGCTAGATAACCCACTTTATTATGGCAATAGAAGCGTAAGCATAACAGTGTTGACAGTAATGATTGATGGCTTTGGAACACAATTGTAATGAACAAGTTACATACTCGCTAATATGGGTTGTCCCCCAAGGGGCTTACCTTTGGGCAGGTGTGGTAGTGCTGTCGTGGGTGCAGCCGTCTACGGAGTGGCTTTGGAGAAGTCGAGAGCCCCCGGCTTCACGGACCCCGAGGGTACGTTGAGCCGGTCGAGCAGCGAGTCAGCGAGAGCGAGAGAGAGAGAGAGCCACTATGGGCCAGTAGCTCTATTATATAGGCCAATTCTGCCTAGCGGGGGTCCCCAGACAATGGCGCAGATTTACCAAATATGGTGTGTCGCCTGTCTGGGTTCTGGAACTTCCGGAGAACTTTCCAGAGACGCAAGATCAGTACCAAAGTCTTGCATGACTGGGGTTTCTTACAGAAAACGGATATTCTAGAACATCCGGTAAACTTTCCAGAGACACATGACTAGCCTAAGTCCTACGTGACGGGATATCCTATAGGAGGCTGATGTCATGGTAGCACTAGGAGTGCCATGGGAAGTGGAAACCCACAAAGTTCCTGTTATTCACAAAGAGTTGAGAAACTCCAGAAAGTAAGAAAATGTTAAATATGTAATTTTCTCAAGAATAACCAATTACTATGATCCCCAATAAATGTCCAAAGTTTGTGTGTTTCTTGCACCTCTCGACAGCACTTGTGACAATATTAATATTAATAATGCTCCTGAAGGCTTACATCTTAGAACAGGTCATGTTTTGATGACTTTTGCTTTTGAAAATTGTCTTTAGGTGATTAATACAGGTGATTAATTCCTCAATAAGAGGTTATCCCGACAATTATTATTAGTGTCACAAAAGTAAGTACCATAAAATATGGTGTAAAGTAATTCATACGTGTCTAAAATATTTTTTGAGGTTCAATACGTCTGTTCGAAGTAATCCAGGTTTTAAAGCTCAGCTGTATTTACAGAGTTTTGCGTTTTAAAGGACATAGATAGCCATATAGTAAGGCACAACAGGAGTGTTTAAAGATTTAGTGTTTGTCTTTTGGTGTTGGTCCGACACTGTCTCTGGCCGGCCAAGAAGATGGCTCTCAGGGTTTTTATACCTGTTTTTGGTTTCTTTAGACGTAAAATGTGGAACATACGCATTATCCGAAAAACTAATTATTTTACATCAAAATTCTTGAAATGAAATAAGGCAAACTACCAGACCATCAAATTTTCGAATGCTTTGCTAGGCACTTCTGTGTATACAGAGTGAGTCACCTAAAACTTGCACCGTAAATATTTCTGAAATGGTATGTGCTATTGATATGCGGTTTTCACGGAATTGAACTATAGGCAGGGGCTCGCATTTTCAAATGATACACGAATTTTTATAATTTTTAGAAAGTTTATTTATGTACAAAAGTTACATTTTTTTAAATGGAACAATGCGTATTGACATTAAGAAAATAAAAGTAGAATAAATTGGAATGTCAATGGTGTTTTTTTTTGCACGATTCTAATGTAAGTATTTTACGAGAAATCATCATTTGTACAAAACGGGACAATGGCTAAGACAAACTAAAGAAAAACAAGTGAATGAAGAAAAATGAGGATTCTGACAAGTAAACAAAACTGTACCCTCAAAGCCTGTGTTCAAAATGAGCACCACCAGCTTCAATACAAGCTTCCAGTCTAGTATGTAAAGATTGCTGTACACGTTCTAGCATTTCAGTGGAAATTTCAGCGCAGGCAGCAGTAATACGCCGTTTCATATCTTCTGGTGTAGTTGGTATGTCCTTGTAGACAGTGTCTTTCAGCTTCCCCCACAGAAAAAAATCTAAAGGAGTCAAATCTGGTGAACGGGCCGGCCAAGGTACAGGTCCCCTTCGTCCAATCCACCGATTTTGAAACAATCCTTGAAGATAAGCTGTAGTAATTCGTGCACTATGGGCCGGACAGCCATCATGTTGATACCACAGATTCCTCCTAGTCTGAAGGGAAACGTCTTCTAACATCTGTGGAAGATCGTCTGTCAGGAGGTTGAGATACTTCTGTGAATTCAGTGTTCCTTCTATGAAAAAAGGGCCAATGATGTGATGGTTCACTATTCCACACCACACGTTCAGACTCCATGGATGCTGACGTTCTACCTGACGCAGCCAACGTGGATTGTCAACAGACCAATAGTGCATATTCTTTAGATTTACTTGGCCATGATTAGTAAATGTTGCTTCATCAGTGAACAAGATACATGACAAATTTGGAGTATCATGTCTCAATGACCATGTACAAAAGTTCACACGATTCTCAAAATCATTGCCATGCAGCATTTGATGGAGAGAGATGTGATACGGATGGAACTTATGACGATGTAGGATGCGGATTACACTTCTTTGACTGATGCCGCTTCCTCGTGCGATTGCACGAGAACTAATGTGGGGATCTACTGCAACAGCAGCTAGAACATTAATTTCTCCTTGCTCTCCAGTTGCTCGTTTGTTTCTGGTGCGTTTTCTAGACGTTATACTACCACTTTCACGTAATTGGTTGAAGAGGTTCACAAATAATTGACGAGATGGTTGACGTCTATTCGGATATGTTTCCAAGTACACTGTACAAGAAGGAACTGCATTCTTTCTACATTCACCATAAACTATGAGCATATCTGCTTTTTCTGCATTGGTAAATACCATCTTCCAAGCACGTCCTACTGCTTCAACTATCACAAAATAACTGCCAGTATAGACAAAACACATTGTAAACAAACATAACAGTATCCTAGCCTAGCAACTAAGCAATTGAATGGAACAAACAACTGCCGGTGCGTTCAATTTTCAAATGACGATTTCTCGTAAACTACTTACATGAGAATCGTGCAAAAAACACCATTGACATTCTAATTTATTCTACTTTTATTTTCTTAATGTCAATACGCATTGTTCCATTTAAAAAAATGTAACTTTTGTACATAAATACACTTTCTAAAAAATTATAAAAATCTGTGTATCATTTGAAAATGCGAGCCCCTGCCTATAGTTCAATTCCGTGAAAACCGCATATCAATAGCACATACCATTTCAGAAATATTTACGGTGCAAGTTTTAGGTGACTCACCCTGTATAATATCAGATTCAAAGATTATCAGGTTTTTATTGTTCTTTGCATCTTAGTATTGATCTTTCTCCTCACTGGTGTTCAAACATGATAGAGATGCAGCTGTTGTTTTCTTTAGCTCAGTATGTTCCTTTTGTATCAACAAGTTTAGTTTTCCGTTAAATAGCATCAATAGTATTTGGGTAGTCAAAATGTTCCCTTGTATTTGGAAATATTGCTAACATAAATTTGTAAATGAGTTTACTGTTGTTCGTATAACCTTTAAAGTATACTGGCAAACAGAGAAATGGATAGAATGAACTTAATTTTGATTATTCAAAGGTGCATAACAGTAGATTTATATTATCTCCTATCCAAAATTTTATTTGAAATACGAACAAATACATCTATGAATAAATTCGTGAAGTGTGAATAGTTCGTGTTTTGCTGTATATACTAGTTATTAGGACATTTTACCACAGATAAATTGCATATCTTGAGTATCCTATGAAGACCTCATAAGGGAAGTAGAGTAAGCCTAATTATTATAATTAGTAAGAAAAACATGCAAGAGATGTTCGATTTCGGTTAAAATAAAGGCTGATATATTCTTGCATTATTGACTGTTTCAAAGATATTGCTGTTATTAATTTATATATCTTTTCATGTGCTAAGCCTCCAGTAATTTTTGTCATGGTCTTCCAGATCTGCAACAAATACCTAGAGCCATCACATTTGGAGTCGGTGGTAGAACAATCGACTATACTTTTGGCCTCCTGTATTCTTACTTTACATACAAGAAAATGCATAACAGGAGAATTTCAGCCATTTGATAACATTAGTAAATAAAAATGAGTTTTTTCTGAGAATATTTTGGAAGATGAAGCAGAGAAAATCATGTGAGTATATATATATATATTTGTAACGGGAGCGCTGGAACACCCTGTGAAAGCAGCTGGCAGCGGGAGACAGGGAAGGTTCGGTTAGCCACGCCCTCGCCTCGTTTGTCCTATAGTGGTGACAGGCTGTGGTTGGGGGAAAAACATGACTGTGCCGTATGTTTCCTAACACCTGGTTCTCGATCTTTCTGTTACTAGAACAATCCTGTAAACACCAGAAGTTGGCGATATTCCTATTTAAAGAGGGTTACAGACAGAGTTGAGTTCGTCAGTTGTTGGTTTGGTCAGTCAGTTGGTTAGTGTGTGTGAGTGTGGACAGTTCTTGGTGTAAGAAGGCAGTGTTAGTCAGTGACGTGTTAATGAACGGAAAGATTGTGCAACGGAAGACTGTACGTAACTGTGAAGGTGTACCGGAGCTTACGTAACCGCGAGTACAAGGAAATTGTAACGGACGAACTGGCAAATTGTAATTGTTGCAGCACGTAATTCTGTGTAATTGGCAAGTGTTTAACTGTAAGTCGGTGGAAATAAAGAACATTTTTGAGTGGTGAAATTGGACTTTTCATTTCACGAACCCACAAAGTCACAATATATATATATATTCACCGATCTCATTGTTCTGTTGGAGCCGCCGCGAAGCCAGAGCTGTGTTCATGGGCAGGAAAGAAAGAGACAGATAGTGGCATGGAGAGCTGGACGGTTGACAAGTATAGAATTTTCCACTTTTCTGATGCCGTCGCGATTGTCATCGAATGACCTACTGTAGTCTAGCGCAATGACTGGGAAGTATAAATAGCGGCAAAGTGTGAGAAGCAGTCAGTACTCTGTACTATCCCCCACACTCTTTAGTGTGTTCATGGCAGATTTTCCAACTCACCACAGGTCGAAATGGCACAGTACGCTGACGACGTGTTGTTGTTCTGCAAAAAACAGACACATACTCAGAGCCTTCAACCCAATCCAGAGACACCTCCGTCTCACACAAGAGTGATGTAGGCGTTGGCGGATGTCTTTAAATCCGGAAAAAACGCCACGCCATTCTTTTTACAAAGTGCCACACCCCCGCTGACTGTCCCAAATTCCACTTTAGAGACCAAAGGATAGAGTGGACTAATTCCATCAAGTACCTGGGCGTTCAACTTGATGGAGGCCTAATTTTCCGCGGACATATCAGGGAACTATCGACACGGGTACAGAGGGCTATTGCCTCTCTGTACCCAATGCTGGGTTCGGGCTCGATGCCAGTCCGCTTAAAGCTACACCTCTTTCGAGCGCCGATAATCCCACTCATGTTGTACGCCTGTGAAATCTGAGGCATGGTTGCAGATAGCTGGATAGCATACCTTCAGCGTGCACAGAATAGAGGACTCCGATCCATCTATTCTGTTGGCCGTTCTTTCCCCGTTAGGTTGCTTCACGAAGCTTCTGTTCTCCCATATATGGAGGACGAAATTAGGCGCCGGGCAACAAAATTTTACGCTCAAATTCCAGCTCACAGAAGCGCCCTGGTTCGGTCTCTAGGAGATTACGACGCTACGAGACGCCGCTTCAGGCTTTACCGGGTATCCCGTATGGCTTGCGGTCACCCGAGGTAACAAAGGAGTTAATCTGTACAGCAGCATAAGCTAAATTTCAAAATCTCCAAATGAGCTGTTTGGCTACAAACAATTACCCCACTTTAGCAATATAAAACACCAGGGTGTAAATAAAAAAGCAGTTTGGCATCCTGTACGAAATTAAAGAGGAGCAAAAAGCTACCTCAATAAATTTCCTCAACAAAAAATCCCACATCATCCTGTAGCCATCAAATTAACAGCCTGCGGTCAGACCCAAAACATGGGTGGGTACGCAGCAAAAACCTTCTGGCTGTTAACAGCCTGTCAGTGTTCGACTTGGACTTGGAAGCAGTCAGTTGTGAAGTTGTTTAGTTGTGTGAGTTGTGTGTTGGCTATCGCGACAGTGGGCATTTCAACTATATCGCAGTGATTCTTTTGTTCGTTTACGTGTGGCCAAGCAACGGGATAACCTTGAAAACTGCTTCAAGGGTTGTACAAAGCTTCTGTTTACTGCAACAGAGAATGCAATTTGTATACATTAAACATACATTAAATACCCACTAGTGGAATCTGGAATCCAATCGTATTATGCAGCAACTGCAGGTATTTCTCTTTCTCACTCTTCCGTTTCTCCCCTCTCACACTCGTTATATGGCACTTTTTTCATTTATACCTCACCTTTGACTGCAATGTAAACATCGGCAGCCTTTTCCTTCAGAACATATTGCCACATCGGTAATCGTGCTTACTCGTACAGGTTGTTATAAATATCTTTGAATTTTATATATTGAATCATATAGAACTCCCACTTTCCAGGTGGGAATCAAATTTGGAACTCTCGCACAGCTGGCGGTAGCTTTACCCATCAAGCTAATGGACCAGCTATGGTTTCGCATTCTTTCATATGATTTTTTGAAAACTGGTATTTAAATTGACTTTTATACGGTAACAAAATGAAATAATAAATAAATTATTTAATGCTTCAATAAACTGTAGGCGTTTCTTAAGGTTCACAACTATAATATATCCTATAAAGATAATTAATCCTACATTACAGTACCGTTAAGTTATGCCCTTAACAAGGGGGATGGCTCAGGGGATTTCGTCTGTGATCCGTCTTCGGCAGGCCCGCGTTCGATTCTCGTGGCCGACCTACATGAATCAAGGTTCTTTTCGGGGGGTTTCTCGGATTGCTAGGCGAAGGCTGGGTAAGTTAATTACATCACCCGAATTTCCTGTACCTCGATTTCATCTACATTATCATTTAACATCTCTCATCTGGTGGTCCCTTTGAGGGTAGAACGTGCCGGTGGTTGTCTTGGCGGTGCATGGCGGAATGATATGTTATGAGGCAAAATACTTCCTTCCGTAGGTCGGTTGCCAGTCTCAACGTCTCTGCTGGGACCATTTCGGGACCGCCAGCCATAGGGCTTTAGGGCTCGTATCACCTGCCCGGGAACTTTGGGGCCCGGCTGCTGGTTGCGTTGCCGTGCCACAGTAGGGGAGCGTGTCCGTTGTCCTGGCCTGTCGGGGGAACTCCCTAAGTAAACTATAGGGACCCTGCCCTCTGCACTGTCGTGATTCCTTGGGTCGGCCTCCCTCTGTCTGCTCTCACCTCATCCTTCCTCCCGGGGGTGCCTCACTTGGGGGCATAGGCACAATGGGCTCAGCGTTGTGGCCCACGTACAGTATCCCATCCGTAGTGAAATTCTAATCCTAATCCTAAGATATGACCTTAGAGCGCATACACATTTGGTATTAATGTGTTCTACTGCAGCTTACTAGTAGATAATAAATTGTATAAAATGATTAAAACTTTTAACATGTTACACATTACCATTAAACATTTTGACATACATTTTATACATTAAAAGAAAATAAAGTATTTTGTTATTTCTTTGTAATTCACGTCCTCCAACGTTAAGTCATATCGGACGATGAATGGAGTTGGTGAAACGATGCTCGAATGAATCCAGGGTCCTTAGACCTTAGTTAACCGACATTTGTTTTTCAGGATAAGGGAAAACCCCGGAAAACCCCTTATCTATGTAACTCATCCTGACCGAGATTCGAACTCGAGACCTTTTGAACGTGAGGCAGACATGCTACCACCACGCTACCGAGTCAGGTGAAAATAAAGTAGAGAAATCAATCTCCATCTTTTGAAGAAAATGTCCTTTGGCTCTTACACTACAGATGATAGTTCTTATTCCTATATCTTTAATTTCAGAACCGACATACAACAATACACATAAACACAGAGTGAAACTGGTAGATCCAAGAAGTAATAGACAAGAATCTCGCAGTAGAAGACGCTTCGCACCAACTTTCGCCTGACCCCAAGAAGAAAACAACCATGATCAGGGTTAAGGTCCAGACGGGATCAGATCCCAGTATCTCTCGAAAACCAGCCTCACTATTTACCACGGAGCTTTCAAGCTCTGTGCCATATAAAAATAAACTTACAAATGACGATTCTTATCTTCGGTGAAATATATTATATAACTAATTATATTTTATTCATTTACAGTCGAAAATCTATAGAAAACTTTAGTTACGGTTTTGACAACTATGAGTTCATGCGATGACTCAGAAAATGCCACATGCAGATTTTCAGAAAGCAGGCTACAAATGGTGCTTCATGCACTATCCGATAATACATCTGCCTGACGATGAATAGATGATTAATGCAATGAGGCCGATCCTGGCGCAGATGAGCTCTGGGTCCAGCGGCACCAGGAGCGTTATCAGCTCACCTCTGCGGGCTACAATGACTGACTGAAAAATAACAACAATACTACCTGCGTCAATTACATTCCCGGTCTACCAGCCCCATTATTCCACACGTCTCGTGTACTGATGCCATGTTCCAATCAGCGCATGTGATAACAAGCATAAATGTATGATGCCGCATCATCCAAATCATATTCAGAATCATACCCCGGAGCGGAGCTATTCGCCTATCTGCGTATGTCGAGATATTTGTAACGTTGACCCTAAAGGGGGACGTGGACGTTGACCAGCATGTCATCCAGGTTTGTATTAAAGCTTAAATGTCATGTGTCGTTGATCTGAAGATGCCATCTGCCACCTTGATATCACGAGGAAATGTGGCGCTATAAATGCGAACTAAGAGCAACTGACACCAATAATAAAGCTTGAGAGGGAAACCTCTGAGGTTCCCTGTGACAATGAACGGTCCTACTTGCAGGTGGGCCCTGCCTGTCTGGGTCGCTGGTTCCGGGCCTGTTCTCGGCCTGACTTTTGATCGGATGGTGGTCTCAGGATTTTCCTGGTCGGATGTATCCAAAGGATATGAAAGTAATGTTTTCCTATGTTTGGTTTTATGTAACTTTAATTTTATATTACACATATCTTGTAGATTTTGTACTGCTAACCAGTACATATACTAGGCCACCGGTTTCCGACGGCAATTTGTTTTTTTAACAACTGGTTTCCAGTAATTGTTTTTGTATTGTAATGAATATGTACATTTAAATTAAAAGCATTTAAAATATAAAATTTTCATTTTATATATAAATAATAAATACAATTATAATAATAGTAATAATAAACACATTAATATCAATATCTTAACAATAATAAGTAATATTAGTTTAATTTTATGTTTGTTGTTAATTGTTGGTTGGTTGATTACCAACACTCCCCATATGGCAGTATCGGTCTTTGGGGTAACCGAGCCCCACCAAATCTGGACCCATTTCTCAGGTAAGGCACCCAGAGAGCGGGTGCATTACCTCCAATGACTCCAATGATAGGGTGATAGTGAAGATGACGGTGAGGGGAGAGAAACTACAGCTTTTACCGTGGACATCGAACGACGTTGGGCATCGGGGGTATTCTAGACAGAGGTGAAGGCGTGAATAGGACCGACTTAAAATCACCAACCCCAGATCCAGGAATCGAACTCGGGACCCTTAGTTTGTTCAGCATTAAAATGATATAAGAAATAGAAGACGTATCTACCCCAAACTTTCTAATAGATCACGTTCAAACGTTCCCGAGTTCGAACGTCGGTCAGGTTGAGAGGTTGAGTTGGCTGATAAGGTTTTTTCCGAACGTTTCCTTGCCCTGAAACGTTGCAGGGTGGCTCTTAAGTTTTATGGATTCTGGACTCATTTGAGCATCATCACGCGCATATCATTCATCGTCCGGTTTTACTTAGCGTTGAAGGACATATTATACATAATTTTAATGGAAGTCTATGTATTTGCATTTCTGCAAATGTCTTTATTGCTTGACGTAGTAAATGGTTTGCTTAGTACCTGTGGGTTTCTGAATTTGTGCGTAGTGAGAGGGAGGGAGAGAGAGAGATTTTTCAGCATGCATGTATGTTTCTGAATTTTGAAATTACTGCTTTCCGCATGGTTTGGATACTTCAAATGGAGGCAGAAACTATAAACCGAGGTGCCTGGGCTACCGGCCAAGCCTTAATTCTCAGATAAACATTAAAGTTTTCGAATAAAATGACGTAAGAGAATAATACAGAATAAAATAATTGTAAGTAGGTCACAGTTTTATGAGAGAAGCTTGCTAATATTTTACAAAATGGCAGTGTGTTCCACATAATGTAGTTTTATTGAAAAAAATATCATTGTAGAGAAAAGTTACTACTTTTAAGATCTGTGGCTAAAATATAAAAGCATATGGTTTACCTTTTCAATATTGCTTATTACTTTAACTGTGGTCCTTAAAACACACGTATTCTAACCTACACTAACCGCACTATTCATCGTTTTTGGATCTATGTAACTTAGTTGCACAAGTGTATTAAACAATAATTCACCGCATATCTTAAATCCCAATGATATAAAATAGCCGAAAAATCACAGCTATACAGCTTCGTAAGGAGAGAAAATGAGTGCTGAAGTTGAAAGTTTATAACCTACGTGATTAGATTATACCAGGTGGTATAGCTGTCCCGTCTTTCAGGTAAGCAGATATCCCTTAGTGCGTAGAAACAGTTGCAACGGGAGTGATTCAACTAAATGCACTGCAGTGGCGTGAGCGAACATGGTTTTACCCCGAGCGAAGAGAGGCAGTTCCCAGGCTTAAACCAACATGTTTATTCCCTAATTGTAGACAACAGTGCAGTCAAACGATAACATATCAGGATTGTTTTCTGCTTAGCAATTGAGTCTATTCTGAAGAGAATAAGCTCACCTTTCAATGTGCCATTTGATTTGAACAACTTCTTTACTTGTCCATAGGTATGTTTACTTTCTCTACTGCAGGCGCCCGAATGTACTGTCTAATCTGATTAATGAAAAGTCTCCAAGAATATCAGCTTCTGTGAAATAGTTCTCTGCAATGCTACCTATGAATTTAATTGAAATATTTTTTCCCCTAGTACAGCAGTTAATTTATATCCAACTTTTCCCAACTTAGGTCCGCAGGCTAAGCTTGGGAAGTTAGAAGGTTTTGTTAATAAAATGGAGAATCCAAAACTTCAAAACATTTACTGAATGAAACAACAGGAAGCGTTTCCAATGTGGGGCAGAGTCCTTATGGGCTCGAGATTCCCCGCGCCGTAATGTGCAATCCACCCTCTCGCTGGCGTGGTCCATTTCCTCACATATTGGCTTCTTCCCCGGTCAGAACGGTTATGAGGCTCTGGTGCGCGCTAACTACAAACATTTTCCTTAATAATATACACCAGAGTGAAGTGGTACTTGAGGTTAAACAATCCGGATATCAGCTTGCTTTTCAACCTAATTGGCATCCATTTACTTTATTCACCACATATTATCTGTTTATGGTTTAGAAAGAAAGGGACTATAGCCTAAGATATTTCCATTCTGGACTAAAATTTTATCAGCTATCATTTCAGCGTATCTTACGATAGAAAACTTATTTTGACCGAGTTCCCTGGGTCATCTGGTGGTTGCGGTGTCGGTGGCGGTGGCGGCGTATGATTTTTATTTGAAAATTCTGCATTCTATTCTACCATTCATTCTTTTGCTCGTTTTTGCCTTGTAGAAATTTTTCAATGCGAGGAAAATTTAAGTACGGTACATGAAACATTGACATCTATACTTTATAGGCTTGTCCTAGATATAAGGAGGCTTTTACTTCAGTCATTTTCAATATTTGTAGTGCAAACGCTGTTTCGCGTTTCAAAGTGTATCGCCACAAGCAACTGACGGTCATGGAATAATATATGGAAGGGAAAATCTGAGAGTACTCATCTGGTTTCATGTCAGATTACTCTAAAATCAACAGGAATGTACTGTATAAGAATTATTAATATTAAGTAAACGTGATGAATAATTAGCTCAGAATTTAAGACAACCTTACTCTCGTTTTGCTATTATAGGAACTGTTATGAACACAATATTCCTTGAATTACTATACAGCTAAACGTGGTTGAATTCTGGGCGCTGTATTTCTACTGTTTTACCCTGAAGTTTTTTCCTCAAATCATACTTAATATCTTTGGTAAAGATTTAGACAGTAAACCAAATTATTTTGAATCACATTAGCCAAAACATTCGACTGTTAAGTTAAACATTGTAATATGTTTTGCTTTGAAAATAGATTCGCAACTTCGTTTTCCCTAATGTACCTCAGATGAAGTTTAAAAGAATATAAGCCAAAATAAATAGCTCAAGGTAATGCGCGCTCATCTAATGTTCCAGACATATTTTTCTAATCCCTATCAACGGCCGATTTAATTAATGTTGGCTAACGTTTCCCTAATGAATAACGGCTTGCCTTCTCTAACACATCCTGCTCATTCATTTGCTTACATCCAATCATTAATCTCTCTTTCTGTCATAAACGCTCCTCTTTAAAACGCTCTCAAGAGAATGTACCGCGAAAGAAAGGTCATTTGTAGATCTATACAATATAATGTACCGAAACATTACAATAGATTTAATGTATCATAATGTTAATTCCTCTTACAACGCCAAATAACGAGTAATCCACCACCGGGAGTGCCAATCCTATGGGAAAACGGCTTACAAAGAATAATGTTCAACTGGTTTGTAGACCGCCTCGGTAGCGTAGATGGTAGCGTGTCTACCTCACGTTCAAGAGACCCCGAGTTCGAATTCGGTCAGGGTGTGTTAGCTGGATAAGGTTATTCCGGGGTTTTCCCTTATCCTTCAAGGCGAATGTCTGGTAACTTTAAGCTCCATAGATCCTGGGCTCATTTGAGCATCATTTCACCCAATTCATTCACCTTCCGATATGACTTAATGTTGGAGGAGATAAATTACTACAAAAAAACTGGTTTGTAAACAAAAATACTAAACAGCATTCTATGTAGTACAGTAAATTAAGTAAAAAGTATAATTCCTATAAGGAAATTAATTGTTCTTTCACACTAGCCGAGTGTAGGACGCACTAGGAAAAGATAGACAGAAAAATTCAATGCCATAGCATAGAATTTGAACCACGAATCTTCTGATCTCCGTCCAGCCACTCTTAATCATTGAGCTACTATGGCCAACGTGCCAGCATGATATTAAATTATCTGATTAAACTAACGCGAATCAGTTGGAGAATACATTAAGTATGATCTCGTATTATACTGCCTAACGCCGCGTTCTAACTGAATTCATTTCGCTAGAGGCTAAAGTTTTGGATTTATTTGCTGATATTTTCATTCCATATTAATTAAGCATTTTATATAAACAGTGTAGCGTATTTTTCAGGACATAATTTGTGGCTATTAGTATCTGATCATCTGAGCATTTACTCCTGAAGCAGTAGTAACTCTTTTAACTAGTGTAAAAATATAATGTGATCTATTGTACAAAAAACCCAAAGACTCGTAACCTACTGCATACGAATTAATATCGTTGCCTAAGCAATATATTCTAAAGAAACGGTCGCCGATAACAAAATTGAAATTAAAGGCAGGGTACAAATGTAACCATTATAAAGAGAAGAAGAAAGAAGTCAGTGTGTTATAAAAGCATCGTTAAAGGAGTAGTATTCGTAACATACAGCAGAACAGGATTACACAATGCGGCATTAAAAGCTGTAGATGGTGCACATTAACCTTTTAGAACAACACAGATTATGCTCATTAATAATTTAGACTTGCTGCCAGTCATAAGCAGACAGATAACCAGACAGTTTTTCGCATAGTGCATTAGATATTTTGCTCTATCGTTCAGCACGCGGCCTGACAACTATTTAAACCTGAAATGAAAGAAATTAAAAGCTTCTGCCTGAACAAAATTGGAATTAAAGGCTTAAATGTCCTCGTATAACAGACGATAATATATCGAGAGGAAACTTTGTTAGAAAACAGTGGAAAACAGCTGGTACAGGAGCAGATCCGATGAAAGAATTAACATCACATAGCCAGTCAAGTGTTTAGGTCCACAAAAGTCCTATGGTAGCATCAGAAGTTCCAAAAGCAGAATAAAAGACATAGCGTTTAAGCATGATAAGTCTTGATGGTATGTAAGTTGATTAGTTTGATAAAAAGTAGGAACAGGTTACTCTGCTGGAAATTTCAAGAGTTATTTTGTGTAACTGTAAGGGAGAAAGCTCAAATTGAAAAGGAAGAGTGGTAAAGAAAGGGATACTAATGGAGAAATACTAAAATATCTTGAATCCAGATAAAAGTAATATCTTAAGGCATTGCTTAGATATCAAAAGAAAAGCTAAAGGGTTAGGGGACGGGCAGTCAGCTTTCAAATGTATTTGAGAAATAATGGAATATTAGGCGAATGGAGCAGAATGAAAAATAGCACAGGAGTTTTGGAAATATGCAAGAAAATACTAAAGTATTAGAAATAAATAAAAAGTGGATAGTTGGTTCTTGATCTGTCATGCCAAAGTGAAAAACCAAGGGAAAGGAACACATATAAATAGAATAAAGGAGCAACGTGAGGGCTTACATTATTGTGAAATGTTGGAAGACCAAAGGATCTTAGTAATGCTATTAAAATCCTCTATGTAATAAAAAAGAACATACTGGGCAGATTGGGTTATAATGTAATGGAACAGGCGTGTGGAGAAAGACCTGAACATCCGAAAATGGTATTAAATTTACAGAAAATATATCATAAGTGTGTCTGTTATAAAGATTGCATGATATTTTTTAGTTCTGAGATAGGTAAAGTAAACGAAAGTAGAAATGGCAAAATGAACAGTTAGGGTACTAATATTTTCTGATAGTAGTAAGTAAATTCTAATATATATTAAAAGTGTGTATGATTAAAATGAATAGGTATGAGGTGTGAGCCTGGGACAAAGTCTTGTCATATTCAAAACTAATTTTCTTTAGGATAACTAAAGAAATATAAAATAAGTCCAGGCTTCCACTAGTTTACCGTCAACTGATAAGAGATTAAATTAAGTAATACATAGTATTTATGTACTATTCTGGGATTTTAAATTTAGGCATGCATATGACCTATCGATTTAACCAGTTTTACCTTACCTTTAAAACTGCTCAGTGAGATTTTTTTGTACTCCGCCATGTTTACGTCAGGTGATGAATCTTTAAACCTCGTGCTATATTTGTGGCGGAAAGCTATCTCTAGGTATTACTGCACACACTAGATTGATTCGTCTCGTACTCAGTCATTAGTGCTAGACAATTTTAAGGTCGCTTTAAAGTGCCTTCCAGTCTGTTAGCTCACATAAACCGTGACCAGATGGCAGATGGTTTTACTTTCAATGTTAGCATTATTTTAGGTGTAAGATGGAAGTTAAAGCGTAAGTTACATACAACAGAGGGACCGCGGCAATGCGGTTATGACTTCTGTCATCAGGCGCTTTGTGCCTTTGCTAGAGCCCTGAGAGGGAAGGCTTAGGGGAAAGACCCGAACGGAACCAGATCCGAATTACGTCGGGCACGAGCATAGTCAGCTCCATTGCATTCAACGCTACCAGAGTCCCCTCATAAGCCTCTAACCCACAGTATTCCTCTGGTGAGGCCCCGAGGTGGTCCTCACTGTGTTGTCGCAACCGACCGAAGGAAGAAACCTTTACAGAGCTCACATTCACCGCATAGCCACAACCCGCCGAACACCGTCATCTGATCCAACGACCCTTAAACAAATGAAAATGGACGAAATGATGGTTACACAAAAGAATGGAATCCGTAATAGAAGAGGAACCACCCCAGATTCCCCATCAGAAAAAATTACGGGATCAAGTGGAAATCGCAGGAACTCGAACACGGACATCCTGAATGCAAGTCGCTCATGTTTCCAAGACACTAACTCGTTTGTCACGTACGGCGAAACTTTGGATCCTGGTATTAGATATTTAATAACTGGACTTACATATAATTTTCTCTTAAGCATTTGCGATTTCAGCTGTCACTTCATCTTGTATTGAGAAACAAAGGTTTTATAAGTAGTTAAGATAAATATTGAAATGCTGCAAATGAAAGTTAAGTGCACTCTTTCCTTATATATCCTTTGCAAGGAAACTGATGTGCCATGATTTGGAACATGACTATCTTCCTTTCTGTGCTACACTTGATCTGACCATCGAGACTTGCAATATTAAATAAAGTTTATGGGATACTGCAGTGAAACAATGGGGTAACGTAAAACTTGAAATTTATTGAGGCTGTTAGCTCAATATTATAATGTTTGCACAGACATGTGAATTTTCTCCGTACTACTTAATTTAACTTAAGCCAATTCTATAAGACTGGCCCCTTATAAATTCTTACCTACAGTAGAGCTGCTTAGGCAAGAATGAGAGGGCTACTAAGTCGGAACATGTGCCAACAAAGGAAGACTGAAGGGTATTTCAAACTCTGTTAAGCTGTTGCCAAAATTCAGGATAGTTCTTCCAGTGTAGTTCTCTTTGCAGCTAACAAGCAGTTCTGTATTATAAAATTATAAACTTTCATTGAAAGGAAACATGAAAATGTTTATCTGTGTGTCACTTGAAATCAAAATAAACGTGTAAAGCAGGTTTCATTTCCACTTTCTGTAGTTATTATTTTCTTTTGTATTTTAATGAAAACTAAGCTAAATATATCGTTCTATAGCAATTTAAGTACAAAAAATAAACAGTAATGATGATTTAATCGTATTTAAGCCTTGTCAAGTAAAAGAAAATTGTTGAACATACTGCAGAAATTAATTTTAACTATATTATCACATTAGCAACGTGTAATTAATCATATCCATACATTTGTAATGAAATACAAGGTGCGTTCAGGACTTGGACCAGATAGGAATTTCTGTTGTCGTTGTTGTAGTCGTTGCTTTTTAAATACAGGTGAACCCTTTCTGAATAGGTGACAGAGATAGCAGCACTCTACTGTGCATAGAACTGTAGTGGCTGAGACGAGAGTTAGGAATGCGACGTTTTCACTTTAAGAAGCATGTAATCATTCGTTTTCTCCATTTTCGTGGAGTAACACCTATTGAAATTCATCGCCAATTGAGTGACGCATCTGCTGATGGTACCAGGGATGTTGAGTTGGTCCAGAGGCTCTACTCCCATTAGTACTGGACCCGTAGGACACGGGCCTCATACAACCAAGAAGTATCCGAGCTGTCCCAAAGGGCGCCCGGCGTCCTCCGTGGGGCTTTCCATAGGACAAGACCTGGGTGACTAACAAGGCCCCCCCATATGGTCCAAGGACACTAGACGGGATGGAAATGGATACGCCACTTACGCGCGCCAACACCAAAGGTGAAGGCTACCGATATAACCCTGGTGGGGCCGCCTGGCAATCTAATACACCTTCTACTAGCTCTGCAGGCTATTAAACGGGAATATTGATGGCTTCCCTCCACCCCGTCCGGAGACGTACCCGATCACCCACGGGTATCGGGAACCACTGGCGCCTCGAGACGAACCATATCCGAACAACTCCCAGAGGGAGGGCTCGAATGTCCGGCCCGCGGTTCCTGTAGTAACGTCAGTGATACCACGAGTGCTAAGGGTGCAGCTCTCGCACCACGGCAGCTGAAGGTGACGGATCCCCTCCCCTACGGAGGTACCATGGATGTGTCTAATGTGCGTTACTGGGTGCGACAGTTCAATGAAGGAAAACATCGCGTGACAACAAACCAAGACACTCACGGCCTCACATCAGCCGGTCTAACGACATGATCCAGCGAATGGAGAACGCTGTTTAGGAGGATCGCCAATTGAGCATTTTCAGACCTTTATTCAGGATTGTATGCACAGATCCCATGGGAATGCCAATTTTGGATGCGATAGCTTTGCAAATTTTCATTTTTCATTTTTGTGTTAATTTGCTTGATGAAATATTGTGGAAAACATATTTCAAGTTTGGGAGTTAACAGCTATTAAAACCATTTTGACGCAGATAGATTGGGATTCTCAGCGCAATTTTGTACGCTCTCTCCTTGCTTTGTTTGCAAGCCTAATGCTGATCAACGACGACGACAAGGTATTGGCAGGCTGTGTTCAGCCCGAAGATTTTTGCTGCGTGTCCACCCAGGATTCGGTTTAACCGCAGGAAGGATTTCCTTTTACTAGGATGTGTTATGGATGGGTTACTGTGGTTTAGGGTGGAATAAACACTGTGATGTAGTAGATGAGTCCTCTGAAAGAAAACAGGGTGCTATGCCTTACTGCTGTTCATGTTCTGACGATTACCATTTGTCTATGGACAAATGGCCCAACATCATGTGAGGAGTATTAGTATTTACTGGTCTTGAGTCGGTGACGGTGTAATCATAGATACGGCAGCAGTATAGGTAGCAAGAAATATGTGAATAAATTACTCTAATCTTGAAGACGCCGCTGAATAAAGAGCTTATTCTCTGGTAATACTCATCACATTTTCATTTATTAAATAAAATAATCAGAGCTGGGCACCTATTTGCTGGAAATGGCTTTAATTCAAGAACTGATAATTAAATTATGGTTTATTAAGCTATGTACTAAGGGCTGTTGCGTAAGATTTTTGCGTTGCTAAATGTACTTCAGTATGTATGTTCAATAGGTATAGGTAATTACAGGTACACATAGTATGTGTTCTAGAAGCAATTAACCTATTTTGCATTTTCAAAAGATGGATATTAAATGTACATTGAAATTGGAGTTGAAAGTAATTTTGCTCTAATGCGACTGCATATGTCGACTATATTTCACCAACGAACTCAGGGGGCATTTGCAGCCACGATCGCTACAGCATACCTCCTGTGTTCTGTCACGCTGAGTATTGCGAGTTCGAAACCCCCATTCAAGGGTGTGTGTATTGTGCATATGTGTAGAAACAATAGAATGAAAAACAGAAAAGCTATGGAAGCGTAAAATGATGAAAACAAGGGAGGGGGTGGGGAGCAGAAATACAGAAGTTACCTTAGTCATCTAGCTTTATGCGTAATCCGAAATTTAGACGCCCTCCTTGGTCTAGGTGTGGCATTCTCTGATTCCTGAGGTGGTGGGTATGAACTCGGTGGAGGAGAATCGATCCTTCGTAAAAACTTCAAGGTGACAGGTAACCTTTGAGCAACGTTAAACGACTAATATACACGTTGTTCATTCTTATCTGTGATTTTAACGCGAAACATTTGACGTTATCAATAGCACCGCTGATGGAACGAGTTTATATTCGATTCCCCTGGCGGCTTGCGACCGTATTTGATGTGTTGAGAGCAGCTTTGAGGCCTCCCTCTAGCGGCAGGAAATGTACCGTTTACGCGGGGTCTGCCCACCTAATATAAAATTGCGTAATTTCACCTGGTGCTTAGATACGATAACTGTACCTTTTATTTAAAAACAAAACTATATACCGCAATGCAAAGCACCTCAAAGCTAATTATGCAGCCATAAAAGTATACCATGAAGAATCTACGGAATGAAAAGTCAATGAGCACTTATTTCTCAATGACCACCTGCTTTTCTAATATAGTAGACATATGGGTACTGTAAAGGTGTCACATAAAATAGAAATATTTCAATTAGATCTCAATTCCTTTCTATCACCCACAGTTTCCTCACAGCGTAATTTCATTATAAACCAGAAAATCAGCTGAACATGTTCTAGGAATGAAAAATAAATTAGTGCTATTATATGTACAAAGCCTTTATCCAAGTCTAAACAAGGAAATGTCTCTACTACATAGTCTTATGTGTCCATTTTCTTATTCTTCCTTTCTCCCTTCCCCTTATATTCTGCCTGTTTTGCGAGAAGGTATGATTGAGGCATTTCTTTCACAAGACTATTTATTACTTCTAAATTGGGACCAGTCACCTTGTAGCTTCCAGTGTCTCTCTTTTTGCGAGTAACTGATCCTGTATCTTGGAAATGTTTAATGAACCTATTGATTTTCAAAGACATAAAGTGTACCAACACTAATAGACATTTTAATTAAGCCTGAGAATGACCAAAAATTTGTGTCGTATACTTATAAAACTTAAGGCTTTTGTTGCAAACAAAAGTGTGTCCTTGTGACGGTACTTGAACACTTTTGACAATATTAAGCTCCGAGGGACCTGTCTGAATGCCGGATACACTTGCATAAACTCCTCTATGCAGCGGTTTAAATTATATTTACATGTCACACCAATTTTAATGTTGGTACGAAAGTTGCATTCAACCATGAAGACGCGGTGGTCTATGTCCATATCCAGGGGAAGTTGGCTGTATTAGTTACCAGGGCAACACACTCAGAGGGCTAAAATTTGCTTACTGTTACATAAAAGTTAGCGTCTCTTCCCCGTAGAGGGCACTATGAATTCAAGATACTTACTATTCAACGGTGAGTCACAGTCAACGTCATTCTTTCTAAATAGGAGAGCGGGAAACGAATAAACATGAACACCGAGTAGAACAGGACGCTGAGAATTAGTGCAGTTATATAGATGGTAGATACGTAATTTTAAATAGTTTACTTGGAACTACGATTGTACCAATTTAAACATTCTAAACATTTATGTAAAGCATTAATATAAAACTGGATTCATGGTGCCTTTATTGTTATTACTATATCAGTGTCATTGCAATAATTGCTGATATATTATTACATAAAGCGATTTAGTAATCACTGATTGTGTTACTAACTTTTGTTTTAAGTTTGGAGTATTATTTTGACAAATAATATGATTTAACCCCATGTGAAACTTCATGACCAAGGGAGAGTGGCACTTCAATTTCTAAAAAGAATCGGATTAGAATTTTTTACGCATTAATTTTCGTTACGGTTGCCCTCTGGGATATATCTCAGTTGGGCACGTATTCCCCCTTGCAGCCACCCATAAAACATATATCGTATTATTGGAATACTCCGATATTTGATGTTGCAACTTTGAAATCCTCTTATATAAAGTTTTACTTAGCAGATTCCAATAGAGGGATGCTGCTAGTTTATTGCAAGCACGTGAGATGGAAACAAAACAGGAATCCTTGTGTTTTGCCTGTATGTGTACCCTTAAATTTAGCTAAAAGGGAAAGGCGCGAACTATTACTTAATGGTTAGTTTGGGGTTCAACAACAACAATAATCATTGTTTCACTCCAAGAATCTGCGTTTAGTACTGTAGCACTTTCACATCAGAAGCAATACAATCTGAATTGTTTTGCTTTACGAAATAGCAGGAGAAAGTTCTATGACTCCATGTCGGAATTGGGGAAAACGATACATGTACTCTCATAAGTCAAAATAGCATACTGTAAGAACATTGTTTAGTGTAACTAAGAAGTGACATTAGTGCCATGTATCTGTCGAAGTATTTACATAGTAATTTTATTTACACATCTTCTGATATAATTATATATGTCGGAGACTATTAAAAAGAACAAATAATAATTAAATAGATATTGATTAATTAGACTTGCATTGAACATGACATTATTGTGGTTAAGCTCTGCGTGATATTCCAGTAAGTTTACACATACTTATACAAAGTAAATAGATGATTATTAGAAATAAAATATGTCAGCCAAATGAGCTTCAATAAATTTACTGTAAACACTACATATGAATAAAACTTGGTTGCTCTTTTATTAAAGCAAACTAATTTATATATAACACTCTATAAAATTATTTCCACAGAAAATATATTATATTACTCTTTTAATAAAATTTTTAACTTATTTTAACTTTCTAAAAGCTCAAAGACATTCCATTAATAAATATTGTGTCAAAGTTTTATAAGAAGAAGAACAACAGAAATGGGAAGTTAGAGGAGTTTAATCTTTTATTCATTCTCCACCATTAATGTATTGCGCAGTAAAAAGTTTTTTCTCTGTTGTGAGAGGAAAGTTTTTAGGCAATCTAGAGGAAAGAGATTGAAAGAGGGAGAGGGGTGCTATTGAAAAGCAATTTGAATCTCTGTGGCATACATGAGCCCATAAAAGTATACAAATAATAAAGCTGATTAATTACGGGAACAATATGTCTATACAAAACTTTGTTATTAATTAATACCCTCAAGACAGTGGGTATATGGTTACGGGGCAAGAGAGAGGAAGAAGCTTTTTTTCCTCCCCTTCTATTCCACCAGGCTCTTTTAGTCATTGACCTGTTTTGAGCTGAAACTTTGAACTTTGGTTTGAAAGGAAGAGGAGATTTTGGATCCTCTGACGCGTGGCTTCTTCGTTTTCTTCTGTTCTCCTACCCCTTCATATTATTATTGCTACAATATTGTCGAGCCACAGCGAGATCGTCTAGCTAATGCTGTTAAGGAATCCCCCAGCAAAACCGGTGCTCCATTAATGCGATTATGATGTTAGTCCTTTGTATTACGAGACAAGAGCTTTCGGGAGTCGCGGTAAAAAGCAACGGCTCTACCCATTCCCCCCGAACTACCGCCGCAAACTTTCCCTTGCCTCTCTTTTAGTTGCAAGCCTTTTATATTACTTAATAACACTGAAAATAATGGCCTTGGAGACGTTTATAAATATAAAATATTATCACACACTATGTGGAAGTAAATATTTCAAACTTTCAGCTTTAGTTCAAGTGCAATTAGATCATTTATGGGCGCATTGCACTTCGCTAAGCCAGTACACTTCTCTCCAGGAGACAATATCACAGCCAGCTCTTTCTGTTCTGTTTGAGATATTTAGATTTTGATTAATGTTCTATATGTGAACTGTTGGATTCATCCATTCGTTGGATCTCCTATTTAGTATAGATGTCATCCACTCAGAATATTTTATGTATGCAAATTAACGAATAGCGGCTTCACCATTTTACTCCTAGAACTATTTTTTGAGGTTTTACATAGTCTCAGTATGTAATGATCAAAATACATTATGATTAAAGCATTCCCTTTAAACAAATTTTTAAGGTTCGCATGATGTACATATTTTATATTTGGTGTTCTATTTCTTGTAGGTTATTTCATCACAATTTACTTTCCACATTGATATTGTTTAAATTCTCATTTAAACCACAGCAGTCAAGGTATTGAAAAAAAATGTACCGTAGACCTCAGACACTTGTATTATCCAATGGAAATAGATGCGAATTTTGGTGCATTGTATATAAATTTTGCTTATTTTATTTATTTTTATTTTATAAAATATTAATATTAAATCTTATCTGGAGATTTGAGAGAAACGAAAAAAACAAATAATATAGAATGTATTCACCCGCCCAATTGCATTTTCTTATTACAAGCATGGATGAGACACTGTTCCACGGAGACCGTAACAGGTGAGAACGTATTCAAAGTTTTGTTTCATATTGCTGATTTTCAGAAAAAGAAAATAGTTCTGCGAAAATTTCCTACTGAAATCAATCTGAGGAATCCATCTGTATATGCCCAATCTGACAGTGGAATTGCCATTTTACTGCCTTCTGACTTGCAAGATTTGCAGTGGAAGTGTTCACCCCTACAAAGACTGCGCTACCTCCTCTGGGAAGGATGTCTCAGTATAGAGAATGTTTCAATATTTTAAAGCCCCATGAAAACCGGAAGCATTTTGGTTCTAGAATTAATATTACTCGGAGCCCCGTGTCATATCCAATAAAATGCTTCATCCGTCACCGAAGAGAGACAAGATTACGAACACCTCTGTGGGTGCAATTTGTGAGGAAATATCCTTTCGAAGTAGCTTCCTAGAGTTACAGCTGTTTCATATATCTAAATTAAAACGGTTACGTTTGTTTTACACTAAACTGAAGTTTAAAATAAGGAGTAAATTAATTTCAAAGTAAGAATAAACTAGGCCCTTTGCAAATAGTTCTGCGGTGATGCATTCAGCATTTGTGGACATCGTAGGTTTTTGCCTTTGAAGCAATTGTTCACAAAAACGGTTTTCACTCAACCATTGTGTTACTATTTGGATTTATTTACTTCGGGTTTTCAGTATAAACATCAATTTGACGTACATATTTCCTCTCGCTGATACTTCCAGACTCTATAGAGGATGGTAAATACTTTGGAAATTGAATCCAGAGATTTTGAATGGGGAAGATTTTCTGCTATTCAACACACCATAGAGAAAGTCGAAAAGATATAATGTCATCTTATACTGCTCTGAAGTTCAAGATCCCATTCTTTGTTTTGGATTATTTATAATCTTATTACTTTAAAGAAATATTCATTAATAACAACAATCGAAAACAAACATAGATGCTTAGAAAGACTAAAAGAAGAATTTTTGTATTAGTGTAAGTCCGATATTTGATAACATGAACAGCTTTGTTTTCGTATGTTTCTTTTTTCTCAAACTGAAAATAAGTGTTTTTGAATGAGAGTTTTATAAAGGTTTAAAAATTCTGTAACAACAAAAATTTCATAAATATCTTCTGAAACCCAGCGCATATTTTAACTTTAAAATGCTACTTGTGAGAAAGTGACGTGGTAGCCATTTTCAAAGCTTAGCTTTGGCAACAAATAAATGAAAGGAAAAGGAAGATATTCCTAAACTTTTTCACGGAATTTGTGGAGAACCCTTCAAGTTGAAATCTATAATTATTCCACTCCCTCATCCATATAGTTCAATGAAGCATAGTATTAAACTATAAAAGAAAATTCTGGAAACCAAACAAAAGAAACAATATTGTAGGACGTATTCCAGACTTTTTACGTGTTTTTGTAGCTTTTTGTTTCCATATCGCATAATTTTCAAGTATAAAAGCTATTTTATATGCATTTGGTAAAGCAATATTCACATAACAGCCCACAATTGAATTGTTATTGACGAAGGAATTCATTTGTGAAATTGTAGAAACTGGTGGATTTCATAAGACCTTAAATTGACTGCTGGACTACTTTCCGATATTAGTTCATCTTATGTTTATTATATCTCGTATTATATTAGATTCTGATATTAGTTCATATCATAACTCTTAAGTAGTGCTGAAGGTATTCGTCCTAAAAATGCACAAGCACACACAGCACTCATCTGCTCACACATCCCCTTACCGCACACACACGTGTGCGCCTAGACGTATTAAGTATTTTTGTGGAGACAAATAAAATAGTTTAAAGCGCTTAAGGACGAAGTTTAAAGCATATTAAATATTCAATACTGATCCTGGTTTTCTCTTGTTTCAGGTAAATATGTCCCACCTGCACCAATTCCAGACAAGACTGAATATTCAGTATTGGTATGTAAGGTTATTTACTAATCATAGAAACAACACCCACGTTTGATGCATATAATTAAGTTTTAATAAGATAATTAGTATGAGATGTTCAAATGGTGTGATTAATTCCTTAAAACACAGAATTATTGCAGGTAAATAAACATGCTATTATTTGTGGACATTCAAAGTTGAAAGTAAAAAATAAACAATATTTATAATTTAAATTGGTCTCACCTAACCTAAAAATTAGATGCGTATAGGAGAGAAGACAGGTACATGAAGATGCAGCATGGCTAAAAAAAGAAGCAGGGAAAGATAGTTTGCGGATGTGAAATATGTATTTTACAACCATAAAGAAACAGGCAAATTCTGGTCTTGATATCTACTCGAAAAAACAGGTCAGAACATAAAATGGCGTATCTTTTCCTTCATGGAAATACAATATGAAAAAGAATTTTTAGTGCTTTTGGAAATGAAACAAGCTTCAAAATGATAATACGCGGAATATGGTCCCCAATATTTAGTTTAAAGGGTTTAAGTACATAAAATTTAATTCTAAATCTAATAAAGAAAAAGAAATTGTTTGAATACTGTATAATTTTAGGTCAACAACAATGAAGTAAATTAAATCAAAATGTTCAACATCTATGTAAGAAAGAATAACCTGGAAGAACTCTAGTCTTATGACTGTATCGCTATTAAAAAGAGAAAGAAAAGTTTATTTCATAAATGTGAGTTCTACGAATAACTTCTTTAAACACAGTATTTAATATTATTTGTCTTTAACTGTGATTGCTTCATACAGTCATTACGACATGAATGTAGCATATGAGGTTATTATGAAATATCCTTTGAGGGAAGCGATAGTTCTCATATTAAGGGAAATAAGCGCATGTACAGCAATGTTAGCTTTGAACTTGTTTGGTATAGCATACATGCAAATTGGTAAACATTGGTATAAAAACATAATTTCTCATGCATCATTGAGGATGATGTGGTTATTTGAGAACTAACATGCTCTGCCCAAGTTTACATGTTCGCTCCCAGCACAGTGTAATTCAATTTTATGTACTATTATACCTTTTTCTGTTCTACTTATTTTACGAGAAGTTTTTGAAGTGTTGTTTCATTACTGATGAAATATGCACTTCTTTGATACTATGGAAATGTAACACAGAAGTAGAGTTTATCATGCAGCAACTGCTAGTACTTACAAATATATTTTCAGTATTCGATTAACCTCTTTTAGAATTGGTGAACATTATTACGTAGCCGAGTTAAAATAGAAAGCTTTAAATGCAATTACATGAGCGATCTAATTCGGTATAGATCGTATGTTTGATTGCATTTTAAATACTTAAGAATTGAGTTTGACATCAGTATAACCTACAAGGGCTGTTCAATAAAGATTTTTTTTTTTTGTTTTTTTGTTTTGTCAACGTACCTTCAGCCATCCTCATAATTTTGATGGCCCTTCACACAATAGACTCCCCTGAATGCGATGCACTTGTCCAAGCGTTTCTGCCAGTCTTCAAAGACATGCTGGAAACTATTTTTGAGAGATCCTTCAAAATCGCCTCCGCAGCCTTCACCACTGCTTCTGATGATGGATGTCTCCCACGAAGGCGGTTCTTCAAGTTAGGAAATAGAATAAAGTCACATGGGGATAAATCCGGACTATTGGGAGGGTGAGGGATGCACTTCACGTTGATTTTGCAAGATACTAAGCAACAACATTGGCAATATGTGGCCGCACATTATCGTGGTGCAGCATCCAGCCTGCTTCACGTAAATGTGGCCTTTTGCGCCGATATAGACTTGCTATGTTTTCAGGACATCCCTCTAGTATTGTACAGTTACTGATGTGTGTGCAGGTAAAACATGCTGATAAACCATTGCATGAATATCAAAGAATGAGATGACCATAACTTTCCCAGCAGAAACAACCATTTTTTTAATTTTTGGGGGTTGGTGATGAATGAGATTTCCACACTGAGCTTTGCTGTTGGCTCTCAGGATCAAAATGATGTAGCAAAGTTTCATCAGAAGTGATTACGTTTGAAATAAGCTCCAGATCTTCCTCTGACATAACCTTTAACTGCATGTTACCTCCATTACATCGGTAGGCGATACTGAACATGTCTGTACTTCCCTGGTTCTGACAGGCGGGAACCAGGAGTACCAACAATGAAACTACTGCGGCGTGTTTGTTTCGCGTTAAGATAACAGAGTATAATAAGATTGAATTTTGGTGCTAAAAATTATGCCCGTAAGAAAATTATGATGATTCTTTATTGAGCAGCCCTCGTAAATACGTAAGAATTGCGTTTGTCACCAATATAACCTATTTCTTCACTGACGCCCTCTTCTGCTTCAGCTTAATTACTTTGCAGATTTCGTTGCAGTAATGTAAGAATGCAGGAAATAAAACTGTATAGTTGCCTTGGCTTCGCAATTCCTCGCTTGTTTATGACCACTGGAATTAATTAATGGCGTCTTACCTTCTGGAAGGCCTATAAATATTTGAAAATATGACCCAATAAGTAAGCATATCTCGAAAATGGTAGTGGCCAAAAATGGTATTTGAGATATATAACCACAACTACATATTCATTTCTAATATTATTTTCTCACGACTCAACAATAACCGTCAATTATTACACAATTATTAAACAAAAGTCATTCAGAATGAAGGGGAAATCGCTGCAACTTACATATTGTATTTACCATGCAACAAGTTAATGTGGTATTTATTGTCATTAAAACATTATATATTAATATTAATAAATAAAAAAAAATTACCAAGATATTACCCACACATTTAAGAAGCTACTTGGCAGTGGACGCGCTGTTATCTGTTGACACCGCACGGCTGATTAACAGGGAAGGAGGAGAGGTAAACAATATGTCACTAAAATATGTACATCATTGAAGGTAGAAAATGTGCTACACAAGGAGTTAAATTAAATTCTGTTATGAAGATTCCGATTCCTGCATATCCGTTTCACTTGCAGTAATTGTAGAGCTTCCAGTCACGGCAATGCCGTCTAAAGGATGAATATCAGCTGTTCCATTTATACCCCGCCTTTATCTTTACATCACACACACACACATTTACACTGTTATTCATACTTCCAGACTCTAAGGAATATGGGGTTCATCTTGGTTAGAGAAAACTTCCCATCCCCAGCCGGAAATAGAACCCGGGACCCCTAGCATGGCAGGCAGGTACTCTACCGACTGAGCTACGGGGCCAGCCACGTAATTTTTATGTACGCATTTTTCCAATCCCCTTCAGAGTTGTAGCTTAAACATTAGTTGATTACGCCGTTAATTGTATTTAAAGTCGTATAACACACATTTTTCTGCTGCTTTTGCTCCATGAAATTCCACATCACTTCCATGGGGTTTATGTCGAAGTGATAGGCGGCAATCTATATCCTGACGTTCCACTAAAAGTTACCGCATATTCTTATACTTTTTGTAACAAAATTCCATTTCCTTTAATATTCGCCAGAATTTTTTCTGCCCACCTCCGAAATTAATTTTCTCGTTTACGGCATAGAATAACTTTTCACCGTTTAAGCAACGCACATGTCGAAATCGTACATTTGAAGCTTCTTTTATCGATTATTTTGTTTTCCTCCTTTATCTGAAACACTAGCTTTTTCAAATTTCTTGGCGATCCTTTTTATTGTGGCCTCACTTTTCCCTGGTACCGTGGCAGTTCTAGCTACTATCCTTTGCAAAGGAAGAACTAAAACGTTTTGCTTTTCCTCCGTACAACTGGAAAACACTCTGAATCATTCTGAATAATCTTTCTGCTTTGGAAGTTTTCAACCCTCCGAGGTAACATTTCTTTAAAGTTTCTATGTTTGAAAATTATTATTAGAAACACCTACCTTGTGATACGACACTACTGTATCACTCTATCCGCCACAAGAAATCAAGAGAGGAATGATGGGGAGAGGGGTTTGAACTGTTTTTCTGCTCTAGTAGTGGATGTGCTTACTAGGAAATGAGTGTATGAAAGTACATATGAGTCAGCCATGTTGCCAGTTCTAATATTTGTTGCAGTACCTGTAGTGATGGGTATTAGGTTTGGTGAGTTATGTGACAACACTAGCGTATGCTCACTTTCTTCTCGGGCACCAAGCCAGGTGAAAAGACGATTCGATATCGACGTTTCGGGAGCGTGCATCGCTCCTATCATCAGGATGTTTATAAAAATAAAATCAAACACTGTATATAACAGCAAATATGAATAAAGACAAAGCACTATCAAAATTCGCGTTACTCAACAAATTAAAGAATATGACGTTGCAGCCTCGATCACCAAAGCTAGGAAAGGGAAACCTGTAATACAGCAAGCATCATATAACCCTACCGCTACAGCCTGCATCCCGTTTACCGCAATCTATCCGGCAGAATCAGCAGAATTCTCGCTAAATACATCAGGACCATGCACAAGCCACCTCCGAAGATTAAGCATCTGTTGAGACCAGTGAAAGACAAACTGGACTTCCAAGTTCCGGGAGTGTGCCACATTCCCTGTGAATGTGGGACACCGTATTTAGGACAAACTGGAAGGACCATCGGTATCAGAACAATCGAACATGAACGAAGCTTTCGTCTAATGCAACCTGCGAAGTCTGGGCTGCCAGAGCATTGCTTTGATAACGACCATAGGGCCAATTTTCGGTCGATGACCATCTTGGCAATATGCAACAGTTACTGGGAGCGGAGAATTAAGGAGGCTTTGGCAATTTCCTCTGAAAAGATCACGTTTAATCGTGATACTGGATTTCTGTTCAGCTCCTCTTGGAAACCGACCGTAATAATGGAAATCCGTCGACTTAAGAATCAAATATCACTACAGGTTGATAATCAAGTTAAGTAGTTACGTTTCTCTGACAATTTTCTATTCTTACGCCATCTGGCCTGGCATTTTATTTACTGAAAACAGTATTTGTTGAGTAATGCGAATTTAGATAGTGTTCTCTTTTGTTTATAGTTGCGTTATATCCATTGTTTCATTTGTAGTTATGACATTAAATAAATATCCTGATGATGGGAGAGATGCACACTCCCGAAACGTCGATATCTAATCGTCTTTTGACCTGGCTTGTTGCCGAAGAAGAAAGTGCCAGGAAAGCGTCAGGTCTTATTTTAACACTTGCGTAGTTTAAACGAAACTTCTATCCTTGTTATAGTCGGAAGGCGAGCATAAACACAGTTGGGAAAGAAAAGGTGATTACGTTACACATTCCTCTAGTTTCTCTTCTTTCCCTGAGCAGACAGTACACTGTACCCGTACGTCACAACACAGTTAACAACAAGATTACCAAATTAATACGCAAACTTTAGCCAGCCATCACAACGCACTTAGTTCCTACTGGCACCAAACATAAACGAAGTTCAGCAATATGTCCCAAGTAATACATCCATGTAGGTTGTGGTTTACATAGCACAATATTTGCTTGAAAATTTCCGTGTCTGTTCCACGAAAGAAGCAAAATTTACTTAGGTATATACTTTCAATTTTTCATTATTCTGCTCAGGCACAGGGACACCTATGGATGGAAACCTTTTTTATTCTTTTTCACTATTGGGATATAATAATCTCACACTGTAATTTGGGAGGCCACCTTAATTATCTCAACATCGTACCACAAACACTTCCTTCATTTTATAAAAACAAAAAATGGCCTTACTGGAATTATTAGAGCCTTCAATTAAAACAGAGGCTCCATTTCCAAAGGTTTTTATACACAACCTGTATCAGCTTTATTTAGTTTATTGTAACTCGGTTCAGTAATTCACATACTTCAGCAATGCACGTAGAGGATATTACGATACTTGAACAAAATAACTGCAAAGTTATGTAAATAACTCTGCATTACTGGTGATGTTTATTCATTATATTATTCATTATTATTACTTAGGAATATTAAACTGATGTCTGCAGTAACTTTTTTAACACAACGTTATAGGTAAATTGCACCATGTAGCCAAGGAGTTCCTTGAAAAATAAATCTAGGATTTTATTGTACTGAACTTTTTAAAAGTATATGTAACAAACCTAATATAAAATATGTCGTATATTATAAGTTTACATCAGTGGGACACATTGATACTCCTCTTATGAGGCTAATCCAATTACAAACAAATATGATTTAACTATTGCTGCCTACGTTTTACTTTTATTAATGGAAGGTTCTCTTATTGGGGTGATATGTGAAAAGTTAGTGTGAAAATAACGTAGTCGCGGCCATTTTATGGCAATAATGTACAGCCGTATATAAATAATATTTAGGAAAGTATTTGGATAGAAATAGAAGAATTAAGTACGGTGAATGGGTCCATCGAAACATTCTTCTGATTTCGGTGGAAATTACGGAGGTCAATGCCACGGCTCTTAAAACGTCGTGATTAGTGATCCATTTTCCCGCAAATTATTTCAGGTATCCAATTTACTTTTATACGAAATGTAACTGTGAGCGTTTTAAGCTAATTCAACTGCTTTTGTCATATAGGTTTCCTTATTAATGTCGAAGGTACATTTCCCATTTAATTTACAGTATTTTATTGATATGCATGAAAAATCATTTTAAGTAGTCACTATTACGTATGTTATTTAACTTAGTATTGGGTGGTTAAAATTTGGTTTAGTCACCTTCAGTCGGTTAGAGATGATTCATTTTAACCATAAATTGAATTCGTAGGTAAAGTTCTTCAAAGTAAAATGGTAGAAACGAACTGGAGTAGATTATTACAGGACTTGATCAAATAGTCTGTCGCGTTCTGAAGTAACACTTATTGTTATAGAAAAGATGCGCTAAAATATTGAATAACTCTACTCCAATATAGGAATTGCGATTCCCCCTCCTACGTATAAGTGCGCACAGAGCTTGCAGTACAGAATAACAAATCTAGTGTCATTATTAAATATGTAATTAAAATATAGCTACTTGCTTAAGATAACAAGATTTATGAAATTTAAACAGGGAATTCTGAAAGAGAAATCTTTACTTTTAGGCGATTTCATTCATTTAATTCGAAAGATTGATTTTCGATCATTATGGGATTTCATTTACTTAATTTACTCATAAACAGATACAAGTCAAGTAAAGTTATCAGTCGAATCCCATTTAAATATGTTGCAGATGTCTTTAATGGTTTTCATCGTGGCTTAGTTCATTATGTTATGTTATTTATTTGGCATGTACTGAAGTAATTTACCTTAGTAAGGAACTTACAGTATGCATATCCATACTACGTATCCTTTTCCCGTGTTTCCTTTTCCGAGCTACCTTCTAACAATATCGTATCTGGCGTAGTTCCAAGTTTACAGAAAGGTGCCGCTGGAAAGGGTCGCCTGAGGTATTTGCTCCCGAGCATGTTGGTAATTACAGTTCCATTCTTTTCTCTGGAAGTCCCACAAAGAAAAGTACCGCAGCTTTCTGGCATTTAACGTTTTTACCCAAGCATATGTTACATATAAAAGCGTAATCAGTGGTCATTGTCCTAAGTCTTGTGTGAGCGCGTTTGAATGTTAGTTCTGCAGGTTCCACAATGGTTATTAATAATATAGAGTAAACTAAATCTTATTTCGTGCTGCAAATAAGCTTTTTACTCGGCATTTAAGAGAAGTGAAGGTAATTTAAAACAATAATCGGTTACAAATACAAGACTTCCTATGTTCTTGTTTGTATATCTCTAACGAAATATTTGTGTACAATTTTTTACTCTTGTTGTACATGATTAATATAGGCATTAAGTCATTTCACATGAACCACTAGATCTGCTCCAGACGTGGTCCCCACGCCTTTGTTTTAAATTTCCGCTACAGATACCACCATAGTACGCGGTTACAACAAATGTCAACATGAGAGTGACAATACTATTTAATTAGGGCCTGATGACCCTCAGTCTCATAGCTTACCCTTTCGAGGGCCCTTTGGAGTAAAGCGTAGTTAAAACCCAATTATACTTTGGCAGCAGTCATCTTTCTCGTTAATTACCACCATTGTACTCGTGCTTTTGTAAGACATGCGACAATTTTCCAATAAAAGGATACCTTATAAGGGTGGTTATGTGGAACAAATAAATAAATAAATAAATAAATAAATAAATAAATAAATAAATAAATAGATGGATGGATGGATGGATGGATGGATGGATGGATGGATGGATGGATGGATGGATGGATGGATGGATGGATGGATGGATGGATGGATGGATGGATGGATGGATGGATGGATGGATGGATGGATGGATGGATGGATGGATGGATGGATGGATGGATGGATGGATGGATGGATGGATGGATGGATGGATGGATGGATGGATGGATGGATGGATGGATGGATGGATGGATGGATGGATGGATGGATGGATGGATGGATGGATGGATGGATGGATGGATGGATGGATGGATGGATGGATGGATGGATGGATGGATGGATGGATGGATGGATGGATGGATGGATGGATGGATGGATGGATGGATGGATGGATGGATGGATGGATGGATGGATGGATGGATGGATGGATGGATGGATGGATGGATGGATGGATGGATGGATGGATGGATGGATGGATGGATGGATGGATGGATGGATGGATGGATGGATGGATGGATGGATGGATGGATGGATGGATGGATGGATGGATGGATGGATGGATGGATGGATGGATGGATGGATGGATGGATGGATGGATGGATGGATGGATGGATGGATGGATGGATGGATGGATGGATGGATGGATGGATGGATGGATGGATGGCTGGATGGATGGATGGATGGATGGATGGATGGATGGATGGATGGATGGATGGATGGATGGATGGATGGATGGCTGGATGGATGGATGGCTAGATGGATGGATGGCTAGATGGATGGATGGCTAGATGGATGGATGGCTAGATGGATGAATGGCTAGATGGATGGATGGCTAGATGGATGGATGGCTAGATGGATGGATAGATGTGAATATTCTACCCCGGCACCTAGACAACTATACCGGGGCATATATCCAAATTTTCTCTTTATTTTTCCATAAAATCCTTACAAATGTTATAATTATACAAATCTCTCAGAAAACTACTCTACAAAAATAAAATGAAATAAAATAACAGAAATAAACACAAAAAAAAAGCAAAAAACAAAAGAAAACAACTATAAAAATTACAAAATCCTTATTTCCTAAATCTATATCTAAATCTACTAATTCTGTAGTCCATCATGGCCTCTGCCATCACTCTCTCCCTCCGCCGCCCATGCAGTCAACTCCATTGTTAGATTATTCAATAATTCTTCCCGTCTTATCCTATTTTGTATTCTAGAACTCCTTCTTGGATCTTGTACTATTCTTCGCCTATTATCAACTCTTTCTCCTTTGAATATTTTTACCTCCCATGCTTTCCTACTTACAAAGTTAGTCAAAACTTGTAATTTATTTACCAATTGTTCATCTCGAATTATGTCATATACGATATATCCTGCTAGCGCATGCCTCTCTTCTTGTTGGTGAATTGCATATCTTCCACATTCAAATACTACATGTTCAGGATTATCTTGTTTGTTACATAATTCACATATATCATTTTCCGTTTTATTGATTTTCTTCCAATAGGTCTTATAAGGTCCATGTCCTGTTATATAATGTATAAATCCCTTTGTTGGTTGAATAAAATTCAATTTTAGTCTCTCTTTGACGTTCTGAAAAATTTCAAACACTCTTCTACCTTCTAGACTTTCTGTCCATTCTTTTTGCCATTTGTCTTTTAAACTATTTTTAATCACCCAAGATTTGTTTGTTCTGACTCCAGTTATATTATAAACTTTTTCTAAGTTTCCTTTTTTCGCCCAAAATTTTGCGCCCTTCAATCTTATTAATAAATCAATCGGCCAAATGGCCGTTGCTACTAGCAATGCCATAGTTGGTGTTGTTTTTACAGCTCCTGTCAGACGTAATAATACTTTTCTTTGCGTTCTTCTCAATAATCTTCTTATTTGCACATCATCCATCCTTTCTGCCCAAACTGCTGCCGCATACGTCATAATTGAAGCAAAAATGGTGTTATGATATATCTGTATGTTACGCAATGGAAGTACAAAATTTAAATTGGTTATTCTTGCTAGCTTTAGCATTATTTTCTCTGTTTTCTGCCTAATATACTCCGTGTGTTTTCTGAAATGAAATTTTTCATCTATCATGATACCCAAATATCTCATCTCTTTTTCCCGTTTAATGTTCTGATTATTTATCTTCACTGTAGGATCCCGCTTTAAATTTCCCTTAAAAAGCACATAATTTGACTTGTTTGGTGCAATTTTTAGTTTTGTTCTGAAACACCAATTTGATAATGTATTTGTAACTTCTCTTACTTTATTCTCTAGCTCTAGTCTGCTCTGTCCATCCATCATTATGACTATGTCATCAGCATATGCTATTACATCCAAAACCTTATGATCTCTTTCCAGTAGTTCTAATAAATCTTCTGATAAAATATCCCAAAAAAGGGGCCCCAAGATAGAACCCTGAGGGCAACCCTTGGTTATCTTCTTCCTAGTTTCAAAATTTGATCCACCAATGAATACTTCTCTATTGGAACAATAATCCTTTAATAAATTATAAATAGTACTTGAATATTTCTTGTCCTTTAAAATGCCGAAAAAATACGGCCACCATAAATTATCAAAAGCTCCCGATATGTCCACAAATAATCCAATTACATAATTCTTTTGGCTTTTTGACACTGTTTCTTGAATTTTTAATATTGCATCCTCAGTTGAATATCCCTTTCTGAAACCAAATTGTTTATTATTCATACCCAGCATCAACCTATTTTCCATTGTTCTTTTATATATTAACTGTTCAAAGATCTTGCCAATAGCATTTAATAAACATACTGGTCTGAAAGATTTTGGTTGCGTTCTGTCCTTATCTGCTCCTTTGCACAAAATTACAACCTTTGCCTCCTTCCACAAGTTTGGAAATCTCCCTCTTGCCAAACAATCATTAAACAAGAAACACAAAAACAAGACAATTTCTTCTCGTAGATTATCCAAGACTTCATTTATAATACCATCTGGACCAGGTGCCTTCTTCTTTTTTAACTTCTGCAGAATTAATTTTATTTCTGTAATATCAAAGGGATAAACAGGATTTCCTGTATACTACAACATCATCTGGTTTCTTTTTTCAACATGAATATCATCATCTTCTTCCTCTTTATCATCTGGCAATAACGTATGTAATAACAATTCCACCGATTCTTTCCCACTTTCTGTCATCTCTCCATTACCCTTATCTAATGTGGTTAAGATTTCTGGCTTCTTAATTTTATCCATAATAATTTTATACGGTTGTCCCCAGACATCTTGTTTTAAATTATTTTCAACGAACTGTTCCCAATGTTGTTTTCTGGTGTCTTCTAATAATTGTTTATACTTTTGTTTGGCCTCCCTATAATTCTTTAAGTTCTCTTCTCTTTCCGTATGTATGTTTGATTTTTGATATATTCTTCTTAATTTCCTTGCTAACGATCTCAGCTTCTGCAATCTATCTGTCCATTTTATTTTATCCTTATTATTAGAAATTGTTATCTTTGGAACGGATTTTGATACTGCTACTTTTATTGCTTGTGTTAAATTTATTGCACCCAAATCCACTGATATTCCCGTATACTGTAAATTTAAATCCTTAAATACTTGCTTCATCTTATCCCAATTTGCTCTTTTATAATTATAACGTAATTCTATTTCATGTTCTTCTTGAATTTCTTCCCCATTCAATATATAATCAAAATAAATCAAATTATGATCACTTGTGGTCTGACCCTGTGTGACCCACCAATTTCTAATCTTCTTCTCCGCTGTTGCTGACGCTAAAGTAATATCTATATTTTCTTCAGCACCTGCTCTATTTTGAAAAGTTGGTGGATTACCATCTTTATTTATTACATATAAATTTAATTCCGAGATATGTTCTTCCAGTTTCTTCCCTCTTTCATCTGGTCTTTTACTGAACCACCAAGTTGATTTTGCATTACAATCACATACATGCATGATTTCTTTATTTCTGAATTTATTATGAATATTTTGTAATTTATATAGAAAGGGTTCAATATCCAAACTATATTGAAAATAATAATTTGCCAATATAAAACTTCCATACTTTGTTATAACTTCAATGCAATTAACATGCGTATCCAGAAATTGCGCTATGTTTACTATTTGCAAATCTTGCTTGAAAATTACTATTGCTGCCATTGCCTTTTCCTGAGATAAGATTTGTCGGGATCTTAACGGCATATATGGAATTTTGGAATTTACCACATACGGTTCTTGAATACAGATAATATCTAATTTTAATTCTTCTGCAATTTTTCTTATTTCCGCCATAACCAATTTACTTCTTTGCCCATTTATCTGTGCAATTCTTAAGCTTTCCTCCATGAGTTACTTCCTAAATTTAATCCACCAAATACATCTCTTCTTACTTTTGCGAAATTCTCTCTGTTTTCGTTTACTTCCTTTGCCATATTATGATTGAAACTTCTTATATTGTCCTTAAATTTATTTACTTGGGCTATTTTATATTTATTTTGTTTAGAAGTTATAGATTTATTTGTGTTTACAGCTGATAAACATGTTGCTATAATATTTTCCGATTTATTAGATTTATTTGGAATTTTTTGTGCATTGGTCTTATAAAACGTTGTTTCTGGCTTAAAGCTAGGATTAAAATTGGCAGTTTTTACTACATTATCCTTTACGACATCTTTTTTAACAATCTCCGATCTATTTAATCCTGAATGTCTAATTTGTGCATAACAATGTGGCCAGCTTGCTGCTGAATCAAATACAACTCGACCATAACATAGAACAAGATTATTATATAATTCTTCTAGATCTAATACCTCTCCCCTTCTCTCAGAAACAATATTTAACAACAACATTAATTATTCTAGATCTGTTGGTAGACTTTTTGTCCTTGAATCCATCCTTTCAACTGCATTTGGAACTGGAATCATAATTTTATCGCCATTTTCATGAGCTCTTCTTGTAATATATCTTAATGCCGCAATTAGTGTCTTGGGTTCTTCTAATCTACTTAACTTCAACGTTTTTTCAAAATCATTATAAATTTCCTTAATATTAAACTCTTCGGTCTTTTCTTTCGTATCCTTTTGATTTATTAACGACCATTCTCCCTGTTCTCTATCCTTCTCAAGCACAAACTCAACTTCTTCAACTTCGTCTACAACTTGAACATTCTCCTTCCTTTCCTCTTCTTCGCCTGCTTTTTCATATATTATTTCATCATAATTTATTTCAACATTCCTTCTTGTATTCCTCTTCTTATTCTTCTTTATTGGTAAGTTATTATTTTCTTCACTGTTGACCATAATCAATTCGGGAAACAAATCTTTCTAACATCATATTATAAGTTGAACAATTCCCCTTGCCTCCGCAAATCTTGCCTCTCCTCTTGCAAGGAATACAACATTCTTCTCTTTTCTCACATTCATTCCTCAGATGTCCAATTTCTCCGCATTTTCCACACACTTTATTATTTTCCCTACAGGATTTCTTGACATGACCATAATTATAGCAATTCAAACATTTCGGTACAGAGATGAAATTCTTTACTGCTACCGCTTGAAAACCTGCATATATTCTTCCTGATTGAATGAGATTTTTCCACAATATTGGAGAAACTTCGGCCACATGATGAACTGTAGCTCTATTTCTCGGACCAGTCTTAAATCTTAAAACAGGTTATGTGGAACACAGGCTTTCAGAGAAAGAGCATGCACTCCTGCCAGAGAATGACCAGGAATTTATAAAAAAACTATTGTTTCTCCCTTTACAAACTTGCCGTTCCTATAGTCGTTTCGCTATGTCTTCAGTTCCCATTGTTTGTTCTTGTGTATAAGCATACACGACTCTATGCACACAGCCACAGTCAAGTGTTAAAATGGTATGCTTCCATTGATGTTGCACTAGCTTTGTCTGGACCGTTAATGAAGGAAAATAACATCCCAGAAAGCGTTACAAGTGCTGGAAAGCTCCTGTATTATAGAGTTTTTATTTTATGTATAATAGAGCTAATATTTCCAACAGGAAATATTTCAAAGTCTGAAAATTATATTTTAACATGTTCCATGCATTTTACGGTGTAAGTTTCTGGACCAGATTCTAGACAAAAGTTTTTGAACGTTCAAAGCGAAACCCACATATTATTCAAAGAAACCAATTTGTAGATCATTTTCTTTGAATAATATATGAAGAACTCTTTGAACTTAAAAACCCTTTGTGCAGCATCAAAATGACGGAAAAATGATAGCCACAGTAGGTCCTTTCAAAAATATGTTTAGAAACCTTATGCTTTAAGGGGGGACGTACGAGAAATAGTTCAAAAAATCTACTTTTTATTGTTTTGTAAAATAGTATATAGTTTTAGCTATCAAACATCAAAATATTATGTCTTTACGTGGTCTGTATGTACCTTAAAAAAAATAAATGCCCTAGTGTTGCATAGTAGCAACACAGTCTTCCATCAGCTGTCTTGGAATCTATAGAGCCCACCTACCAATTCTTAGCACACCCAGACTTGCAAAAAATGTCTCTATGGGGAGACACAAAACCAAATGAAAGCCTCAACAGTTTGATATGGAAAAGGTGTCCCAAAGCATCATTTGTGTCTTCCATAGTGGTGAAAATTGCTTTATTTGATGCTGCAATAGTATTTAATGGTGGGAATTTTGGCAGAAAGAAAGTTATGCTTCAGTTAGTGTATCAACCTGGTCTGTTTATGGAAATAATTTTGCAGAGTATCGACAACATTCGCATCGCTGGTGCAGAAAGAGCCATGAAATTCATGCGAAAGAAGCAACACTGAAGAGGAATTTAAAAAGAAAGGCTGAAGAAGAGCGGAATGAGGATACAGACTATGGACATGGGAAGTTCTGACTTAAAATTAAAAGGCAAACTGAATAATACTTATTGTATTTTAATTGCCTTTCCCCGTAATTTGCATTTTCTACAACTTCAACCCATTTTTCTCTCAAACTACTTCATCTACAGTGATGCAATTTAGCACACCGCTTTCTTATGCCACAATGAACATTTTGTTGGTTCTAGAATTTAAAATTAAGATCCAGATGGAATGTGATGATACAAAATATATGAAATTATTTTAATTTTTAAAGGATGCATGTGATCAACATTTTTTTTTTTAATTCTATACAGCTTCAATAAGAAATCTAAATCCAGCATATTCATTTCTAGTGTATTTTGAAATAACATACCAAATTTCATAAAGATAGCATATTGTCATTTTGATAAAAAACTGGGCTTAAGTTAGTAAATATCTCTGCATATTGAAAAAATGTAGCATTAGTTATAAACAATGGAATATTATGATAAAAATTTTTGCATATCAACTGCATTAGCTTAAATGAGTGTACTAAGTTTCACTACTCTAACTTGAAAACTTTGGATGTTATGGCTATTTATGTAAGACCCTGAATATTTGAATACATGCCCCCTTAAAAGTGGCATACGCAGTAAAACTGGGAAAAATAGTAAATTTAACCCTGCTAGAAATACTTTTGGCTAGAACGGCATATTTATACTTAACGTGCACTGCTCTTACAGCCCATTTAGGGTACTAGAATAGGGTGGAGACTAGGTATACCGAATTTTGTAAGAGTTATGGAAATTATCTCTGTCGTTCATACGTGTGTATTTTGGGGAGATGATGATGGAGCTTGTGTTATACTTTCATGTATGCAACACACATATATGCATACGTAAAATGTGACTATTAACAGTGAAGCTAACAAATATATACAAATGTAACAATTTGTAACTTAAAACTTCACTTATAAGAAATGATGATGATTTTGTTATAAATTGCCCGGAATCGCAATTTCATAAAAACTTTTACATATCCTCAGCCAGAAATAAAGCTGTTGTCATCGTTACGAATGCTATATGTTAATATGCTTTTGATAGTACTACCAAAATCTGAAAATAAAACAAACTTAAAAACAGAATAGACTGCCGGTATTTCAAAATTGATTACGCGATGTTTGATTTTTAAAATAAATATATTTTCCCAAACCATTAAATATATAATTTAATTGTTTTAATAATTTAACTTCTGGATTTATTTCTAGCGCTCTTAACGATGACAACTGCTTTGTTTCAGGCTGAGAACAATTTATAAGAAAATCATTGTCATTTCTTATAAGATAAGAGAAGTTATGAATTACAAATTGTTATATTTGCATATACATATGTACTCCCAGTAAGTTAGAATTTAAAACAATAAAATAATGAAAACCATATTTGCATTGAGGTAACTATATGTTCCGTACATCTGATTCCGTAAGGAGCACCTCTTAACAAGAACAAGATATGAGTGCAGTATATTCATTTCTTGCATTCCTTAGTATGCAGATCTTAAGACATCCGGTGAAATCCTAGGTAACTGTCATGTAGTCTCAAAAACATAGGAGGTACACTTTAAAACAATTTTTCTTCACATGGTTTGTACGTTTACCCTTTCTATGCTGAGATATAGTCTAACACTCACCCTGGTCAAGTCATACATATGAGAACTAAAACAAAGTTGTGAGAATATCAATAGCAATGCTGTATCAAAACAGCCAGGGAATTACCCAGGGAATTGCTAGACTTATCTTTTATATAATTACCTATTTCTTAAATTCCAAATTTGTATCCATCAGAAATGGGTAAAAATGTTACCAATTTCATTGTACGAGGGGGCATAATTTGCATTTTAAGTTTTGGAAACCTGAATGCTGTAGGTGCCATCTGACATTTACAATGGAAAGTTTGACATTGTTTACCAAATCTACTTGAAGCATTTTTTCAATAGAGCGTCATTTGTTTTGTTTACATTAACTTGAAAATTGTGTCTCGACAGAAATATGAAATTAACACTTGAAAATGTTCGTGAAATGATTTATTATGACTTTCATTGCGGATGATCAAGACAAAAGAGCATCAATCAACTAACTTCCATATTTGTCAAGAAGCTTCATCCTTCCTCTCAGTAAAACGCTGGTATCACGAACGTTGTGCAAAACCTAATAATGCAAGATCGTCATGCGACATATTGTTAGATCAAGACAACCTATGCATTAGTTCCACCAGCATATATAAAATATTACATGATTATTTAGGCGTAAAAGAGGTTTGCTCTCTTTGGATCCCACATAATTTGATACAATCTCCAAAAGATGCGCCTGTCGATTGGTAAGCAGAAATTCTCAGTAAATACAAAGGCGGTTCATCAAAAGACGTATATAAGGTTTTAACAGAAGACTTGAACACCAGTCAAATATATGGGTGTTTCAAAATGAAGCAAATCCAACAAAAGCTATACGCACACGAAGTCACCTAGTTATTCAACAAAACTGGCCATGTGGCAACAGTTCCTTTAGGAATGTAAAGCGTCAGTGCCGAATGGTACACAACATTTGTTTGCCGGTGAAATAAAGACAACCATCAAAACCGTAGGACTGTTCATCATCAAGACAATGCGAGTGCCCAAACATCTCATCTAACAACAGAATATTTTAAGGCTCAAAATATCGAATTGGTGGTCATCCATCATGCAGTCCTGATTTGGCACCAAATTACTTCTTTTTTTGTTCCCGAACATCAAGAATAAATTGCGCGGACAAAGACTTTCGTTGGCAGAAGAACCACGGAAAGTTAGTCAGACTGAAATAGTCAATGCCATAGCCGGGATTTGAACCACGGATCTCCTGGTTGCAATCCAGCCACTCTGACCCTTGAGCTACTATGGCCAACGTGCCCACATGACATTAAATTCCCCAACTGACTTCTGTTTTTTCCGGTAAACCACTTAAAAGTTTTCATAAACATATGAGACAACTACCTTAATGGCGACTTACAACGTGTAAGTACTTTAAGGCCCGGGCTTTATAGTTAACCACTATTAGGTCAATTAATGGAAAGTAGCTCAAGGGTAGCATTGCAACGTAGTAGCTCAAGGGTTAGAGTGGCTGGACGGCAACCAGGAGATTCGTGGTTGAAATCCCGGCTATGGCATTGAATTTTTCAGTCTGACTCTACCTTTCCATACTTTAGACGGCCAGTGTGAAAGAACAATTTCCTTAATTGACCTAATAGTGGTTAACTATAAAGCCCGGGCCTTACAGTACTTACACGTTGTAAGTCGCCATTAAGGTAGCTGTCTCATTTGTTTATGAGAACTACTAAGTAGTTTACCGGGAAAAACAGGAGTCAGTTGGAGAATTTAATTTCATATCGGCACGTTAGCTATAGTAACTCAAGGGTTAGAGCGGCTGGACGGCAACGAGGATATCCATGGTTCAAAACCCAGATATGGCATTGAATTTTTCAGTCTGACTCTATCTTTCCATACTTTAGCCTACACACGGCCAGTGTGAAAGAATATTTAATTTCCAAACCCCATATTGTTAAGCAACTTCTTTGACGTAAAAGTAATGGGGGCATGCAGTGTTCTCAGGTGTTCTTAATCGTAAACACGTAACAAGAATCGAACGAATATATGAGACAACACGATGTTTAGTTTAAAATTAATTGTAGTTAATTATTTACTTATTTTTCTAATCCAACGAAAATACCAGAAGTGCATGTGAATGTTACTGACGTTAAGAGATAATGCGTCATTGTCACTATCTTCAACGTCTGAGTACTGCAAATTTATGATAATAGGTTTCAAAATCTCGTTACGTGTTATTTCTTTCCAAAAGTCGACTTCTTCTAGTTCATCTGATGTCTGGCGTAGTTTTCCCAGTCTTGCTGTGATTCTTATAAAAAAAAATTGTAAATAAGTCGTTCAACGTCTGTCAGTTTAAAAATATTGTTTCTGTTTGCAACATAATTTGAGCCCACATTAATTCAATTGGATTGTTCTAGCAGTAGTAAAGGGGAGGATAGATCGCATCTCATTGATCCAGCTCATATACTTTTTTATGGAAGAGTAACGGAATAATGCTGCTTTGAACTCTAGAGTAAATAGAGATTACGAACCTTCATAAACAAAGATATAATGTGACCAGACACGTTCTGCCAGACAAGGTGAAAGTGTATTTTTTCCTCTCATAGAATTTAACAAACACCTTGGCTTATTCAAAGTACATATTTCTTTCCTCACGTCATGTCAAATGTTTACATTTCAGTTCTGAGTAGTTTCAAATATACGTTCACGCATACATGCTAACAAATAATGATATTCATTATAGTGCTTGCGTTGCAATGCATTGTTATAATGTAATTGTATCTACTTCATTTGTTTTAGGAAAACCAGTATAGCTAAAAATATGGGGTTTTTACGGTTATGTTAGATACATTACGCTCTACCTTCTTCATGGATCAGTTTTTGCAAAACCTGAAGTTTTATCTGAGCGTATTTAGTTTTTCATATAGATTGATTAGGTTGGCGCTGCTCACACACCACTTAGGGGGAATGCTATACGACAACACTGCAGGGGTCCGATTGGTTGCTCACCTAGTAGCACACAATGCATAGTAGCCTCGTTTGTAGAACTGCTTTCTTCGCGAGTACAACCCAGCAACAACGGAATGCACGGCACCCATTAAATAGGGAGTACCTTACATAATGGAGGGAGCATCTCGCGCACTGTGGCCTAATAGATCAATTATAACAACCAGCGTCCATGAGTAAAAGGTGAAGCAAATCTACAGCCAGACAGGCAACAGATGCGCGGAAGTCACTAATAGTTCCAAAGTCGAAGACGCATATCATGCTGCCTAGGGAAAACGATGAACGAACAGTTTGCCGAGCTTCTCTGGTGTCCATAGGGAGGAATCTTTCGTTTGATTATACATACCACCATCTTCAGAAAGACCATAAGCAACGAAATCTAACAGGACATCTTACAGGTTTTCTTCCTTTCGTGGTTTACGCCAAGTGGCCTGTTCCCGGCTCCATTCCATCTTTGCCTTGTTTAGAAGTTCACGTCGCCCATTTGGCTTGTATGATAGATTTATGCTCAGTATTCCTTATCATCCATTCTATTCTGCAGCTCCTTCGATTTATACTTTTAGTCCTCTAATTTTTCATTTACTGTAAATTCATTTAATCTGTTTCTAATTTGTGGAAATTAATTGAACTTTCACACTGGCCGTGTGTAGGCCAAAGTATGGAAAGATAGACTGAAAAATTCAACGTCATAGCCGGGATTTGAACCACGGATCTTCTGGTTGCCGTCCAGCCGCTCAAACCCTCGAGCTACTATGGCCAACGTAACGGGATAACATTAGATTCTCCAATTGACTCGTGTTTTATCCGGTAAACCACTTAGGAGTTCTCATAAACACATGAGACAAGTACCTTAATGGCGACAAGTGTAAGTACTTTAAGGCCCGGGCTTTATAGTTAACCTCTGTTAGGTCAATTAATGGAAATTAATCGTTCTTTCACACTGGCCGTGTGTAGACTAAATTATGTAAAGATAGAATCAGACTGAACAATTGAATGCCATAGCTGGGATTTGAACCGCGGATCTTCTGGTTATCGTCCAGCCGCCCTAACCCTTGAGCTACTCTGGCCAACGTGCCAATATGACATTAAATTCTCCAACTGAGTCTTGTTTTTCAGGGCTAGGGCATTGAATTTTTCAGTCTGACTCTACCTTTCCATACTGTTTCTAATTTCTTGACTTTTTTATTTTATTCAGTTTGTATAACATACAAGTTATTTGGAGAATATCATTTCAGACCCTTGAACTACTAAAATATATTTTTAATGTCCAAGAGGCACTGCCATATTAGGACGAGCACTGTCATTACTTTATAGGACTTTAACTAGCGTCTACACGAGTTTCTTTTTTAATATTATTTTTAATTGTTACACATATAATTTGATATCTGTTCAGCTTGTTTTTGGTATCTTGACCAATAAAAGTAATGTCGCAGTAATTAAAACTTTGAACTTGATCTAGCCATTTCTCTTCTAACATAATTTTTGCTTTCGCTGGATATTTACTCTGAAATGCAATGACTTTCTCTTTAGAGATATTTTAAAGCCGTATTCATTCACAATTTTATATCATAGATATACTGATCTTTTAGGCTTTTCCTGCGAATGTTAATTATGAGGTTGCCTGCTTATGCTAAAACTTTAATTTCAGTTCCTCCGTTGCGATAAATTAAAAATGAGAGGGATATTGAATGAAACAGATAAACTGGAAACAGAATCGCGATATTGGAAGCCCATCGCATAGTTCGCCTATCAACCATAACTAGAAAACCCCAGCATCAGTGACTGGTTGGGGATTGGAACCAGGGACCTCTAGAATGCAAGTTGCCTCTGATCCATCTCGCTGGTTACTACACCTATTAATGTAGGGTACAAATGTGACATGTCTATCTTGCGGAAGATAGGCAGAATCCACCGTTACTGACACTTACCTAGTTACACAAGAAAGCCAAATTTCACGTTTTTGTATTTACTTGAATCCTGGACTTCTTTTTTAGGTAATTGATTAAACGTCTTATCGGCTATTACTTACAACGGTGATAATCTTCTTAGTTTTCAGCTGTTAACGTGTCATTACACGCAGAGCAACATACAAGGATACATGTTGTAGACATAGGATGAGGCCATTTTATGGCTCTCGGGGTTTGAGAGCCCACAGATAGAGGTCAAGTGGTCAGCACACCACCTCCATCACTTTAATCTCGCCTTGCTTGACCTGGTTATCCCGCCTCTCGTTCCAACCAGCAGACTAATTCTCCTTAGGAGGATTAGTGGAATCCCGTCGGGAGAAATTTCACAAGTGGGTTGGAATCGAGTATAGTGCCTACTAATTTCAAGACCCAAAATCACCGGGTGCTGTGAATAAACCTAAGATTACCTTCAAAGTACGGAATAGTGTGAGTGGACTTGATGATTGGTTACTAACAAATCAAAAGCTCTAGTACGTTCTGAAAAAAGAAGGTCCCTCACTCTTTGTGGAGCTGTAACTATTATTTATCTCTTTGAGGCACATTCTTGTTTATGAATGACAGAGAAGTGTGTGTAGATAGAAACTATTTGTAGATGTACAAGAAACTGTATTATGTCATGAACATGAAGTTGACCTACGAGTATTGTCACACAATAGAATAGAGATTAGCATAAGAGTTGTTGAATATTGGTAGGAAATTAACAAGTGAAGGATAAGAAAATTAGTTTGTACTCAAGAGTTGTGTTATTGCAAATAATATTTTTGTGGGTATAGGAGTAACAAGTGGTTTGCATTTGAAATTAACTAATAAAATTCATAGACTTTTGGACAATGTTATGGATATGCTACGTGTAGAAGTTAAAAAAACTGGAATGCTTCTTCAGATTCCACTCCTTTTTGGAGGACTTACTCCTCCCCTTCTCTAGAACTTGGCCATGGCATGAGGGTCTACTGACCCGAAGTACTGAATAGAGAATTGAGCAAACTTTATATAATAGCAGAACCAAAATAGGTGATCAGACCCAATGGCTGATATTCCGGAGAAGGAAATGCAATGTAGTGATGAAAAGGTATGCTCAATCCATCGCTGCCTTGTCGTTGAAGAAAACCGCGAGAAAAACTTTGTCCAGGGTTGCTCAGCACTCACGGCGCTCTTTTTACGACAGAGTTACCACACTCAGTAGAAACAATAAAACTGTTGAGAAATTTTGACTTAGCTGAGATGTCTACCAATGTTGACATATGCCCATAGTTCAAGAATTTACTACATACCTTTGAACCTTAGTGGGGAACATAAATTTCATATTACATTAGCCTGTTCTCATTCGCCGAGTTGATCATTTTGCATGGCTTCGGAGCATACTGTGCGAGAAATACAAAGGCAATTTCACGTCCTCAGTTATCCTTTTATGAGGAACATATTTTTTACAATAACAGGAAACTGATTTAATAACCAAAATAGAAGCCACTGAATCGTTAACCATTATAATCAAAGACAGTTGTTTCAAGGACCTAGCTAAATTTGCACTGACTGAGAACCATTTCCGATAGAACTAATAAGAAGGACATACGTGGTTTAAAATTATCATGCGAATGAAAGCTTTGAAAACAATCACTAGATTACACAAAAATTAGAAGGAATAAACTGTAACTAAAGAAAATGTGCAGTCACCGTACATTATACGGAGCAACAGATTTTGGGAGAATGGAAACCATTTTTTCATTTCGGGCAATTTTTCTAGAAGTCGAAGAAGAATTATCAAAGCCCAATTGTTGAACCCAGTCGTATGATGAAGATTATCATACTGATTGGGCGTTACGATGATAATGTCACTAATGTGCACGGTATGCTAGGTTTTTCTCTAAACATTTTACTCTACTCACTCAATTTCTGAGACTGCAATATGACTGCTAAAAGGGCTCCACCATTTGACGCAGTAAGGCATTTTAAATGTTACTTTTGTTTCATAAAACGGGCATTTGGAGGAAATGTGGTTTCCTAATTACCGAGGCATTTAGCATCGTCTCCATCCAATGTTTATCTTTTGGTTGAGCAAGAACATACAGCTCAAACGGGACGGCTTCTGCCAATAACAAAGCTACAAACAAGAGATTTCTCTGCTAATAACCTCTTTGATTAGTGATATTTCGGTCTGTAATGTTATTTTACAATACATATTTTGCTAGAGGGAGAAAATTTGTGTTAATTATCAGAAAAGTCTGCTTCAGAACGTAACTTTTGCTACAAAATGCAATTCCATGCTCCAATTCTATAATATTCCCTTGTTTGCATTTCTTGTTGCCAATTATTTTGCCAAACGTTGTACCTTTTTCACATTAATTATTTTATCTTTTCAACCTGGCTTTCCATTCTCGGAATTTTGCAGTCTTCTTGTTTTGGAATGACGCATTTCTGACTTTATTCGTTTAATATTATTACTCCTTTGAATTTCTCCACCTCGTAGAAATTTGATTTGCCATTTTTGAGTAAATACAATTTAGAGGTCTTCTGAATTCAACAAGAAAAGCCTTCTTAAAACGGGTTCATGTAAATATAATGTGTCAATTATTAAGTTTGTCTGTGGCTGCATAAATCAGAAACAAAAGGCGGTCAAATACTAAACGTTGTATTTATATATAAATCTTTTAAGAAAACAAAAATATTGGTACATCGAGGAAAATATCCGGCAAGTTTAAAAATGTGCATTGAAAATAAATGCCTGCAACATATTTCCAGTTTTAAATATTTGGGTTGAGAAGTAAGCTCCGATTTAGAAAAATATTTAGAAAGCAAAACAGGTTTCTGTAAATATGCGGAATCATAGCAGTAATTTTAAAAGTTAAACAAGGAAAGAAAAAATTGTCATTTTATAAAATGGTGACAGTCCCAATGCCCTTATATGGAAGCGAGTCCTAGATATATAAAAAAAGCACAAACGTAAAATATAGGTAGCAGAAATGCGATTCAAGGAGAGTTAATGTCTTTACCAGATGAGACTTAATAAGAAATTTAAAAATTAAATAAGAGTAATTAGTATATACAAATTACAAGATAAAATAGATGAGAGCAAACAAAACTGAAAATAACATATGAACACAATGTGTGAAGAAATGACGTCCTGAAAGATGGGAGTAGGTATTGGAATGGATATTACTGAAGCATTTTTAAGAAAATCAACTTCCGCAAACAAGGAATATTTTTTGGAATATTCTCGTATTTAAAAAGCAGCTTTAACATTTTTCATTATTATTCCATATTTTTATACTTTTAAGGCAAATTAAATGTATCTTCTCAATGATATGGATCCTGTTAGTTCCTTTTTTAATAACTTGTAACCAGTAATCCGTAAAAGGCATCCAAAATTAATGCGCAAATCATTAAACCTTAGAATTTATATTCAATACCATTTTGCCTTTTTTGTGACATACCCGGAATTTTTCTCCTTTTTCAACGTTATATGTCCTTCCTATAACAAACCGTGTTAAATTCATGAGAAATAAAACTCATTTCATGATAGACGTGGCTTCAGGGGCGCAACAGCTGAACTGGAGGTGTGGAGGGCATGTTTCCAGAATACGCCACCCGCGATGGATACAATGAATGACAATGTGGAACCCCAATTGAGCATTGAACGACAGGAAGACCTAGGAGAGATGGATTCAAAAAGATAGCAGGGATACAGTGGTCAACACAAGCTAAGAGCAGAGTTACGTGAGGAACAGGATGAAGTTGCTACTCAGCTGCTATAAAATGAAACTGTGTATCAAAGAAAAATATTTAAAACAATGGTGTATGTGTTAAACAAGTCAAGTAAACAGGGACTGTGACAAAGGCACGAAAGTACGCCGTTACTGGAAGCGCAGAAACTGTACACGGCTCATAGGAGTTGCAACTCTAATGAGGTCAATTGCTACTCCCTGTGCCGCAGAAGCCCTTTGTCCTCAAGGATGTTACAGGCTTTTCATTTAATTTCCTTTATTTGATCCTAGAATTCACATCATCTGTTCTAAGAAAGTTACTTTACTTCATTACTCATGCTATTAATGTGATAATAATACCTGAGGCAGTTTTTCTACTTAAGGCTTAACTTATTACAAGAATACTTATTATATAGAAATACTTGCTAAATTTGCTGAAATATATGTGAAGAATGACGTTGGAATGCACGAGTTGTGGTCCACTTGCTTATAAGTCCAGGAAACCTCCTTTTTCTACCACCTAAGTAATACTGTGCAAGAGTACACTTATGGACTTGTCAATAACAAACGTTGCAGAAGTCAGAGACGATATTCTTATGCACTGTTTAGTTGCTTATACTAAAGTGGGAGAAACAAGCGTAATAAATTATTGAGAGAAATAAAAGGTAGCTCTTGTTTTTCTTCCTCTTCTCATGGATAAGAGCGTTTATTTTACTGTTGCGGTCTCACTTCCACATGTAACACCAGGTTTAACTTGCTTTTATAGCAATGAACTATTAGATACTTCGAGTTTAACAGTGGTCTTGTTGGAATTTAGCGCACCTCTTTTTAAAGCTCTGTACCCGGACTGTCCATATGCCAGAGAGATGAAATATGTGTTCCAATATAACTAGCTAATCTTTCGAATGCTTGTGAATGTATCTAACCAAATGTTGCTACCGTTATGACAGCACAAAATTTATGAGTGTTAACGTATGCAGATAATCTGGTGAAGGGATAATTGCAGATCGTCAAAATGTTAACATGTGGTGCAAATACCAGTAACAAATCATCTCGAAATGCAATTTTATACGGTCTTATCGTTAAATGCTACAAAACAACTCTAACGATTATCAAATTTACGTTATAAAGGGTCACATACATAAGCAAATGTAAATATGTATCCTTGTTTGTGTGTATTGATGGAGAACATCAGTAAAGAATACAATCTTCTGTGTTAAATTCACGCGACTGTCTATTTTTGTCTTCTTTTTAAACAGCTACTGTTGCTACAAAACTCATTTTTCTGTTTACTTTACCTGAATCAATATATACCTTTTATAGAAAAGGCTTTAGTATGATTTTTCATTGGAGGTATAACTAAATACACAAAAAGAGATCAATCAGCTCTCACTATCTCTAGTTTGGACTTATAAAGGTTTCCTTGACATTGCTAGAAACAACTGAATACCCAAAATAAGTTTAAAATAATCCGAAGCATTTATAGCCACAAGGCTGTGTTTGCCCACACTGGACAAGGTGTCCTTAAAGAAGCTTAATTATTCACCTTCACATCTTATTGTACGGGGGTGGTCTGAAAGGTTTCCGACCTCGTAAACTGAAGCTAGTGAATTTCGCTGTCCATCTGTTGACTTTCACCAACATTTCAGACTTAGATGCATATTTGCTATGTAATAGCCGCTTGAGTGAGTTGATGTGAGTATTTTTATGAAAAATAGACAAAATCGAGTACCAAGCTGTCATAAAGTATTTGTTTTTGAAAGGCAATACGCCTTCGCAAATCAAAGATGAGTTGGATTCTGAGTATGGGAAATCTGACCATCATTTATCACAGTGAAATTTTGGGCAACTGAATTTTAACGTAGCCGTAAGGCTTTGGAGATGAAGAACTTTCGGGACGTTCAAAAACTACAACTACCGACGAAAACATTGCCAAAGTTCACCAAATGGTATTAGATGGCCCTGAGAGAGAACAGAGGCTTTGAACATGTAAAAAGAACGTGTTTATCACATATTAAATCAACATTTAGACATGAGAAAGCTGCCCGTGCGTTGGGTGCCACGTTTGCTCATGTTAGACCAAAAACGAGTGCGAATGAACATTTCCAACGCCCTGTTGCCGCAGTTTAGGCGCATTAAATCCGAGTTTTGACGACGATTAATTACTTTGGATGAAACTTTGATACAACATTATACGCCCGAAACAAAAAATACACGCCAAACTGTGGACTGTGGACTGCAAAGGGTGAACCGGCACCTCCCCCCCCCCCCACAAGTTTTTTTCAGCTGGGAAAGTGATGGTGAAAATTTTATGGGAAACTCGTGGCGTTATTTTAATCAATTGTCTTCACAAAGGAAAACCTATTACAGGAGAATACTATTCATCATTACTTCACAAGATGAAGACGGAACTTGCGGGAAAACAGCCTCATTTGCAGAAAAAGAAATTTCTGTTTCACCGAGACAACGTACTGTCTCACACCTCAGTGGTTGTAATGGCAAAAATCCAGGAATTACGGTTTGAACTACTTGATCATCCGCCTTACTCATCAGATCTAGCCCCAAGCGACTTCATTTTGTTCCCCCATCTGAAATTTGCGCTCGGAGGACAGATTTTCGTTAAATGAAGAAGCAATCACCTAAGTGAATAGTTATTTTGCAGAGAAAAACGCTGAGTACTGTTTGGACCGGATAGAGAGATGAGAGCATCGCTGGGAGAAGTGTGTAGAGTTACAAGGAGACTTTATCGAAAAAGTAAAAAAACCTAAAATTCTGAAAATATGTCTTGTATCTTCATTAAATCAGGAAATTTTCAGTCACCAATTTATGTATGATTGCAAATGCTTTCAAAGCCGGTTACTATGTGATGAAGTGAAATTTCATTATATTTTAACGAACGCGCAGGTAAACAAATGACATTGCAGTTTTCAAAATATGAGGCGCTCCATTCAAATTTTTCTTTCTACCCACTCATCTACAAATAATTCTGACAAAAGCTTATAACTGCTTCATATTAGTATAGATATAAATTTGTACAAGTAGTTTTCTAACTCCTGAATGGTAGAAATAATGTCTGCATAACAGCAGGAAATTCATTTGGTACGTATAGAATTAGGCTGGTGCTTCATCATGTGTCTTAAATTTGAAATGCGTAGCTGAGTATGAACATTGCTTAAGTTTTTTTTCATATTATTAAAATGATGTATGGTGCATGCTAAGCTACAGTGAAATTTGAGAGTTAACGATCTGAAGAATTCACAAAACGAAAGTGTTTGGCACAGGTTTGTGGCATATACCACACGCTGATTAAGTGTATTAAATAAGCTTTAACTTATTCTAAGGTGGACAACCAAATAAGAAACCTTTGGTCAGTTATTTACAGATGATTGGTGGTATTAGTAAAGATTAGAGAACATGCAGTATATATGTTTAAGAGATTAAATTGAATATAATGAAAGGATAATAATATGAAATATCATGAAAAGGAAATATATTATTATATAAGGAAATGAATACCGAGTTGGCCTGTATTGGAGAAGACAAGAGCTGCCGATAGTTTTTATATATTTGTCCTTTTGTTATATGATGTGATATACGAGTAGGTTTGCCATGCAATGCGGGACTATTCAAGCATTAAGTGACAATTTAGGGATTACATATATTTCCATATGGAAACAAGAGGAATTTTAAATATAATTGTTGAATCCTTGCTCATCGAGAAGTTTACGCAGAGACAAGAAACAAAATAGATTGAATGCAAGGACTGGATACACTGCATGGGAAAGAATGTCACAATGTCACAATTTATATAAACATATGTCCACTTAATCCTTGATTTTGGCATTAGTCCTGTCACAATGAAAGTGTGACTTCAATGGCCTTCGGGATCCAACCTCAAATTGATTTCTCAGTGCACTCATAGAAGGCTTTGACATATTGTACTATATACAGTAGATGGCGAAGTGTTGCCATGGAGACTTGTTTACGTTTGACATTTCTTATCAGTCTGTCTTCAACGTTTCAATTGTCTTCACGTAGTGAGTTAAATGCACATGTTTTGTTTCACCATGGCCGGATGTTCATTTCGTGAACAGGCAGACATGATTTTTATGTATGGTCGCGCGAATGTAATGGACGCGAGGCTCCACAGTTCCATCAGATGGAGTTTCCACACGGAAGAAAACCGAGCCGTCCAACCTTCGTCGCTGTTTATCGTCACCTTGGTAAAACAGCAACCGCTGTACAAAGGACTATTGATCGAAGAAGACTAAGAGTTGTTCGTACACCAGAATGCGAAGAACGATGTTAAAGTGTGTCGAAGATGATTCAGGTATTAGTACAAGACAATTGCTGTGACATCTGGTATAGTCGCGCTGTTTGAACGGTTACCATGGAGTTATCTTTGGTAATAGTTCTCAGATAACGCACTGATTACTCCACGTGAAGTGAATATCTGTCACTTGTGATTCCTGCGAATTCCATTAGCTGAAGTGATGCGTTCATTGGTGCTTAGCACAGATCCGGGAAGCGCGACAGTTCTCCTCTCACTCTTACGAGAATAAGCAGTGTGTTATCTGAGAGGTTTCTATTAACAAAGATATAGCCATGGTAACCGTTCGAGCAGCGGGATCATCACACGTGACATCATGGAAGGTACGTAACGAGCAGCTGCTGTATCCGTATCATATTGAATGTGTGCAGGGTCTTCGCCTGCTGATTATCCACCACGGGATAACTGTTGCCGATGATTTGTAGCACAATCAGCCAATCCATTGTTTGTTTCATCAATTTTGTTTAGAGACGAGGCAAGTTTGGGAGGTATGGAGTTACTGATTTAAACAACGTACACATATGGGCAGATCGTAATCCTCATGCTGTACTTTAGGCTAGACATCAGCAACAGAGTGGCTGGCATTTTAAGTGACTATTTGGTAGGTCCTTACGTTTTACCAGAATGACTTACTGGTGCTGCCAACACGACTTCATCCAGAACCCTTCCCGACCTACTTCACGATAATTTGCCCCTGCGAATAAGATAAAACATGTGGTTCATTTCATGCATGATAGGGCTCCGGCACATTTTAGTCACATTATTCGAGATACACTGGTTGGTATCTACCATGACCGATGGAAAGGCAGAGGAGGAGCAGTTCCATGGCCTGCACATTCTCCCGACCTCTATCCTGTGGACTTTAACCTCTTGGGGAATCTTAAACCATTGGTTTATGGAGCTGCCATCCCGGATGCAGAAATAATTCATTGACGTGTCATGGAAGCCTCTGAAACCATTCGCCACATACCATAGTTTTTGAAGGAATACGACATTCTATGATTCGACGAGTAAGGCATGCATAGAAGTAAGGGGAAGACATTTCGAGCATTTATTAGGAGTCTTGTGTGTTATAAGTGTACCACTGTGTTGAACATCTCCTAACGAGAAAACAAAGGATTATGGGACATATGTTAATATGAACATTTTTCTTTCTTTTGGTGTCAGGGACCCACGACTGAGTTTGTAAAAGTATTTCTGAAACATACTGTGTGCGTGTGTGTCTGTGTGTCTGTGTGTGTGTCTGTGTGTGTCTGTGTGTGTGTGTCTGTGTGTGTGTCTGTCTGTGTGTGTCTGTGTGTGTGTCTGTGTGTGTGTCTGTGTGTGTGTCTGTGTGTGTGTCTGTGTGTGTGTCTGTGTGTGTGTGTCTGTGTGTGTGTCTGTGTGTGTGTGTGTGTCTGTGTGTGTGTGTGTGTGTGTGTGTGTGTCTGTGTGTGTGTGTCTGTGTGTGTGTGTGTGTGTGTGTGTGTGTGTGTGTGTGTGTGTGTGTGTGTGTGTTTTTTATAATTGCTTGTTTAATTTATGATCTAAGTCCTACATGTAAAATTGTTATTGGTTTGGCAGCGTTAAGCATGAAGGATCCTGCTAGTTTCGGGTAGAAGCAAAGTTTGTCTTTATTGTTCCCTGGTTAGCATTGTACACGAATGCAAGGGGAAAAAGGTTTTCCTAACAGCTCGAGGTCAAGGTCGCAGCAGAGCGTCGTTTTGGTGAAGGTTTCCTAAACGGAGGAAACAAATCTTCAACAACGACAATTTTAGCAGCCTATCGGAAGGCAGGAACGTCAGCCACCCAATATATTGCGACAAAATAGAGCCAATTGGGCTTAGTAGAACTGTAGGCATGTGGATGCAGCTTTCTGTATAATTACTCGGTTAAAATGTGCACAGCCCCCAGTTTAGAAGTGCAGTTGCATGATAAAACTTCGTCACACTTGAGCATAATCTTTGCGCCTAAAATAATTGGTAAATACCGCGAATGAGTCATTAGTGGGAGTGCTTTACGGTAGGGCTGAGGTGAAATTCCGATGGGTGGCACTATGGAATTCAGCGAAGAGGGCAGATTTGAACATTTAATGCGCGTAAAATAATTGAGTAGCTTCCAGCCAGCAACATCGACCTAGTTCAATTATTATTTTGTTAATTACTTGATGACTTTAACTGGTCATTCGTTCTCCGTGTATAATTTAAGATTCCCGCCTGTCCAGTGACTCTGGATCCTCCACCCCTGTAGCACAAACGAGTCCTTGCTCCTTAACTTTCCTAAGTCTCTAAGAAAGCCGAGGCACTTACCTATAATTCAACATTACAAGAGTACTCATCTAACCCAGGAGATAGATCTACAGAAGCAGAAGACAGGAACTGCCATCTTGAGGGACAACCTCTAAATGCGCTGGGACACTTCGCGGAGATAGCGGTGAGACCATATAACTGGCCTCAAATGGAAGAAGAAGAAACGTTTGTTATGGTGATGTTAATGGTTGTTATCTTTAAGCGTTTTTAAACAAAAATAAATTAATAAAAGAAGAGAGGCAAAATGAAAGGATATTGGAAATACTACCATGCGATTCAAGTTAGCTGGACCCTGTGAATGACCTCAGATGTACAGTACAACCATCAAATTTTCAACCGTCGAAAGCAACATAGAGTAGTACTCTACGAACTAGCGAAGCATTGCCTTGCAACTGTATATAGAAGCAAGGTCAAGATATAGTATACCGGATTGATTTGTTTTCTCTTGCAGTTCGGTGGTTGTCATGCTCAGGCTATACCTACCTTCAGTTGTTTACATGCACGATCGTAACAGTGCAGTCCATGTGCAGTATAGTTATGAAAAAATGCACACACCTCCGGCATTTAGTAATATGCTTTTGTAAGAGAGGTTGTTATATAAATTGTTAACCTTCGCCAATTTTGTGTTTTGGTAGTCAATTACCACACGGTTTCTTCGTCATCCCTTAAGTGTATGAGCAGCATTCATTGTACTTGAAACATAGTCAACACATTTAACAGTGTTCATATATTCTCAAAACTGCTATCAGGATAATATTATTATTCAAAACTGCACTTTCTGTTGAAAAATGTTACGCAGAATGCTCATTTTTAAAAGCACCAAACTGATACCCTGTCCTGCGCCGTGGCGTAGTGGTCTTAGGCAGTATGCCTTAGTCCCTGGCCACGGAAAGCGGCCCGGGTTCGAGCCCACCCATGAGGTGGGGATTTTAGGTCCCGGGTATAGGACCGGTGCCCACTCAGCATCGTGAGGAAAATGAGGAGCTTACGCTAGGTAAGCGGCCCTGGTCATGGAAACCAACATTCCGGCTGGGGGATGCCAAGATGCTGACCACATCTCCACCCCGTATCGGTTGGATCGTCCACCTCTGCCGTGCGTAAGTGGGCGTGAGGCCGGCAGTCGGGTTGGTAGGCCTTGGCCCTCTAAGGGCTGTCGCGCCATGGATTATTATATTATTATACAAACTGATACCCTTAATCGGATATTAACTGAAAATTAGAAATGCTTTTAGATGTTACTTCGTATTTGGCTTACAAGATGAATTATAGCTTTTGTACTAAAATCAAAAGGGGGCATTATTATTTAATGCAACATACTTTGTCTTTCCAATAGCGGGGTCCCTTACGATGTTCAAGAGAAAATTTCAATCACGCGAGGTCATCTAATGACGTCACGCTTGAATTGAGGAAGACGTCATAATTGAAAGCCTTATTACCTGGGACTGCCGGTATTGATTATTCGTGATTAACACAAACTAACGTAATATTTCGGCGAAACTTTGGCCTGAGATGCCGATATTTGGAAAGTATATTTCGCAAAGTTTCTAAGGTCAGAGCAAATAGAAATAGTTCACCCTCGGGTAGCGCTCACTCTTTCTTGGTGCAGAACTGGCGTGTCTAAAATAATGCGGGCAACTTTACCATTTCTATGTTTTAGTTCTGGGCCACATATGGTCAGCGCTTTAGTAGTACAACAATGGCTTTAGCAAAACATGATACAATATTATCCCCTTTACCGTTCGCGTTTGTCTGAATTTCTTAGGCTTTAGGCTGTTTTGTACTTCTTATTTTAAATTTGTAATATTTTATAGTAGGTGACAGTAAATGTTTGTTTACATAATACAGCTACGTCTTTAGAGGTGTATCAGATGATTTGAATTAACAAGTGATACAAAATTTGAACTAAATTGCCACAGATTGGATATAAGGTGCAGATTATCAAAGTTATACTACATTTTATCAAGCGTAATGGTCCACGGAAACTTGAGGATCGCCAACGGTAGGTTCCGGGTTTTACTCTCGTCCAATACTCCGATGACGTGTTCCTTTTGTAGTTGTACCAGATTGGTAAATGAATACTGGAGCGATTTCTATTAGGATTATTTTCTATACCACTTTTATTCCCTTTCCTTCATATTCTCTTTGGTTTCATCATGTAAGGCGTACAGAACACATGACGCAATTTTTACTCAAATGAAAGAGTATTCTCCCTGGTAATCTTAGATAAACTACGAGGGTTGGAACGGCTGCGCGAGTCTGACCATCTCACAGTGACCCATACACCCCTGATTTGCTTTTTCTTTTTTTCATTCTTCCTCTGTGGAGGCGCCTCAGCTGTATAATCTATTGCCTATATGACTTATTAACACTATCGGAAGGGGATTTTATAATCAGAAAGTAATAGAATTCCAGTAAATACCTAATTCCACATACCTAGAATGTTAAGTGGCAAATATTTCAGTCCGAGCTACAAACACAGTCAGATCACACATAATAAATATCAGAGATTTCGTGACGGAAATTATCCCATAAACATTAGGGTACTAATATAGATAAGACTATCCCTGTTCCAAACAGAGTCTGTTATGAAAAGGAAGATCAATGAGGGACACAGTAGAATTCAAGAAAGTAATTTGGAGTCGTCCTCATTCAAATAGTGCATGAGAAAGCTCTGAACTGATTGCAGCCATCATACAACTTTTCAGGTGCGTGGTGCCACTTCAAACCCCTCTCGTACTATTATCTGAAGTACTATCGTATGATAGGTATGCAATTTAGTTGGGTTACACTGTACATTTCACTTTAAAACTACCTAATTCCAGGGCCCATTTATTCGGCCATACACCTTACGTTCAACCTAGTACATTCAGCAGTTGGTATGAATAGTACAGTACACATTAAATGATAATACAAGAAACAAATGTGTGTAGGCTTCCGTGTATAAAGACCGAGACTTAAAGTAATTTCACGTTGTAAGTCACCATTAAGGTAGTTGCCTCATGTGTTTATGAGAACTCCTAAGTAGTTTATCGGGACAAATACAAGTCAGTTTGAGAATTTAATGTCATATCGGCAGGTTGGCCATAGCAGCTCAATGGGTAGAGCGGCTGGACGGAGACCAGAAGATCCGTGGTTCAAATCCCGGCGATGACATTGAATTTTTCAGTCTAAATCTACGTTTCCACAATTTTGACTATAGTTAGTTTTCCGGTTATTTGCACCAAGCATGAAGTGAAAGTAACTTTGGGAAAGTAAACGGTACTAGTTTGAAACCCCGCGTAATTGAACTTTGAAAAGTGTAAAATGTAATATTCTATATTGTTTCTTAAATAAAATTAATTACAATAAAATATTACATGCCATGCAACGATAGAACTCTTCTAGGAAAAATAAAAATGGGGTGTCCCTTTTTAAATGGAAGTGCAATAAGCTGATTTCAGAACCCACAACTTGGAGGTTCTTCGTTATTTACATCGCTAATGCAAAGAACCATAGTGCGATCCACATAAACCTGAACCACTTCAATAGGCCATAGTTTTTGAAACAATAATAGGATACACATGCAAATTTAGGGACAATATACTACTTAATTGGGAGAGTACATTATTTACATCTCAGAGAAAAAGTTGCAAGTATCTTCCACCAGCATCTATATATGGTTGTACTCGTCTCACCATATTCCCTGAAGTTTTACGGTGATATCGAATTGAGAAAAGCTTATTTCATCTAATGACACCAAGCAACTTGTAATCAGTTTTTTATATATAATCGAATAATCTCAAAAGGTATGTGGACCTCCATATCCCCTGACCTAACCTCACCGGATTTTTTCTTGTGGGAGTATCTAAAATAGAGTGTACAAGAATAGTCCACGGAGAATTGATGTTCTCTAGGAATCCATTCCAGCCTAAATAAGTAACTTTGGCGAGGATACTCTCCGTAAAACTTCAGAGAATATGGTGAGACCAGTGCAAATATGTATAGATGCTGGTGGAGGACACTTCCAACGTTTTCTCTGAGATGTAAATAGTGTAATGTAATCTCCCAATTGACTATTATATTCTCCCAAAGTTGTATGTGTTTCCTAACTTTGGTTTAACATTTATTGCCTATTGAAATGGTTCGGGTTTATATGGATCGCACTATACTTCAGATCTATCTCTCTCCCCCTCTCTCTGTGTGTAACAATTAGACATTATTAAGTATTACAGAGTAAAATAGTTCTTAACATATTTTTACACTTATTTAGACTTTCTGACTATATATACTGACATGTTCAAAGACGGTAATAGGAGTTAACTGTATCGCTGCTTTTGTGAGGGTTAGATGGCACCTCTGACAAATGTCAAGAGATGCCTTGGTGCTAGACATTTGTATCTCTGCTACTATATGGTCCGGGCTGGTCTTACAAGGATGCAGTCTTGTGTACTTGTTTTCGTTATTAGTGGATCACAGAACATTCGTTGTTATCTGTTATTTTACTATTCTTTAGGCTTAATGTGGAACTTTCAGTCGTGATACGAGTGGCGACTGGAGAAAACCCTGAAATATGTCCAGTCAGATTGGCCACAACACGTAATTTGAATCCGGGACATCACGAATGTGGGTCACAAATCTTGCCACTTGAAACATTACGGTCGTCTAATTCTTGAAGTTAGTGATAGGACGAAATCATTAAGGCAGTCGCTAACTTTACATTAAGTTTCAGCACAAGCAACATATAATGGACCTTGACCTTGTATCGTTCAAGTAAATTTTGATATTTCATATTGCAGCATCTAACAAGAACAAAATGTCATTGTTGCGCAGGAATATCTAATTTTTCACGAAGTATGGCAAACGCAATAACATTGAGAAGAAAAAAGGCTTAATGTTCAGTACCAGAATGTCTTTGCAGAGAGTAATTATTGAGCTCTGATATCAGAAAATCTAAACTGCACACAAGCCTTTTTATGGTTGTAGAGTTCATTCGCAGTGGAGTATGTCATTAGGTACTATTTATTCATTGATAGATTTGTGTTGAATGATGGAAAATTGCCTCACGTGATTATAAAGGTAAAGCGGTTAAGGTTTAAGTAGCATTCATTTCAGCTGAAATAATGTATGTATTAGGAATGATATTTGTATCCATAACGTTCTATGGATTGGGACACTATGTTGCACAGAGGCTGTAGATAACCATAAAGCAGAACTCAAGTTGAAAAAATCCTCAAGCAGCGCAAGCACCCGTTCCATCTGTTCACATATATAAGAACCACACCTGAAAGGTCACCTCGGAGCGAAAGAAGGAAAGGAAATAAACCTGGGTAAATCACTCCAGCTGTCGCTTATCGATAACATAAAACCCAAACGAGAATGATTGGTAACCTGGAATGGAACACCACAGACGTTAACGCCTAAGCCTTTTAACGAACAACATAATCGTATCCTGTTTTATTTTAAATTTGAAACTTTACACTTTACTGAAAAATGTTGTTCCTCAGCTTAATATAGAGCGACAATAGTAGTGCTAAAAACTCATTTTTTATGATCAATTTATTTATCACTTTTCAAATATGCGTAACATGTACGTAAGTTATTAATTTTTAGATGAGTCGTATTTATTACACATCTGCTTCACTTTCGTACCTATTTTGAGAACATGTTTCGCAAATCGTCATTTGCATCTTCGGCTCTTATGCGACTAAAGCTTGATCCAGTGGTGTGAGTAATTCTGGGGTTGCTGCTGCCATCTGTTGATTTAGTGATGAACTTAAATGTGGGATTCTCTAAGACTCACCTAAAAATTAATAATTTTTCGCTTCACTGTGGTGTTCCAATACAGTTAAATCTCGATCTACGTAAGTGTTTATTATTGTTGTTACCATTAAAGGGATTTAATTCGATGTAACGTTAATTGAACTTACAGCCTCTGATTTAGTGAACATTGTTTATTAACAATGCATGAAAATCACGTAAGAACGTGTTTGACTTAATGTATTTCAGATTTTATTGACACCTGGAGAATATTAAGAAATTATCGATCACTTTAAGGGTTCTGTTGTGAAAGCCATAGGTCTTATACTGGAGTAATGAGATACATGTGAAGGTAGCAACAACTGTGTGCAACAGCTCTAAAGTTACGCAATTCTTTAAAGTTTTAACTGGGTTGGCATTGGTATATAGGTATATATTTAAATGCGGAGTGGAAAATTATGATAGGATTGGGCTTAGAAAGTTGTTCAAATGGTGCCAAACTATATATTACGGACTTTATAAGTATTGGCGAACTTTTCAAATTTTTATGTTAACGCCCGGTCCTGTAGAACAAGTATAGATACGTGTGTTAAAATGTTTTAATATCTGCGTATTTTAACCTTTAGTTGGCAAATTATTTGCTACTTATGTCGCTCTTGCTGTAATTTCTCAACCGGTTCTCATACTGCTTTCTGTGGTGCCTCAACGCAATAGATTGGAACATCAATTGTCGTTAAAGCGACATACAATGGGCTGGGGGCCCATTCAAAGCTAAGCGTCGCGGATTCGAATCTCGGAAACTGCAGTCACATGTACCTGTGGTAAAAGACGGGGAAGGCCCAAGTAAAATAATCGGTGTAATGGCACACTAGGATGTTGACGGGGTATTATTTGACTGCAGTTGCCTGGATTTTACCTTTTCATAGGAAAAGCACTACAATATAATTATAAATCTACAATTGAAAATTTTGCTAGTAGGTATAACCGACAAAGGCTAGTGTAATATAATAACAAAATAAAAGGCCATTAAACTATTTTTGGTTGAATACAGCGTAATGTTCCTCCTGGGTAACACCGACCATTAAAGTTTTAAAATTAATACAAATGAATAATTTTATTTTGCTAGTTGATTTGTTGTTTTCCCCGCAGTTCCTTCTACACCTAGTACGCCGGCCACCGTTATTTTACCTGGTTCCTACTGACACAACTGGAGCTCGAAACTAGATAATCTGAAGTCATTGAATTTCAAACTTTTAGTCATATGAACCAAGACAAGAAGATGCATCACATCAATGTTCAAAAATCAGGGTTTTTTTTGAGAAAGAATTATTGAGGTGATATGAAGCAAACTTTCTAGAGCTTTGTCAATATTTATTCATATTTATTGTTATAACAAGAACTGCAAACAGGGATTCTGTCATATCCAGTACAATATACATTCATTATCAGTAGGCATAACAAAACTAATGTTAGAAACGACGTATGCTGAAAAAAGTTTATAAAGCAGTGTAGCAAAATGAAACATGCAATTCAAACAGGAAAACTGATGATCAGTTTTCTAAGTGCATTCTGTCAAAGTAATATGTTTTATACACGAGGGCAACACATAACCATATAGCTGACTCTCATATAGTCAGTATTATTTCATGTTGATTATATTATGGATTAAACACAGCAAGCCAAAAAATGGGAGGCAGAACTTGCTTTGTACGGTGTTTGTTGTGTAAACAGCCTTTGAACGACAAAATTCGAGCTCACTTGAAATCGCCCAGATGCTCTGGATAGTGAAGTGCCATTTGATATTTAAACCCGTATATCAAGCGTCTAACAAAGATCAAAGCACGTAAACAAAAACCTGGTTGGTCCCAGGCAGAGCAGATCTCGCACTCATTCTATTGACTATGGCTAAACATGGTGATACACAACGAAATATTTACAATGTCGAACCAGCTACTGTGTTTAATTACTGACTGTATCATTCACTTCTAAGCTCTATTTGCTCTTCATAATAGGTACAAGTAAAATATGTTAATCATAGGCCAGCTTCAGCTAATGATAGAACACAGTCCTTACAAATAGTATGTGTTTCAAATGGGAAGGTGTTTGTCCTTGAGCGCTACTAGGTGAGCAACCAATCGGAGTCCGGCGGTGTTGTCGTATGGCATTCCCGCTAAGTGGGGTGTGACGAGCGCCAACCTAATCAATCTGTATGAAATACTATTCGCGCTAAGACAAAATTCAGATTTTGCCAAAACTGATCCATGTGGAAGGTAGAGAGTGATGTATCTAATCTAACCATGAAAACCCCATATTTTTAGCTCAAATAGTTTTGCTAATACAAATAAATAAACCACTATTACCTGTATTATAACAATAAATCGCGACATAAGCACTGTATGAATATCATTATTGGTTGGCATGTATGAGTGTACACATATTTGCAATTACTCAGAACTGAAACGTAAATATTTGACATAACGTGATAAAAGAGTTACTTTAAATAAGCCAATTTGAGCGAGAGGAAACAATAAATTTCCTGCTACCCTGACAGAACATGTCTGGTCACATATCTTCTGTTTATGAATGGTTGGTAATTTCTATTTACTCTAGAGAGTTAAAAGTGGTTGGTATGTGTGAACGTACATATACTTTTAATTACTCAGAACTGAAGTTTAAAGTACTGACATAACGTGATGAAAGAATTACTGTGAATAAATCAAGGTGTTAAATTCGAGAAAGAGCAAACACTTCATTTCCTTTTAGCGTGTGGAATGCTGTATGCTTACGTTTATAAATGAATGCTGGATAAGAAGTGTTTATTTACTCTGGAGAGTTCAGATCAACATCATTCAGTTGTTCTTTACACAACACTAGAGTAAGAGTTAATAGTGCAATGGCTTCTTTCGGTGAATTTAGTGGCGAGTCAAAAAAGGCAGGTATTGCGAAGTCAGCCTCGAGATATTATTTTTAAGGTTTACATGTTCTTCAAATATTTTTCGGAAACAGAAACTAAAAATGAGTTATTGCAAAGAGTACTTCCGTTTAAAAACACGGAAAAAGTGTATCAGCTGGATCAACTTGCTAGTGAAGTGCGACACGATGTAATACGCCTCCCACCTTACCACTGCCAATATAATCCAACTGAGTTGGTGTGGGCTCAAATAAAAAGCGGGATTGCAAACAGAAATAATACTTTTAAACTGACGGACGTTAAACGACTTGTTCACGAAGAAATTGACAAGGTAACACAACAGGACTGGGAAAACTGCGTGAGTCATGCAGAAAACCTTCAAGAAGACGATTTTAAGAAAGAAATAGCACGTGACGAGATTTTGGAACCTATAATTATAAATTTGCAGGACTCAGACGATGAAGACAGTGACAATGACGAATTGTTTCTTGACGGAAGTGACATTGACAGCGATATGGATGAGCCAATGGCAGCTCCATTTGAATAGATAAACAGGCAATTCATAAGCTGTTGTTATAGTATTTAAAATATACATAATTTGCGAAAATGCTTTTTCCAATTTTGATTTGGGCATATGCATCATTGTAAAAGTTTGTAAAATATAATTTGCTTACCCTTACGTCTGCGTCAAGCAGAGCTGCATGTTGTATGAGTGCGAAAGAGAGGGAAACATAAAAGGAGTGGGATAACAAAATGGCAACGCTGAGTGTGATACGGCCTCTGATCAGCTGGACTCCAGAACTCTTCCCATTTTAAACTCATAATAGTAAGTGCACAACGGTACCAAAGTACAAACTTAAATTCGTCTTTCGTTGCCTTTACTGTCTTATGAGCATTCTTTTGGGGCTATAATATCATTTGTATCTGATGGAATGAAGACATAAGAGTTCTAGTTTAAAGAATGCACTAATATTTTGGGCTCTGATTAAAATAGATGAAGTCATAGAACTATTACATTTTGTTCATTTTGTGAATATAATTGTTACGTAACTAAAGTGCATGATCTGCCCTGCTAAGTATTTAATGTAATGAAACCGTAGGAGCAAAGTAAATATAGCAATGGAATGTGCAAACTGAATGCGACAGAGTTTGCTTACATTTACTGGTCATCAAAGCACAAAGCAGTAAAGCTAGAAAGACAAATAGGTATATTAATGTGCGTAATTACATAATTGGAGCTATAGTTAAGATTATTAAAAGTTTCTCATCTCATTTCATTATATAAACCACATTTTTACTACATGGCCAAGTGTGAAAGCATATCGAAAGAAATGTGCAACAACAGAGTTATTTACGTGAGCCTGTCGCGCATACATAGGGAGACAGCGTACGCACACCATTCAGGTCAATGTCTTCTGAACAGGCCCGATAAATCATATATAATGTGATTGAATATTGTGACCAGAAGAAAGAAGAGGGAATCAAAATCCCTTTATGTCAAGGGACAAAACGGGCGGCTGCAGTGATAATTTATATTTGCATATAATAATTATTTTGTAACCTTTCATATCAGACACACAGCTCTCAAGTCCTTTATTTGGGTTTCTTCACTCTACGGCAGTTTACTAATATTTCATTCCTCTTTAAACAGGATAACGAGCGAATACAGCGCTGCTTCACTGAAATTCATTACGTCTCAGCGCTCTGTTATGTAATGTGACCTTTCAAAGAATAAATGTAGACGGACATCATGAAATCTTGTGTGAACACAAACACTGTAGGAGCTCACCTGCTGCATTTAAGCATTACCGAACGCTACAGAAAATGCAGCAGGTGAGTCTCGTAAAGTGGACGGTTTCGAATCAGGTCAAAATGAAAATACCACCGCTTGAAATCATTCATAGAAAATTAATATTCAATTCATTACAGTTATATAAGGAATAGAGACGCAAAAATCGATTTATTCCGCTAAATAATATGACAATTACAGAAACAGAAGTGAGAAAAAACGAAGAACAGTGTATAATATACCGAAACAGGATCTAAATTCAATGCTTTCGAGACAAAATACTCAACAGTTGGTAAACATCGACCCCATCCAAAAAGCTTGGAATTCGACGAGATTGAAAAATGTTTTGTGCACAGAACGTTTCAAGGTTTACAGAGAAGAGAAATTCCTATATTACGCAAACTCATGAATGTAAAGACACCTTTTGAAGGTAAGAAGGCCACATTCCGGAGAATACTTTAAGGATGGGACATCGATTTACAAGTGCAAAAATATTCACCGTGCTTGAATGCTGTGCTGATACTTTTATGGTCAGACTGTACCGGACTATGCCACTGAAGCGACCTACCATAACTGCACGTAGTAACTATTTATGTGTTAGTTATTTAAGGTAACGAAATATGTCATACGCTAAATAAAATTAGATATGGAAAAACAAAACAGCGAATTATATTCTTAGAAATGCTGGAATGGGCGAGGTGGAATGTCACCCACAGTTGAGATCGTAGTGCACAAGGTATCTCCCTCGGTGTTCTACAATTTACACATGTTAAAGCTTTCAGTTTCAACTTCTGGATCAAATTATTTTATACACATTGGAAATTAATTGTTCTTTCACACTGGCCGTGTGTAGGCTACATTGTGGAAACGTAGAGTCAGAATGAAAAATTCAATTCCATAGCCGGGAATTGAACCACGGATCTTCTGGTTTCCGTCCAGCCCCTCTACCATAGAGCTACTAAGGCCAAGGTACCCATATGACATTAAATTCTTCAACTGACTCGTATTTTCCCGGTAAACCGCTTAGGAGTTCTCATAAACACGTGAGACAACTACCTTAATGGTGACCTACTACATATAAGTACTTTAAGGCCCCGGGCTTTATTGTTAACCACTATTAGGTCAATTATTGGAATTTTTCATTCGGACTCTACGTTTCCACAATTTAGGCTACACACGGCCAGTGTGAAAGAACAATTAATTTCCGGGCCGCCTTGGTGAGAATCAGTCTAACCGCTCGACCACCGCGGTCCATATTTATTTATTCAATTCTCTAAAATGTAATTCTGTAATTAGCTTTTTTAAATAATGATTTAAATAAACGTTTTATGAAGAAAGAAGCGAGTCAGTTGTAATACTAATGAAACAATTCAATATTAAAAGGAATAGAAAGAAGAGGTTACAGTTTTCAAAAGAGTTTGTGGAGAAGGATATTGCTTGGAGAAGGATAATGTGCTGTTTACGGGCGGAAGTTTCAATACTTCTCGTCATGATGGGCGCAGTTTGGTTGGAGAAAGCCTAAACAGAGTTTGACGAAAAGAACCACATCACAGCTGTAAAGTATGGACATGGTGAAGTGATGGTGTGGGGCAGCATGGCTGTCTGCGGTTAGGAGAATTAGTATTCATAGAAAGAAGAATGGACAACGCTCACTTTCTTCTCGGTCAGCCAGCCAGGTGAAAAGATGATTAAATATCAAAGTTTCGGGAGTCTGCATCTCTCCCATCATCAGGATATTTATAAAATGTTATAACCACAAATGAAACACTGGATATAACACAGCTATAAACAAAGACAAAACACTATCAAAATTCGCATTACTGAACAAAAGACTGTTTTCAGTAAATTAAATGCCAAGTCAGGAGATGGCGGGAGTATAGAAAATTGTGTCGAAGAATCGTAACTACTTAACTTGATCATCAAGCTGTATTGATCTTTGCTTCTTAATTCGATGGATTAAGAATTTTCTAGACTCGCGCCATCTCCTGACCTGGCATTTAATTGACTGAAAACAGTCTTTTGTTCAGTAATGCGGATTTTGATAGTATTTTGTCTTTGTTTATAGTTATGTTATATCCAGTGTTTCATTTGTGGTTATAACATTTTATAAATATCCTGATGATGGGAGAGATGTACACTCTGGAAACGCTGATACCTAATCTTCTTTTCACCTGGCTGGCTGCCCGAGAAGAAAGTGAGCAAATTAGGCCTTTCTTGGGAGTTCTACTTTCAACAGGACAAATACCCCAAACATATAGCACAAGTTGTTCATCTAATTGCTATACAACATCCTTACAATTTGAAAACACCTTCATAATCTCCTGATATTAACCCCGTCGGACATCTGTGTGATCAATTATTGAATAGGATGAAGAAACATCATATAACAAGCAAAACTCGATTGAAAAATCTAGTACAAATGGAATGGCGGCTTACTGTGTCAGTAATCACAAAGAACGTATAGTGCACTCCACGCCCATTGATTTAAAGTGATTATATACAGGAGATGCAAGCAAACTTGATACGGAACAATGAAAGAACGAGTCCTTCTCGTACGTATTTCATAAACTAACAAGAAATATGTGTGAATGGTTGCCTTCTGCCAAATATTCTGTGGCTAATTCTAGTTCCATTTTGTCCATGTTCTATATTAATGCAACAATAAACAAATAGCCTGATAATGCCCTTCGGTACGAATACTTTTGGACATATGTGTATATCGATCTACATTACTTAATTTTTCGTGTTATTACTTTGAGATTTAAAATGTGTATGCTTTATAAATACAGTGTATAGAATTAGCTCAAGGCTGCAGCCTTTTTTTCTTCTTCTGTAGTTATTTCAGTGCGTCATTTTGATTCGTATCATACCTTTTTATAAATTTAAATATCTATAAACCTTTACGTGCACACAGACGCACAAATGCTCCATGACGCTGCTGTACTATTTATTTTGCTTATTGACTCGTTGTTTCAACGCGTGTTTCTTTTTTTTCAGGAGAATTTCCCCTATGCAATTACGTGGTATGTAAACACTTACCCTATTTAGTGCATATAAATATATAAAGGAATATAATTGGAGCTGACCTGCGATAAACTCTGTTGCAGGATTCTTTGAAGTGGCATCAACTCCAAAATTAAAAGGATTTTAATAACAGTCTTCTTCAAATTCGCTGTTGCATATAAATACTGAGTGTGTGGATGTGTGTGAAAGGGAGGGAGAGGGAGAGAAAGACAGAGCGGGCAACCACTACCTTTGCATTGACTCCTATTTTTCTGAGCATTACCTGTATAATGGATTCTGCTTCAAAGTAATCAACTGGTTTTAATTGGCATTTATCTCAAGTAAAATGCCGGCGGTAGCACGGACATTCAAATATAAATATTTGAAATACCGAATAGGGTTGGCTTTTGGAATAAAATAATACACAAAAGGTAGAAGCTAAAATGAGGGGTTCATATACCGCAAATCGAATATATGCTAAAATCAGAGACTCCGGTTTCTGACATGTTTTTACTTGAAATTTAAAAACGCCACAGAGATGTGTTGTTTGACAGCAGTACTTACTCATTTAAAATGCTTGACTGAAATCATTTTTCAGTATCATAGAGGTATTAGTATACACTATAGCCCCAGAGGTTTCTTTGGTTCCTAGGTTTAACAGGCGAGTATTATAAACACGGAAAGATGCACAAATATGTAACTTTTAATTTAAAAATGCAAAGAATGGAAGTTTTAAACCTCTTATAATTAAGGTATAATGTTTAACGCTCACTTTTACCTATGTGGCACCGCAGGTGGTGGCAGTGGTGATGCATGGAATGAAGATGGAGGACGAGTGAAATAAGATGGTCGGAGGTAGCTGCCCATCAGCTGCCCCAAGCGGTCTGACCCTTAGGCCACGGCGCAGCGAAGCCACTTATGTTTGTGCACTGACAGGATCCAAACTACGAGGGCAGATCAATTATAAAAGGGAATTTTAACGAAATTGAGGAGAGACGTTATCATTTAGATGGTGGAGGGTATCTCGAGAGGGGGTATTGCGCTCGCACGCACCGCGGAGTACGGGGCGGCGTCAGTGCGCCTTGAGGGAGTAAACAGGTGCCTACGTCTGTTGCGCAATGCATCATTAGATTTCTTGCAAAAATAGGACACCGAACCATTGGAAAATTTGAGGCAGCTCGGTGCACAGTTTGGGGAAGAGACACTTTCGAAAACCGGAGTGTATGAGTGGGCTAAAATTTGTGTGGCAGGAAGAGAAGCTGTAGAAAATGAACATAGGAGAAGATTGTGGAGGAGCTTTACTGCAGACAACATTGTAGCCATTCGTGATATCCTTCAAGAAGATCGGCGCATAAAATTAACAGAAATTATTATTTTTTCCCTGGAAGATGTTTGAAAGTTTTAAAACTAATGATGAACTACATTACAGAAAATTATCTGCAAGGTACGTTCCTCGTCCCTCAACCAGAAAGAAACGACCTTTGGTCAAGAAGTTTGTCAGGATCACCTGCATCGCAGCGAGGAGAAAGGAGAAGATATCTTGAACTGCATTGTGATATATGATGAAACGTGGGATTATCATTACACCCCAGAGTCAAAGCAAGCAAGCATGGAGGGTCAGCGAGGAAAATAAGTAGTTCCGGTCAAGTTCAGAAAACGCCCATCTTATGGAAGGGCACTTACAACCGTTTTCTGGGATTTCGCGAGCGTTTTTATGGTAGATTTTCTTCACGAAAAAAAAACAATTAAGGCAGCCTATTACTGTAACATTTTGGATGAATTAAAAGCTTCATATTGTAAAAAGTGACGCCGACAACCGATCCAAACCGCCATTCTTCTTAATGACAATGCGAAGCCATATACTGCCACTTTAACGCGAGGAAAAATGGAGAAAATACATATAACTGCTCTAGAACACACTCCTTACAGTCCAGATATTTCGCCCTGCGGCTACCATTGTTTTGGACCAGTAAAATAAGACCTAGGAGGACAGTGTTTTGATTTTGACGCAGGTGTAAAGAATTCGTGTACAACTGACTCCGCACGTGTCCTTTCTATGAGAGTGGCATCAAAAGCTTGTCAATCCAATGGAGAAAATGTGTATCGAATGGAGGGCACTATGTAGAAAAGTAATTGTGTATGAGCTTTGTTGTCTGTTGATAAAACACGAGGGCTGTTCAATAACAATAATAATTGTTAGCACTAGAATTCAAACTTATTTTATTCTGTTAGCTTAATGTGAAACAAACACGTCGTCATAGTCTCATTGTTGGTACTCCTGGTTCCCGCGTGTGAGAACCAGGTAAGTTCAGACATGTTCAGTATCGCCTACCGATGCAATGGAGGCAATATGCAGTTAAAGTTGATGTTAGAGGAAGATCCGGAGATTCTTTCAAACGTAATCACTGCTGATGAAACTTGGTTACATCATTTTGATCCTGAGAGCAAACAGCAAAGCTCAGTATGCAAATCTCCTTCATCACAAACCCCAAAAAAGCAAAAGTGGTTGCTTCTGCTGGGAAAGTTATGGTCATCTTATTCTTTGATGTTCATGGAATGGTTTATCAGCATGTTGTACCTCCACAAGCATCAGTAACTGGACAATACTACAGGAATATCCTGAAAATATTGCATGTCCATATCAGGTACAAAAGACCACATTTTCGTGAAGCAGGCTGGATGCTGCACTACGATAATGAGTGGCCGCATATTGCCATTTTTGTTGCTGAATATATGGCAAAAATCAACTTGAAGTGCATCGCTCACACTCCTTATAGTCCGCATTTAGCCTCCTGTAACTTTTTCTATTCCCTAACTTGAAGAAACGCCTTCGTGGGAGGCATTATCCATCAACAGAAGCAATGGTGAAGGCTGCGGAGCGATTTTGAAGGATCTCTCATAAAATGGTTTCTAGCATGTCTTTGAAGACTGGCAGAAACGCTGGGACAAGTGCAGCGCATTCAGGGGAGACTATTTTGAGAAGGGCCATCAAAATTATGAGGATGAGCAAAGGTACGTTGTCAAACAAAAATTGTGTTAATTCTTTATTGAACAGCCCTCGTGAATTTTAAAAAATAATTCCTGTTTAGAGTTTACCTGCCCTTGTATAAATGAAGGCTAATTCCTAATTGAAAAAGGGATATTTTACGATATACCTCTCGCAGATGTGTGTATTTCTAAGAAAAGTTGTCTATTTGGTATTTATAAATTTTGATATTTACTTCGATGCATTCTTGCAGGGCTGTGAATAATACATAGCTGCAGTTCAATACAAAGGAAAAGGCAAGTAATTTTGTATTCATTATACTGTTTTGTTGTATTAGAAGAGAAACTATAAAATTAGGATGAAAACAACCGGTGGCTTTTCCTTCTGCTTCTACATTTTGTATAGTGAAATTTTCAGCACCATGACCTTCTGGTATTACTTCCAAATTGGTATTACTTACCAAAAGCAAGCAGCACAATTTAGCTGCTGTGAGTACAGTATTCGATTATGATGTGCTAAAAAGATTACAATTCTCTTCTCGCTTGCGGCAATTAGAGTTCGGATTTGACAATTGGAATCAGAACCTTTTATGTGTAAAGCTAGTAACAGAACTTTAGAGGCGGGCCCTTGTGCCTTATGAACCATGTATAATTCATTTGCCCCGGCACGTTTGAGGTGTGTGTGTGTGTGTGTGTGTGTGCGCGCGCGCGCGCGCGTGTGAGTGTGTGTGTAAAGCGTTAAAATCCCCGAGGATAGCGTGCAACACGTGACCGATGGTGTAGCGGTCGGACGTGGAGCCTCGAAACTGCAATAAATTTCGCAACATCAAAGCGAACTGGAATTCAGGGCCCTCTGGAGATTTTGTCGCTTCGGGTGGCCCGTTTCAAAAGGACAGTTTGTGCCTCACTTCGTTATTCGCCACGCATTTCCCTTGTTTACAGTGTAGCGCGGTGTTTGTCCATTTGCTTTTGCAGGACAGCAGTTATGTATAATAACCCTTCTCACTCAGCACTCATATCATTTAATTTTATGGTCCGTAGTTCCAGGAGTGGCTCTACAGGGTAACCCGACAACAGTGAAACTTAAAGCTGCAGATGAACTAAAACTTCTTCATTCTGGCTATTATACCTTTGTGTCGTCACTACCAGCCCGTACTCTGCAGAGCTTGAGTTAAAAACGAAAGCGACGGAATTTTACGATTGCAAATATTCACAAACAACTTTCTCTCGTGAAAATAAAATGTTTTCTTGTGCATTCTTCTTGGGAAAGTTGTTATTTGGTTCCTATAGCTTAGCATTTTATTTGTTTGTCTTTATACTAGCTAGGGTTTTAATTTTTATGGTTAGTGCATTTATCAAAGTTGTTCTGTGAAAATTCTATTTGGGCAAACTCAATTTGAGCTTTAAACTTGCGGGGTGCAAGTAAACAAATCAAAAAGCATTATGTAAACATATATTTTAGAATTATAAACATGTTTGTTTATAAAATTTTAAAAATGTCACAAACATTTTATATTCTTAGCAAAAAAAAAAAAAAAAAAACCGTGGTAAATCGGATAATAGGAAACAAATCTTCGGAGGATTCCATTTTTGTTTCTCTTCATATATGAAGTCTTGCAAACGATTCAGACTCGTCTTCATAACTGAACTAAATATATTATTGCTGTCAGGTTAGGAGAAGTAATAATTAAACAGCCCTCAGAAATTGAAAATGCTTTGTTTCGTATCCTTGGACGACTTTGAGATCATGAATTCATTTCGGTATTTATTTGAGTTAACTTCTTGTATAAGCTTATCCTAATGGACGTTTTCTGGAAGTGTATCTTAGATTAGTTATAGAAAATTACTGAAAATTCAGCTGGTATTGATGCAATATCTCTAAGGTACCAAAGTATTTCATTTTTCATTTTAGGTCAGATTTCGTCGCGCTGCCATATACTGAAACAGTTATAACCTTCCTTTTGAAGCAAATATATTATACCTGCAAAATGAACTCTGTACCTCTTTTAATAAAATTTAAAATCGGAAATATAAAAGGAACCCTGAAATGATTTGAAAATATTTTTACAATGCGTTTCAGTATAATTAATCTTTACCATGTGTCATAAGTAAGACCGAAGAGATGTGTGCTCACATGCAATACAAGTTAGCTGATCAGATATACAGCAAAACTATCAAATGTGCATACGTCGACAACAACGTAACGTAGTACTCTGCGAACTAGTGAAGCATTGACTTTCAACTGTGTGCAGACGCGAGTGAAGGTGTAGTCTAATGCTATTTTTCTGTTTCCTTTCCAGTGAGGTAGTTGTCATGGTCAGTCTATACCAAAATGCATGTTGTTTACATTTGCGAACAAAAACAGTACAGTCCATGTGCAGTATACATATGATAAGCCTCCGTCCTTTAATCATAGGTAATCACTAATTCATTACTAGGGCCTGGAAGTTCAGCAAGAAAAGCGATACAACAGGTTGGTAGTGACGGGGTCACAGGCTATCTACGTCTCGTAAACATGGGGACGGGGTTGGGTACCATGCAGTTGCACACCAAGGTCATGGGCAACGGTAATTTATCTCACGTACACGTCGGACATAGTGTCACAGGATATATTGCTCATTTATTTATAAATTAGAGAGAATAAACTTATATTTTCCAGATATATGAACATAAACAAACGAATCATCAATATTTACAATGTACATAGTAAACGAAAAGCTAGTTCGTTGTGTCAATACCAAATTATTTCTCAGCATATGTCTCCGTGTACTCAATGTACCAACAATTACATCCGCTAACAGTCCGTTTCCTCTATTAAACCCATATTCTGTTTTCGGAAACGGAGTTTCTAATATCCTGAAGTTCGTCTTTGTAGCAAAACTTAGGTGTCCTTGCACATTGTGAACTCAGCAATATTTTTCCCGCATATTTTTCAGAAAACTGCTTCAAACATCTATTGTCCACTATCCAGATGGGGATGGTTTGCTTCCACCATACGTTGTACACAAAAATTACTCTCTGCATTAACATTTGACTCTGAAGGCCCATTGTCCTCTTTCTCCGTTTACCAACAGCACGGGTTGATCAGTTTGTACCTCGTGCACAACTAAATTCACGAATTTTTGTCTAAAATTCCGGGTCATATTCATTACTACAATAATTCGATTAATTTATGCAGTTATTCTTAATATGCGTATGCCTCTGCTCCCAATTCTTGCAGCTTTCTTAAATAATGTATGTTTTGGAACTTTGTTAGCTATATTTTCCGATTTTAAGTGTGTGTGCGTGCGTGTGCGTGCGTGCGCGTGCGCGTGCGTGCGTGCGTGTGTGTGTGTGTGTGCGTGTGTAAAATGTTATATGGAGTTATAAAGAGCTAATATTTTAATAATCATAAGGAAAGCATCCCTTCTAGGTTCAAAAATTTGACGTCTGGAAGTCTTTAGACTGCGAGGTCAAGAAAGTTCAAACCATCATTACAGGAAATTGTTAGTTACTCGTCGTATAAGCGCTGTGTTTTGGTACACTACGTGATTAACTGGTAGTTTCGAAAGTGTATGTGATGTCACTTCGGCTTTTGATTCAAATATTTACAAAAGTATAAAAGCAACACTGTCCTCTGTTTCTATTTCACTTCTATGTATTTAATGCAAATAACTCTACATTTGAAAGCTTGGAAGTATTTTGGATGATGTACATCCATAACTGTAATAATTTCTTATTTTGTATAACCAGAATACATATGCCCGCCTCGGTAGCGTGGTGGTACAGTGTCTGCCTCACGTTCAAGAGGTCCCGAGTTCGAATCTCGGTCAGGGTGAGTTACTTGGATAAGGTTTTTCCGGGGTTTTCCCTTATGCTGAAAGACGAATGTCAGGTAACTCTAAGCTCTATGGACCCCAGGCTCATTTGAGCATAATTTCACCAATTTCATACATCGCCCGATATGACTTAACATTGGAGGTCGTAAATTACAGAAAAAAAACATATTTTATACCCACAGAATATTTTATTAGAGATAACTGTCCTTAAAGATATTTAAAGATATTCTAAACTAAGCTGGTTCGAGGAGCGGAAAGCTTTCCCTGAATTACATGAGAAAAATGTCAGAACAGGGGGATTACCTGCAAAAACAACATATATTTCCATTTTACATCTTTATTTGCTGTTCTTTAAAGTCATGTATACATAAGTTAGCATTTGATCAGAAAAAAAGAGGGCTTAAGGATTTGCGACCGCGTTTGCTAGAGGCTAATGAAGGATTTATGAGATGATACACAAGTCGGCTACCATTATTCTTGCTAAGGTCTGTACGGAAAACAAAGCATTAAAACTGTAGTTAAATAGCCTTGACGGTGATTTATGCAAAGCTTCTCATGACTGTACCGTGGTTATGTGCGGAAAAGATTTCAGCAATTACTCTTAGTTGTTTGTTCTGTTCTTTGTTAACAGGTCACAACTCCCTTCCAACGTACAGAGATATTTTGATACGAAACTAGGATGTCATATATGTACTTTCTGTTGCTAGCAATTGTTCGTATGGAAGGTTTCCCCGTATAATTTCCACGTATGTTGAGACATTTGTAATCCTTAATCAAAAGGATGATGTAATTTACCTTTGAATGAGGCAAACCTATATCGAATGTAATGCTACAAAGTAAATGTTAAAGAGTATAAAACATATTAATAAACATAAACATATAAAGTGCCAATAACCAATCCAGGGTACAATTTATTGAATGTGTCTTAAGTATAGAACGCGAGGGATAAACATATAGAGCATGTAACAAAAGGATATGTCAGAAATTTGGGAAAACATTTCTTGCATATAGAGGATGAATAATGTTGTATAGACCTATTGTGGCAGTTGCTTATTTTCCATGGTAGAGCTCCTTTTCTGCTACTCTGCTTACAAGATGCAATGTGCATAGTAATCGTACTTCCACAAAGTTCCTGCATTTAAAGAAGCGAGTCCTATTCAGTTCAGTGGGCGTTAGATGTGACGTTAGTGCTCTACTCTAAGGGGATTGGGAAAGCTCTGTGATGCCATCCAAATCATTGTCTGCTTCGCCCGTGTACGGAACAATTACACCATAATTTCTGTTTCTGCAAGCATTGTCACTTTTCCCCACATCCCGCATCCACACAAAGCTTGTTTCCGTAAGTTACATTACTCGTCTTCAGCCAATACACCGCATTTGGCGCCTACAGTTTTGCACATCTGACAGTTGGACGGCTCACCTACTGGCACCGCTGCCATTGCCAGTTACTTTATGGAAGTACGGCTGCTCAAATTCGTAGCTATCCTGTGGCCATAACCCCACAACCAAAAATAGTGGTTTTAAGATACGCTAGTGAACATTCGCTTTTACATAGGGTTAAACTGGGTGGAAATAATGGATATCACCGTTGTCTTTATGCTATTGTATAATTTAATCTGCTTGTTAGGCACCGGTACTCAGTCCATGCACGATGGAGTCCCCCCCCCCCTCTCTCAGACACTCTATCCGTCAATTTCAGAACAGCAGGTTTCCTGGTAGATGGATATAAAGAGGTGGACCGATTCCATGGCCTCAGGCTAACGTGACTTAGGGCACCAATGAAATCTCTTGTTTATGAAACTCCAGTTGTAAATGAAGTGACTCTTTGTGCTCTTATTGTGGAAGCCTGCCTGATCATCTGAAATTCTCCAGGCCTAACTTGGTGCATTCAGGAGTCCATACACCGGCGGGTTGAGGAATGCATGGGAACTAGTGGAGGCCATTTTGAACATTTTCTGTGGTTTCCTGTTTTCCCTCAGTCCTGTTATTGTGTGTTTTTTGTACGGGGTTCAGTTGAAATAAAAGTGCTCTAAAACGGAATTAAAGGATTTCTGGACTTTCGTTCATACAACCGTTTTATCTTCTATTCGCGAGAAATATTTCCTAAACATTTTGGCATGCCTTTTTGCTAATCCCTGGTATAATCTAAGGATGGGAAAAACGATCCATTAACCAAGCAGCTCTGTAGTTTCAATAGAGAACACACGTTTAAGCTAGCACAAGTAGATCACAGGTCTACACCAGAAATATAGACTGAAATAGAAAACAAAAGAAATGATAGGAATTCGTGGTAGATAGGAAAAACATTCCAGCATTCACCAGGAAAAACAAACTCCTAAATCAGAGTGGATGTTGGAAGGGTATAACATCGGTACTTCCAAAAGACAAGACTCACATGTTTCTGTGGAAATACCTCGCTCAGTCAGAATTGCAGTTCAATTTCGCTTACTTACCCGACAAGTACCAATGTATCTTACCACAAGATTTTAATATTTGGAACATATTTCGTCACAAGAATTCGAAAATTGTTACCTTGGGTCTGCTATTTAGGAGTGAAGTGGCAATAATCAAGAACTGCCCCTTAGATTTAGCTCTCAATAGTAATTTAAATCTACAGTTTGCTAGAGAGGAATATCAAACAGAGGATACTGCACATATTTTAGCTTTCCAGTGAGGCGATATTGATAATACCTGCTAAATTTCAAAGATATTTTATACACCCAGAAGAAATTTATAGAGCTCAAACATTTATTTCCTGTTTAGCTTATTTTGTATTTAAAATCTTAATGTCTATTATGGCCCATATACGTAGTTTTGTGTTTCTCTAGTTAAAACCTGGATTCAGTTAGGCGCTGGATTTAAGCTTCAAACGTTTATTAAAAAGGCATCTAAATTTTGCTGATGTACTTCCTGTTCTTTGTAAGACTGTTAATAGCCCATTACTAGATTGGGAGGAAATGCCTATTCATAATGGTTCATTAAAATTTAAAATATAGGAAATAGATAAAGGTATAGACGCACAGATTAGCTCCAACAACTGGAGAAGAGTATCGCACATATGCATCTGGTCATTTGTACATCTATCGTCACCTTGAGAGGTAAGTATGAGGAAAGATTACGAACGGGTGCAAGTACGGACAGAATTATAACGTTTCTGATTCCGCTCAACAATCTTAGATCCCCGGCTTTCTACCTGGTGAGGTGTACTGGTCTTCTGACTGGGCAGATCCCGAAAATTCAGAAAGGAACATACATAACTAACATCCGCTCTCAACCGCGATCAACTTAACGTCACGTGTTCCTATATCTCTGAGATACATGACGATGAAGGAAATTCTGGGTATATAAAATGACCGACAGGAGGTTATAGTGGAAGAGGATATACTAAAAAACTCGCCCACCAAACCCGGAAAACCCGAAACAATTTTGTGCTTCGGTACCACCTGGAAGGAGATGCACACGTTGCTGCTGTATCACCTAGTTCGGGAAACTTACATGTACAGCTTGTGTAAACTGTGACATTCTCCGACTACTAAACCAAAGAAACCAAAGATGTGCAATAGCATTGGTGTCTAGTAAGTGAGTGGAGTCAGCGTTCCACTTATTATCAATCTGATTAGTACGAGGTTGTCTATGTGGACTGTTTCCGATTTCTAGTCTCTTGCTTCATCCCTCTTACGGCTTTTCGTTTCTTCTTTCTTAAGCATATGGAGTTTCAAATTTTCCCTGGTAGCCATCTGCCAAATAATTATGCAATTCACTTCCTACATGACTAAGAAAAACTGGCAAGCAATAGGTCTCGTTTTGAATATTGTCGCCCTGGCAGTATATTCGCGAAGCCGATGAAAAATGATGGCCGGTGGAGATTCGGGAAACTTCGGGACCGATCATTACCGGAAGCGAGACAGTTGAGTGTAGTGTTGGAAAAAATAAACAGTTTTTGAGGTTGCTAGCAAATTGTAATGGTGAACGGTGTATTGCGAGGAAAATAAAGTGTAGTTTTTGTGTTTTCTAACCTCGTCTTGTTATTTCACGAACCCACAAAGTCACAACTGGTGTCAGAAGTGGGATATACGACAGTGGAAGCTGCATTGGCAAAGATTTTAGAGAAAGTGGAAGAAATGAAGACGGCCAACGACAACATCGCCGAAAAGATGCAAGAACTGAAGGCCGAAATAACAGCGAAGACGGAAGCGGCAAATAACCTGGCCGCGGAAATAACAGCGAAGACGGAAGCGGCAAATAACAACCTGGCCGCGGAAATAACAGCGAAGACGGAAGCGGCAAATATCAACTTGGCCACGACAATGACCGCAAAGATAGCCGAACTGACCACAGAAATGAGGGCAGAGAACGACAGCCTGGCCACGGAGATGAAAGCGGCAAACGAGGCCCTTGCCGTGAAGTTTGAAGAACAGTTGGCCGGCGTGAGGGATAACGTGACGGAGCTGGACAAGCGGATGGCCCAAGTGGACGAGCGCATCGAGGACCTGGCGAGCCGCGTTGACGACCTGGAGGGAAAGGCCGACAACAGCGTCAAGTTCCTGAACGCCATAGTAGAGGACGTCGTCGGCAGGAAACTGAAGGATTTGAAGGCCGACGCGCCGGGACGCGACACATCTGCGCGCGTCAAACCGCCGAAATATGATGGCGCGTCAAAATTTGAGGTCTTCCGCCGCCAGTTCGACACAGTGGCCAAGCACAACAGATGGTCACCGGAGGAGGAGGCCACACAGCTAATAGCCTCCAGGGACGGGCCGCGGAAGTCCTAAACGTGGTGCAGACAACGGCGGTGCCCAAGGACATCTGGGAGGACCTGGAGAATCGTTTCGGGAACCACCGCTTAGCCGCAGCGTACCGCAGCCAACTAAAGGCAAGGTCACAGCAGCCGGGGGAGACGCTGCAGGAGTTAGCCATAGCGATTGAGCAGCTAGCTAGCAAGGCCTTGGTTGACCTGCCACTGGAGTTCGTATCCCGTTAAGCCGCCTACAAATTTGTCGATGGGGTACGGGACACGGAGATCCGTCAGCGCCTAATGCTCGGCGATTATAAAACCATCCACGAGGCGCTGACAGCGGCATTAAGGATGGAGGCGGCCAAGGTAGCATCTATCCCGACGTCGAGAACGAGGAGTGCCCGCTACGCCGGAGACAGAAGACCAGCTGAGGGACGCCGACGAACACCTAGTGGCCTGTGTTGGGGGTGTGGACAGCCCGGACACCTGCGGAGAGACTGCCCACACCAGGAAGAGCAGCCGGAAAACGAGTAAGGGCCGTCGTGGAGAGGGGCACGTCGGCGCCATTACCACCATCCCCTTGAGTGACAATCCGCGCCGTCAGCCGACGGATGGATGACAACCTCATCGCGGACGGCTGGGTAAGAGGAAAGCCGTGCCGCGTGCTGGTGGACACCGGGGCGGTCGTGACCATCATCAGACCTGACGTGGCGAAGGGTTTGCCGACGAGGAAGCCGAGCCGACCATACGAGCTTGTGACAGCATCGGGCGACACCATGCCTGTGGAGAAGGAGGCCCTACTGGAGCTGAACTTGGGACGGAGTGCCGTGCGTCTGTGGGTGTTCGTCGCGAAGGTGGCTGAGGAGGTGATTCTGGGACTGTATGCCCTCAGGAGCCACGAGGTGACGGTCGACGTCAGCAGGAAGGTCCTGAGGCTCAACGGAGAAGAGGTTATACTCCGTCAACCAGAAGAGCGCCTTGGAATTGGCAGGGTCGTCTTGAGCGATGACGTGGTTGTCCCGGCGAGGAGCGAAGTGATAGTGACGGCGCGACCGTAAGGCCAGACAGCAGGTGGGGTCCAGAGGCCGCAGGAGTACGACCTCACCTCGGAACATCGCAGAGGGAAGAGTCACAGTAACGCGGACGCTATGTCCCGAAGACCCTGTCCAGAAGGGTGCGGCCAATGCACAAGAGTGGAGGGGAAGGAGCGTGCCGCAGCAGTTCGAGTAGTCACGGCAGTGCCTGCGGATGACTGGAATAGCGCAGGTCTGAGGAGGGAGCAGCTGGCGGACGCATACTTGGGGCCACTCTTGAGGGATGTGGAGAACCTGGTGGACCACCTCCACGACATGCACGAGATGGCTCGCCAGAATATCCAGAAGGAGAGCGACCGCATGAAAACCCGATACGACAGGCAAGCCAACAGCCAAGGCTTCCGGCAAGGTGACCTGGTCTGGTTGTAACGCCCGACCCGGTCCAAGGGACGCTGCCCGAAGCTTCAGCATTCATGGCAAGGACCGTACCGTGTGGTGAAGAGGATTAACGACGTGGTCTACCGCATCCAGAAGGTGCCCCGAGGAAAGATGTTGGTGGTACACCTGGATTGCCTGCCCACCTACGAAGGCGCTGTTCGGGACGACCAGCCTTGAGGAGGGAGCAGTGTCACCCTGGCGGTAGATTCACGAAGCCGATGAAAAATGATGACCGCTGGAGATTGGGGATACTTCGGGACCGATCGTTACCGGAAGCGAGACAGTTGAGTGTAGTGTTGGAAAAAAAATAAACAGTTTTTGAGGTTGATAGCAAATTGCAATGGTGAACGGTGTATTGCGAGGAAAATAAAGTGTAGTTTTTGTGTTTTCTGACCTCGTCTTGTTATTTCACGAACCCACAAAGTCACAATATTTTCCGAAGCTTGGGAAAATATCACTCATCTTAGTAGTTGAACAGTGAACTACCTGACTTAAGAGCAGACCACGGAAAAGTATCACGGATCTATTAACGTTAAATCAATCAAAATCAAAATGTCAATATTTTTGCGTAACATTAAGCAGAACACTCATGTGTTTAAAAATATAACATAAATTTACTGAAATATATTTAGGAGGATTATATACCTAATTATACGACGGTGAGTCAAAAGTAGTGCCTCCTATCTTTCTTTTCCTTAAATAAGTAAGTTATGTGAAAGCTTTGAATGTGGCACAGTTCCTCAAACGTTCTTCTCCAATCCCCTGCAGTAGTAACTTCCTACGTCTACAGGTGGCAGCACTGCATCCTCTTGCAAAATGGCTGACATCGAAATTCGTATTAGACAGCGTTCCGGGAATGAATTTTTGAACTGCGGAAGGTGAAACGCCAATACGCATTCACGAAAGGCTAAAAAATCTATATGGTGATGCAACGGTGGATGTCAGCACTGTCAGACGATGGGTTCGTCGCTTTAACGAAGTTGAAGGGCAAACACCATTGGCAGATGAAAGGCGAAGCGGCAGGCCGGTGACTGCAGTGACTCCAGCAACATTCAGCGAGTCGATGACATCTTTCGTGGTGGTCGCCGGGTAACAATAGGTGAATTGTGTTGCTTTACCTTCCTCAGTGAAGGCAGTATGATGACGATTATTCAACAACTGGGTTACTCAAAAGTTTGTTCACGTTGGGTAACAAGAATGTTAACCGCCCAAAACAAAGAAACAAGGAAACCAATAGCCTCCGAACATTTGTGGCGCTTCAATTTTGAGGGAGAGGAGTTTCTGGAAAACATTGTTACTGGAGATGAAACGTGGGTTCATTTTTTTGAACCTGAATCAAAGAGGCAGTCAATGGAATGGTATCACACAATGTCTCCGAAGAAAAAAGAATCAAAACTCAGCGGCGACATGGAAAGTTATGGTGACAGTGCTTTTGGATGCAGATGGTGTACTTATGATTGATTTTTTGGAGGAGCGATGCACAAGAAATTTTCCAATACGTCAGAACATAAAGCTGAAAGCACGTCTTCGCCGAGTTCGCCCAACAAAGGTATGGGAGGGTGTTCTTTTGCATGACAATGCAAGTCCACGCACCAGCCGTTACACCGCTGCAGAAATTGAGAAATTGGGATGGCAAGTTTTACTTCACCCCCCCCCCATACAGCCCTGACCTGGCACCATCAGACTTCCATCTGTTCGGGCCACTAAAGTAAGCTCATCGTGGGATTCATTTTGAGAATGAGGAGGCTGTGAAAACGTCCGTGCGTCAATGGCTTAGGATGCCAGACCGTGTGTTTTACCACACTGGAACACATGCCCCAGTTATTAGGATGACCAAAACTGTGGAAAAGGACGGAGATTATATTGAATAGTGACAAATTAATGGTCAATATTGTAGTTTTCAAGCTATGTAAATTGGATTCAATTTTCTTGGCAGTTAAAAGAGAAAAAAATAAGAGGCATTACCTTTTGACCCACCCTCGTGCCTACCTCACTTATGTGATTTTAAAACTTACGCTAATCGCCTAATGAAACGATATAAGAGCATATAAATAAATCATCTCTAGACCTCATTCTCCATCCTTATCGATGTGTTTGCTAAAGAGAGACGTATCAATAAAAATTAATTGATCTTCGTGCTTTTAACGGATTTACTTAAGAATTTATGAGTAACGCATAGTACATTTTTCGGAAGCTGCAGTGTGATAAAATACCCCATATTAAGTGATATTCTTAATACAATAAAAAATATGGAGACGCAATCAGAGAAAACTGTTACTTAAATGGTTGCTTACATAATATAAACAAAGCATAACGTGAGTAGTAAAAAGATTCACGTTCATTTTAAAGCTAAAAGGCTTTCCACATCTGAAATCTGCTTAATAACAGACTTCATTTGCATGGTCGAAAAAACTGGTAGCAACTTCAGGACTTGTAGTGTTAGAGACTGTAGTTATTCTTCTAAGAATGCAAAACTATATACATAGGCATCCATTTGGTGAACAGAGTATAAACCTTCCCATTTTTACCGGACATAGGAAACAAGAACGTAATGGAGTACTCTGATCTTACCTGAATATTATTAATTCAGATTTGTGATCCATTTACTCCTGTACTTACGCTGACCAGAACTTTAATTTCGCGTTTTATCAATGGGAAATAAACGCGACAGCCTACATAAACTTGGTAAACGCTAACTCCCACGAGTAAGGTTGAAAAGTAGAACCAAGGAGCGCACTGCGTTTTAATTTGACAGAATGAGAAAAATTATTAAAACTATTACTTTGAATTCACTTGACCTTCTGCACCCATTCCCCCAAAAAATGTAATTCTTTATAAAATGAAATCATCTTCTTCACAGGAATCAACACAACGGTTTCTAAAAATGATTTTATTACATATTTACTTGTAGCTGGAATAGGAATAAGTGAATGCATTAGAGTTAAGGGATAATGAAATCTTCTAAGAGCTGGTCGAAATGCGATGCATTTGAAAACAGCGCCCTTTGTATGAATAGAGGTAAAACAGACAAACCAATAAACGAATTAAGACAGAGTTCGCTGAGAATTTTATAAGTATTTCAACACTGAATCCAAAGCGGAGGGTTATCTCGAAAATGGTTAACTCCATTTAAAATTCGTCAACGGCATATTGAGAAAATCATATTTTTGGAAAATATTTGGATGTCAAGAGTAGTTTGGGGCATTATTTACCGAAAATATTTGTGTATAATTGGACGACGCTTAACTTAAATTCTAAGTTAGGAGCTTAATCAACTTTTCGTTCTTGAGTTATCAGTAAGGTTTACGAAAACACACACATACACAAATACACAGACAAACACACACACATAGACGCACAGATTTTATATACAATCGCGTATTTCAATGAAAGTTTGGTACAGAATTATTCCTGCTTTTAAGCTAATATGTTGTAGTTAATATCGTTTTAATTTACAATTACGTTTGGTTTATGTTTAATATTTTACAGTTGCTTAATGTTTCCCTTTGATAAACTACAGTAAAGTAAACGTTTAAAGTATAAAGTATAGTTAAGCATTTGAGTTTGCTGGGGCATAAGGCTTACTCACGCTTGATATAAAACACTAATTACTTGACATATCACATAATATATAGCATGGAATTTGCAATAGTAAGGTTCTTTGTTGTAGTGCAAATAGATGTATTTTATGGCAAATTTAAACCACCTATTAGCCTGTTATGATGGCCTATAAGGGAGTCTTTCGTAACAACATTATATTTGTTTGGAATCGCTGTTGATCAGCAATGTTCGACCACTAATCATTTACTTACAGTAAGTGCTCGAACTGTTCTTCGGTGTGACGGGGTGAGTGTCATGGCTTTACATGCAATTATAGTTCATTGGGGAAGGCTTTTTGTATGTTTAGGCTCACTGCGTTAGTTTATTGCCCTGAGCATCTCCAGTAAAAAGGTCAGGAGTTGTTAGACCAGATGATCTGGCAGGCCAAGAGACTGGTCCTTGCCTGCCTATTCATGGGTGTGCCGTATTTAGTTTAACCATTTTAGTGGAGCACCATCGTGTTGAAAGCACACTGTTAGCCGCTCTTGCAGTAGTATATATGGTATATAGTATATATAGAAACAAAACAGCTGTAGTTGAGCTGTAGTTCAAGGCAGCGTGATCTGTTAGATCCCCCTCGAAGAAAAATGATTAAAAAATATTCGTTCAAAACTGTGCACCAGACATACTCTCCAATACTCTTGGGAAGCTGCCTAACTTAACGTATTATCAACCCTCCAATAATGGAAATTGTGGCGATTTATGATCCTATTATTGTGGAATCTGGATTCATCTGAAAATGGCTATCTAGAGATCAACCCTATCGTTGGCTACTCGTTCCAGCATCTATTTATAAAGTGTAACTGATCCTCAAAGTTTCTCCCGCTGGTTGGTAGTATAGGTGCAAATTATATGAAATTAATTGGTGTATATATTTATGGCACAGAAGAATGGATTACAGTTACTCCTCATGCAACTACCCATGTACTAATGTGCGGATTATTTTGAATATCATTCAAAATGGTTCCCGCAGCAACGCCTGTCACTGGCGCGTCACTTACTGGAAGCATCCTTGCAAATGACTGACTTGCAGAGTTCATTCAAGATTTTTTTCTATGTTGGTTGCAATCCTCTGGGATATCTTTCCTGGTATAAATGGCGAGCTTTTTGTGCAGTCGGTCTTTTTTCTCCACAGAAGATGAAGATATCAAGGTATTCGTAAGTCTAATACATGGCGAAGTACTGGCACGAGTTTTGTGACTGCATACATGTGAGTGAAGGCAGTCTGCATTGACTTTGCAGAATGATACCGTTCAAAGGGAGCAAAGGTATGCCATCAGCTTTTGTTGAGCTTATTGTGTCCATTCCCTTACAAATTTGATACAGTCAGCCATTTGTATTATAACACGAGCTTTCAAAAGCTACCGCATATGTAATTGTTTTGCAAGCGTTAATTATAAAGGAAAAAAATTGAATAACGTGAAGATTCGAACGCACGTTACGTACGATATTCACTCACCAGCAAAATTTTACTCACCTACAAGGACTCTTGCTTCAGACGACCTTCCATCTTATGACTCTTGGTTACAGACACAGCACCAGCTACCTCACAACTCCACATAGATAATTTATAATAATTTTAAATATGTTACAATTCTTTGTTGGATGTCTAGCATGATTACTGAAATTTCATGTTACTTATGCGGGTTATTTGGGAAGTAATAGTCGTGTTTTACGCCTCAATTTAAATAAAACTTTATAATTTGTGTTTTAATACTACAGCATCCATTTTAGGTATATGTGTGTCGCTAATTTTCGTATTTATTTATATAAAAGTACAAAACTTCACCATTTTCCTTCAAAGGTTTTGATACCAAATACACACTTATGGTTGATCAATTTGTAATGGTGGTTAATACTGTAGATTTTCTAAGTTTATAGCAATTTAATTCTTTGGAAAAACTGCTGAATATGAGGAACATACATTTGAGTCGTATGTTTTTGAACTGTTTTAGTGTGGAGATTCGTTTCGCCGGTAAGTTTCATTTATAGCCCCTGAAATCAATGAACCCGCTCTACAGTCAGGTTGTCATAGTTGAATAACCACCCCTAAAGCTTGCAGGTGAACAACCACACTCGCTATTGGATATGTAACTGTGCGTTTATGACTGACGTTGCATGGTACAGCGTAAAGCTGTAGAAAGAAATAGGGCAAAACCAATTGAAAATACCACTAAAATATTCTTGCTGTCTACTGGGAAGTTGCAGTAGTGAATGGAATATATCATAAGTACAGAGTGTTCGTATAGTTCCCGCACACAAATTTTATTATTTTTGATCCAGTTATTTGACATATAAACTGAATGAGTATGCATGTTTGTTGAATATACCTTTACATACCTAAAACTAATTTTGAATCCCATTTTATATAATTTTGCGGTTTCTGAGAAGAATAGGTATAATATGTCAGCATCCCATTTCATGCGCATTACTTTCGTGACGTCCCATTTTACAGTAGCTGCTGAAAACACTGATTATTTTTCTTCATAACGCATGACACATATCGACCAATATTTTCCATATTACAATTTTTATAGTAGCTGCTGGAAATGACCACCATTTTCTTGCAAAGACAATTCTGCTTGACGACACATCTTTCATGGCGCTCTTTTAATGTTGCTGATGTTACCTCGTCAATACAGTTAGAAATTGCGGCTTTAAGTTATTCTAGTGAGTGTGGGTTGACACAGTACACTTTTCCGCTTAAATAATCCCACAGAAAGAAATATGGTAAAATATGAAGAACATTGAGGCCATATATTTTTGGAGATGATTTGCTTGCCGAAAAATCCACTTAACATCTCCATGGTGCAATGAAACCAACTGTCACGTTCATCCTCTTTCATCTTAGCGACGGACTGCTGCACAATATCCATGTAGACGACACCATCGACTGTTTCCTCAAAGAAGAAAGGCCCAACAATCCTCGGCGATACCGCGCACAGAACGCCGACTCTTTCTAAATGAAACGGCTGTTCATGAAGCACATAAGGATTTTCAGAAGTACAAATGCTGGCGTTCGGGTCGTTAATTAACCATTTAAGTGGAACCCACACCTCATCCGTAAAAAAGTCTTATTCAGAATGGCTGCATCGTTGCGTGTGGAAGAACGAAACGGTGGCGTTTCCCTAGATGGAGTGGCCGCAGCTTCTGGTCGGATTTAACGGGATATGGATACAGTTTGGCCACCTTAAGAGCTTTATGTATGGAGCCAATTGATGATCCAATTTGTTGTGCCAAATATCTTACCGATTTTCGTGGCGAGGCAACAAGTCGCTGCTCGGTATCATGAACGAAATCTTCTGGACCAACTTGTGTCTACCACTTTCGTCTATCATTTACGGAGCCTGAATCACGAAATCCGCGGATCATTTTTAAACACCATTCTCCATCTCTCTAAACATCTTTCATACATCTTTAGGCTTAAAGTGTGCCTCCAGCATAGCGACTGATATTCATATGTCACTCCGAGCAATGCAAGAGCTACACTTATTTAAAAATATTGCAGGGCCGTACTTCAAGGTAACAGGTAACCGTCGTGCAAAGCTTGCCAACTGATCCGTTCAAATACCCTAGAGACAATTTTTGAAACTTTGAGTCCGGTGACTTTTCGAACGCTCTGTAGTTTGGTCGTTTTTGAGCTAGTAATTTCTCTCTAAAAGGCCAACTTCGATCTGTAGGGGCAATGTTTGCGGACGTGGAAATAATTAATTCAATGATAATCAACAGTCGACGAATGACAACTTCGGTGTTAGCATTGGAGCTCAATTTATCTCGTGCTGCTGTAGCCAGCAACTTAACTAGATTACGTAAATATTCGCGATGTATGGATTCCTCACGAACTGAATGAAGCGAATTTGATTCAGCACGTTTCCATATGTGACTCTTTAATAAGACTCGATCAGGATTATCCTTTTCTGGAACTTGGGGGTTATAGAAGATGAGAAATAGATTGTTTACAACAAAGTTTGGGAATGTAAATCATGGCGCAAGAAGGAGCAGCCACCGCTATCCTTTCCCAAATCAGGACTATGCATTTTGTGGGATAGCAAAAAATGCTGTATTACGAACATCTTCCGTATAATGAAACTATGAACTTCAATAAATACTGGTGTCATTTGTATCGTCTCAAAACAGCCATTGAAAAGAGAAGACGGAATTAGGAAATGGTGTCTTTCACCATGATAATGCCAGCCACATACCTCTATGGTGCCTGATTTTTAGTGGGATATGTTGAACCTAACCACCGTATTTTCCAGACATTACCCTTTCCAACTTTCATCTATCCTGTTTCCTGCAGAATTTCCTGAAATGCAAACACCTCACGTGCTTGAGGGCTGCAGAGTGGATTTCCAAATTTTCCAGAACTCGTTTCAGAATAATGGATATGTCAGGATCTCTAGAAATGTCAATACATTCTCGACAATAATGGTGTTTCCTGTAGGAAATAAATAGTTTGTTTACGAAATCTAACTGCCTTATTTAGTTATATTTTGAACGATCTTGTATTTAATCACTCTAAACAAAGTTCGGCAGCAACTCTGTCGCAGCTGTGTTGCGGGTGAGAGGCATGCCAGGCGACCTTAGTGATTGAACGGTAACACAAATGAGCTTATGAGACAACTACACGTGGAACAGTGAAACACATTGACTTGTGGATCACCTTTCTGCCCTCATCATCTGCTATGACTGTTTCACAGAATAAATATAAATACTTATTTCCATGTGCAATTGCCTCATTCCGCGAACGCATGTACGAAAGCGTTTTAGCATGGTAACGAGTGCATTAATAGAAAGGGTTACATTACTGTGAACATCCATGTTGCATGCAGTACAATTATCATGAGAATACCATGTCATCATTTATTCATATCATAATTATACTTTGTTGTTACTAGGGCTTCTAGGATTTCTGTTTCTTTGTTGTTAGTGTTTTACAAATTGTTCAATTTTTTCTTTTGGAGCGTTTGAACCAGATGATGAACAACTTTGTAAATGATAATGATTGACTGTTCTTATGCTTTTAAAATAATTTGTGGAATTCGCAAAATGGAAATTCTTAGCATTCAAGTTTTCAACCTGACTCTACTTGTCCAAACTTATCGCACACGCGACTAATATGAAAGAACACTTTCTATTAATTTGGGATAAGAGTGATAGCTTTAAAACATCTTTCCACAATGGAAATTAATTCTTCTTTCACACTGGCCGTGTGTAGGCTAAATTGTGGAAAAGTAGAGTCAGAGAATTCAATGTCTTAGCCGGGATTTGAACCACGGATCTTCTGGTCTCCGTCCAGCCGCTCTAACCAATGAACTACTATGGCCAACGTGCCGATATGACAAACAATACGAGTCAGTTGGATAATTTAATGTCATATCTTCATGCTGGCCATAGTCGCTCATTGGTTAGAGTGACTGGATGGAGACCAGAAGATCCGTGGTTAAAATCCCGGCTATGACATTGAATTTTTCAGTCTGACTCTACGTTTCCACAATTTAGCCTAAACACGGCCAGTGTGAAAGAACTATTAATTTCCATTAATTGACCTAATAGTGGTTAACTATAAAGACCGGGCCTTAAAGTACTACATGTTGTAAGTCACCATTAAGGTAGTTGTCTCATGTGTTTATGAGAACTCCTAAGTGGTTTACCGGAAAAAAATTTGAGTCAGTTGGAGAAGTAAATGTCATATTGGCACGTTGGCCATAGTAGCTCAGTGGTTAGAACGGCTTGATGGAGACCAGAAGATCCGTGGTTTATATCCCGGCTATGAAACTGAATTTTTCAGTCTGACTCTACCTTATCTTTCCACAAGTCTAAAATGTTTAAATTTTGAATTCTACCAAAATTGTATTCCTGGTTTCCATAATATTGTGAATTTTCACATTATTTATCGCGTGTTTTCAATCCTTACACTTTTTATCTTCAGTATAAACGTATTACTTACAAATTAATGAATGCTTATCTTTGTAAGAAAGTACCGAATACTTCGCAATGACGTTTAGACGAACATGGGTTTGGATGAAAGAGCATGCAGCGTCAGACCTCCATTTAAATTCTTAGAATATTTCTGTTACTGTATTATATTTCATCCAGTAACATGGATGTCTGACAAAGGAGAGAAAAGTGGTAGATATATAGTGAGATACGTTTCAATTAACGTTTTATGTCCTACTCGTAATCATAGTGGTCTCATTAGGCACTGTAATGAGACCCGAATATTATGTTATACATTTAAAGAAATATGCGACGGCTATTTCATGCTTTAAATTTTAAAAAAATGATTTGCAATTAATAAGTAAAGATTAATCAGTGCGGAACTGAAAGTGTGAAATTAGGTAGGTCACGAAATGCCATAATGTGAGTGAGATAATATGTAATACATTCTGTATTGGTAGCTGTAAGAATGCGCTTACGTAACGTGGTGACATGGACCAGTAGAGGATGAGTTATTCGGTTGCGATATCAACGTAAAGAGGAGAATGGTATTAATTAGCATCATTCTGCATCAGAACTCCGTAGGAGAGACACGTGTATTTGGGTCCTTCAGAGTATGTGCATGTGTATTTAAGATGCATTAATTAGCATGAGTGTAAGAGAGGAATATTAATTGTTCTTTTACACTAGCCGTGTGTGATAGAACAATTAATTTCCATTAATTGTACCTAATAGTGTTCCGAACTATAAGGCCCGGGCCTTAAATACTTAAAGCATAGTAAGTCGCCATTAAGGTAGCTGTCTCATGTGTTTATGAGAACTCCTAGTGGTTTACCGGGAAAAATATGAGCCAGTTGGAGAATTTAATGTAATCTTGGCACGTTGGCTATAGTAGCTCAATGGTTTAGAGCGGCTGGACCGATACCAGAAGATTCGTTGTTCAAATCCCGGTTATGGCATTCAATTTTTCAGTCTAGCTCTCCTCTTTCAAACAGAGGAATAGTTCATATATACATCAATCACCGTTTGTTATAGGACAGCATTTACATCATTTAAAAATTGTAGCAACGTTGTACATGTTTCATAAGAATTAAATATTAAAATTTGAAGAGAAGAGATAAAATCTCTTGCTCCAGTGATGCTGTCGAGGAACTACTAGGTTAGACTACAAGATGTTCACCAAGGTGAGAAATCATCACAATATCATAAATTATCCCATTTGCAACTTAAATCCCGTTGGAAATAAATGCAGCAAATATTTACTTTGCTGAAAATTTGAATTAGCATGCGGGAAAAACAAATTAGCCTTACTTGGGAGTGTAAAGGATGTCGCTTTAAAGGCAAAGTTTTTTCTTCTCCCTGTACTGGTGATTTAACTATGTCAAGATTTTCTATTTCCAATCTGCGAGGACGGTAATAAATTACCTTATAACTTGTTATACATTTTAGTGTCTATGCGTCACTATGTAGTTGTTGATTGGAATTTATCTTAGCGATCAATAAGTGTACCATCGCACATCCAAATTGGGAACCAGAAGGATGCTACTCAATCTGTATGAATAATGACTGAGGCTTGAGTACTAGGGTATTCACGTATGAATTAAAAATACCATACGACAATAGAAGTATAACAAAACCAAGTACTTACTCAACAAGTACGTACACGGTAGTCAAGGAAGACACCAGCTGCAACCGTTTAAGGCAAAGAAAGGAAATAAAGGTGGATATGTCATTAGCACCATGAAGTATTTGAGGGGGGGGGGTTCTAAATGTTAAGTAATTGCTTTTTTTGGATTATTCCAAGTGCTACTTTATAGAAATGGATTATATATTTTAAGTTAAATGTCGTTCAAGAGTTCTTGTCTCTTAGAACTATTTGTTTTGAAATGTGCTCCATTTTTCCATCAGCAGAAAGAGCTTAACAGTCCCTTGTAACTCCTGCGAGTAACTAACGAATGCAAAGGCTCAGGAATGAAACAGTTTGCGTAAGTGACGTTCCAAACTTAAAAAATTAGAATAATATTTCTAAGTACAACCGTAATAAAAATGACAATTACGTTTCCACTGTAATTTTCGTGCTCCAACATTAAGTCATATCGGACGATGAATGGAATGGTTGAAATGATGCTCAAATGAGCCCAAGGTCCATAGAGCTTAGAGCTACCCAACATTCGTCTTTCACGATAAGGGAAAAACCCTGAAAACCCGTGGTTTAGGTGTTAGACCGCTTGGCTCTCACCATGGCGGCCCGGGTACGATTCTATGCGACCGCAAAGTGAGATTTGTGGTGGACAACACGGCTCTGGGGCGGGTTTTCTCCGGTATCTCCGGTTTCTCCCACCATCTCATTCCACCGGTGCTCCATCTTCATCTTGCATCATCAGTGTCATCGCCTGAAAAGCGGGCGTTAAATACTACACATTTCATTTCCCGGAAAAAGACCTTATCCAAGTAACTCACCCTGATCGAGATTCGAACTCGGGACCACTTGAACGTGTGGCAATTTTCCATTGTGCGATACTAATTTTCAAAGCTGTGAAAACAATGAAGTGCTCTAAGTAACGATGATCTTACGAAAGGATATTTCATAAAAATGGGCTCCCATATGGTTTTCAGCATTTCTTTATGTATGGAGGCGATATAGAGCTACATCAACCGCAGGATTTATATCTATGTACTTTTCCGTACTATTGACAAAGTTATAATCATTATGTTGAATAGTTACTAGACAAAGATAAACCTTATATAAAGACAATAAATAGGCTTACAAGTCAGTTGACAAATGTTAACCAAAATTTATAGTAGCAAGTGTAATACTGTATGGAGTAATCGTATAGCTGATATGTACATTTTTGTTTAAAATAATGACACTTCAGAGAGAAGCTAGTATTAATTTATAAGCAACTGTTTCACAAAAGTATGTCAGTCGAAGAGTTTTAAAAGGCATGAAAGTATAAGGGCGGGAATTTCATTTTAACAGAGAAATGATTACAATTACTTTCAGACGTCAATATTTCACATCATATCTACAGACCTTCATCTTTGAGACAAATGTTTGCTTGTTTTGAATTTGATGGCATAAGTTTCGTAGTTACATTTAACTCAAACTTCCTTTTCTCTTTTATTTGCATCCTCAAACATTGCCACATTGGATGATGAATGAAATGGGTGAAATGATGTTGTTATGAAGCCAGGATCCATAAAGCTTAGAGTTAACCGACATTCGGCATTCAGAATAAAAGAAAACACCGGGAAAATCCTTATTCCGATAACCCGCTCTGACTGAGATTCGAGCTCAGAAGTCACGTTCTTACTCATTTTTTCAAATCATAAGAAGGATAGGGAATAATTTAGCCCAAAACGTTTTTTTTTTCACCCTCCAGAAGACGAACGAATACAAAACCTCTAGCTAGCATGCTATCTCCAGACCAGAAAGGTAGTGAGTTTCCAGTCTTTCGGTATCCCCATTCTCCCAAAAAGGCCACATATATTACCTTGTTATTCTAGACTCATAAAATCGGTAACATGGTGTATTTTGTGATCTACCATTGTTTATTGGATATTTTCCTGCAAGTTGAACAGCTGCTCATACATCAAGGGATCATTAAAGTTTGTGCATCTGCTAAACACCTCTAACATATTTATAAGTGATATTAGCCGGGGAACGCTGAGGTTGCTTTCGTAGTGTAAGTCAAAGGCACGCCAGAGCTTTAAAGAAAACCTGTTCGTTTCCTACCTAATGTGATACAGAATCTAACGAGAGTTTTTTACTGGGAGTCCCTAGTAAATTTCAAGCATTAACTTGAGTATTACGAGTACAGGGACAGTCGAAAAAAAACTTATTACTGTTGCATCATATCAAACAAGAACGATATCTCCAGGTCAAAAACATGTGCCACACCACGCAAAACTGTAAGCATGTGAGTAGTAACCATGAGTGTATTGTAAGTATAGATACTTAAAGTAACTTTGTACATAGTTGTAGATAAAACCTGGGGAAGAGTACACCGAAAACATGAAGAGAATGGTCCTTCAGCCTCTTTACCTACAATAACTACTACTAGCACACATACATCTTATGGTAGAACATTTTCCCTTTCATTTTCGCTATGTTTTTGCTTTGGCAATCACGATGGGGCATTGCTTAGATATTGTTCTTCTGGCTTGAACAGTAAGCATCAAAACTAAATGAAAAACAAAATGTGGACGTTAGGAATATTGTTTAATTACAGGTTCATGTTATATGATTAATATGTTTTACACAATTTGGGTCCATGTTCGAATCTCGTGTTGGACTGCCTACTTGACGGAGGGTTTCTTTGGATCCCTGCTCCTTTCTTAGGTACGAATTTATGTCTAAAATTCACCAGCACATTGATTTTCCTTCGTTTGATAAAATTTAGTTTCAAGACATAAAGTTAAAAAAGTAAAGTAAATTAAAATTATCCTGCAAAAGAAATAGCGTGGTAGTATAAAGACAGTGAAACACGCTGTGTTTTTAACTAATATCTTAGCTTCATGCTCCAAGAGTTTTTTTGGTAAACATTGAATTATATTCGCATGCCATTTATCTTTCTTCCCAATCAGCCTCCCAGATAACTATGATTCGCATGGAATGAATATCATAATGGATTAGAGATAGGAAAGGCAATATTAGAGGTATGAATTAGTTTTCAAAACGCTACGACGCTAATAAAACCGAATTATACAGGCAGAAATGTATAGATTTAAGGTTTAGATGCGTGCGCGCGTGTATGTGTGGATCTTTCTATACTAATACCGATATTTATAAATTTACTAACACTAAAAATTGAAAAACAGCAATTGATAGCATTATATCTCATTCAAATTACACGTGAAAATAATAAAGTGGTTGGCGAATTTCGCCCTAGAGCTACATTTTACTTTATAATGTACCAGGCGTGTTCAATAAATAATGATCACAATTTATTTATTTTTCTATTTTATGTTTTTTTTTTTTTTTTTTTTTTTTTTTTTTTTTTTTTTTTTTTTTGACAACGTACCTTTACTCATCCCCTTTATTTTGATGGTCCTTCTCAAAATAGTCTTCTCTGAATGCGATACACTTGTCCCAGCATTTCTGCCAGTCTTAAAAGACATGCTGCAAACCATTTTTTGAGAGATCCTTCAAAATCGCCTCCACGGCCTTCACCACTGCTTCTGTTGATGGGTAATGCCTCCCACAAAGGCGTTTCTTCAAGTTAGGGAAAAAAGTCACATGGGGCTCAATCCGGACTACAGGGAGGGTGAGGGATGCACTTCACGTTGATTTTTGCAAGATATTCAGCAACAACATTGGCAAAATGCGGCCGCGCATTATCGTGTTGCAGCATCAGCCTGCTTCACGGAAATGTGTTCCTTTGCACCTGATGTGGACTTGAAATGTTTTCTGAACATCCCTGTAGTATTATCCAGTTACTGATGCATGTGCAGGTACCACATGCTGATAAACCAATACATGAATATCAAAGAATGAGAACTTTCCCAGCAGAGGCAACTACTTTTGCTTTATTTTTGGGGAGTTGATGCTGGAGATTTCCACACTGAGTTTTGCTGTTTGCTCTCAGGATCAAAATGATGTTGCCAAGTTTTATCAGCAGTGATTACGTCTACCTACCTTTGAAATTGATTGTCTCCCCTTTCTAAAACCACCTCCGAGTTGTGCTGTAGGGAGGAACAGACTCTCCATAGGCCTGCTGTAACATTGTATACGCCTCAACTGAAGATTTGTTGAGACGAAAGCAGAATTTCAAAGCCGCATATTGTTACTCCCGTGTTACCTCCATTGTAGCGGAAGGTGATACTGAACATGTCTGAATTTGACTGGTTCTCACAGGCGGGATCCAGGAGTACCAACAATGAAACTATTATCACGTGTTTGTTTCACATTAAGCTAACAGAATATAAGTTTGCATTTTAGTGCAAAAAATTATGACCTAAAAAAATTATGATCATTCGTTATTGAACAGCCCTCGTATAACACAAGTTTGAAGTTTAAGCTTCGCTAAGATGATTAACTTTTTGTAAAATGGATATCTCTTTCAGACTTAACATTTCCATGCTGTATTTACGTTATATTTCCATAAATTTTCATATTCGTCTTTATAATCATAAGACATTTTTGTGTTGTCAGTGTGTTGTGGTCTGTCTTAACATCTGTTGTTGGTCTGTTCAGAGGCCCCGAATTGACCCTTGGCTTCCAAGAGCCTTGATCATTGCTTAATTGTGCACTGCGTGATTTTCGCCTATGCAGCTCAATGAAGCTAGCCCCATATACTGAGTGAAATTAGTTCAAATTATATAATATAAGCTGAGAGCGATTTTCAGAGCATAAAATTTCCTTCAAAATTATTTTGCGCCGTTTTTGTCATAACTATCTTCCTTCAAGCATTCTATCATTCCTGTTACCTTGTTAGTTTTATAGAAAGGTGTAGTTTCTCTTTTATAAATATTTACGCTGATTAAAATGAAATATAAGTTAAATCTTTAGAAGTAAATTGTGTATCCTCTAATACATATTATAGTAGAGAAAGTCTTGTCAATGAGGCACGTAATATTTTTAAACGTCCTTATTATGACACACTTCCAGTTTAGGGCTCCTAGTTGTATTATTTCTACATTTGTAGTGAATAACGCAGTTATTGCTAATGATATGAGGCTCCCTGTGTTCCTGGGAAATATGATTAGCGTTGCAATGTTGTTTTTGTTTTTATTTCCATTTCCCCAACGGAATAGAATAACAACCAACAAGACGTCATCATGGCATGCAGATTCAGTCCTCACCTCTGCACATATATTTGTTGTCAAGCTTCCCTGATTTTATTTTGATAGCCAATCTGGGTGGTCTGCCAGCTTCTGTGACAGCTATGCTTTGGTTTATAGGAAACTGTCAAGTTGAATGTGATAAGCATTACATCAAAGCATTGGTAGTAAGCTTTTTTTGTTCACTTCTGATTTTGAGTATCTCCATCACCTGCTGCAATAAAACTTCCCTGCAGCGTTATATATATTTCTCTATTTCAAACGAGAGAGATGTGTAATATTTAACACCCTTAAAAGCTGCCGCGCGAGATGTTTCATATGATTTTATTCTCGTCTGACAGCACTTTTTCTGACATGGAGTACATTTAACTAGTTCCGTATATACTTTTTCTAGACTTCTAACAGCATAACTTCAGCTGCAAATATAAGTATTGCAGATATAATTTCCAAAGTCTGTCCAAATATATGGCATTTAGATAAATGTTGAAGCATTTCGCTGTTTAATGCCAAACTTGGAGTGTCCACTAACATTTATATTAAGATATTTCAAATTTATTTTAAATTTAACACGCTATACTTTTAACAGATTGGACTAGTACTCCGCAATAGCGTCCCAACAAGTTCCCACAATAGAAAAACAAAGCAAAGTAAAACTGGACTAAAACGAATAAACAAATGCAGTTCAACTTCTAAATCCTGTCAAACTGGTAGCACTCAACAGCTTGAGAATATGGCAATCGACCATAAAGGCCATTTATAGAATGACTTCACCCTGATTTACGATCGTCTCTTTTCGCTTCTATTATTACTGGATACTCCAGATGTTCCATGTAGTCTGTCTCGATATAAACTGTCCTCTCAAAATGCCGTTAAAAGGAAACGAGTCTCGGTGATATCGCTGTCCATTCTGACTTGTTCTAATAACCCATCGTAAGGATAAACCTGATTTTGCAAATTCCACGGAGGTTCATTGTTGATATGATTATGAACAGGTACAATGTTTTGAAATACTTAAAATTATCTTTGTTACCATGATCAGCCCTTATACATATATGTAAATGTGAATTATTACTGAACAATTTAGTGTAATGCTGGCATTTTGCCATGGTAGTTCAATACTTAGAACAACCGAACGAGACCGAGAGTTCCGTGGTTCAAATCCTAGCAATATCATTAAATTGTTTAAGTCTGGTTGAAACTCAAGGAAATTTCTCCCACACACGTCTAGTGTCGAAGAACAATTAAGTTCATCAATTGAGTTAATACTGATTATATTACCAAGAAATCTGAGCCTTGCCTGTTTAAGGCATATTAAGTCGTCAAAAGGTATGTAGCTCATGGTATATGGAATTTCTTAGTAGTTTAACACGAGTCAATTGGAGAATTTAGTTTCATGTTGCCATGATAGCTTAATGGTTAAGAGCAGCTGGACTGAGATCTAGAGATCCATGGTTCAAATCCCAGGCTAGGGCGTTGAATTATCCAGAGCTGGCTCTATACGTCAAATTCTTGTCCTACACATGGTTGTAGAAGGACACTCTATTTTTCCGTCAATCGAGCTAATTGTGGTCATAAACTATGAAGCCTGGGACTTAATGTACTTACAGTACACCGAATGATCTGTCGTAGTGGTTTACTGGGGGTAGAGAGTTTAGCGCTGTATTGCCATATTGGCCAAGGTAGCTCAATTGCTAATAGTTACCGGACGGACACCAAAATATCCGTGAGTAGTAGGGGCCTGACCTAGACCAAACCGGAAGTCGACTTGGACCAACCGAGTTAGACCAAACCGGAAGTTGACTTGGACCAACCGAGTTAGACCAGTGGTCACACGGACTTGTGCCGAGTTGGACCACTTTTTAGGTCCGAGTTAGACCAGTCGACTTTGAGGTTGATCGTAGGTCAGGCTCCCCACGCGCCGCCCGCCCGCCCGCGCCCGCCCCCGTGCACCCCCAGCGCCCCCGTGCACCCCCAGCTCCCCCGTGCACCCCCAGCGCCCCCGTGCACCCCCAGCGCCCCCGCGCACCCCCAGCGCCCCCGTGCCCGCGCGCCCACCACTCACTGCATCACCCACTCACTGCATCACCCACACACACCTTTCACTCACTGCATCACCCACTCACACCCTCCTCTCCCGACGGCTGGCGGCGAAGTGAAAGAGAGGAGGTGGGATGCGGAGGGATATGTGATGCGGAGGGATACAATGAAATGAAAAAAGTAGTTCCAAAAATTAGAGTATATTTATGAAGAAGCGTAATGCTTTACATATGTTTGTTGGTTTTTAGGAATGACGTACTTATCGGGACTATGGTAGGTTTGGGGGTAATTAAAGGCGTATGGATAATAAATCCGTTCGCCTGTCATTTGATAATACCCCTCAAAGTCCCAATAACAGCCGATGCAATTAATGCGAAAAGGAGGTATGGGGCACATGGAAGGAATGGGGTTATAAGCTTGGTAATCTGAACGGCAGCCGATGAATGAGTATTTTGGATGATGATCGGTGCATCTCGTCCATTTGTCGAACATGTCTTTGCAGTTGGGTGGGAGTTGGTGCCACACCTTGTCGACATCCTGAGGTGGATAATGGACGAGGTAGTCCCCTAAGTCTGCAATAATGGTTCTCTCGTGGTTGTTGAGGGACCATAGGGTACATCCGGCCCTAAGATATTTACACATTACTGCCGCCATTCCTAAAAGGAGAAAAAAAGAAATTTATTTTGGGCAAAAAGGACATACGGAAATGAAAGGTGCAGGACCGTCAATGTGGGAGCGCTGCCCATGTTGGTTCCAATGAATTTCACAACGTTTAAATTTGGCGAATGAAGTTTTGCATTCCAAATTGAGGGAATTCCAAACGCGATCAACATCAAGAGGGGGGAATTTTTGGAGTAGATGAGTTGGCAATCTGGCGATGATGGTTCGTTCTTCGTCGGTGAGGGGAAAGAGACATCGGCAACCCTCGAGGTACTTGCACATGATGGCGGCCATTACTGAGAAAGGAAAGAAGAGGTATAAAAGGCAATGGAACTTGAGCACAGTAGTTTCAAAATGCAAATAATTTTGGTAGCAATAACATGCTTTTGGTTAGCGAGGGCCGAGGACAGTTGTGTTAGTTTTGGACGATGTGGGTTTAGGGTGGATGAGACAGGGTGGTTGAAGAATGCGACCATGTGCAGAAAGGATTACGCATTGGCAGGAAATTGCACTTGCGTATATCAAAAGGGTGTAGGATGTAGGTTTAATTCTACCATAATGAACGTGAACGGATTGAGAAATGTTTATGAGTGCCTGCGCCCGGTGACTTGGTGCGGAGGTGGGAGTCGCTGTTCAAAATTATATTATGGACAGTTGAATATGGGGCAAATGGAATGTCCGGAGGGTTATGAGGGGAACGAAAGGTGCGAGTGCGTAAAGGGACGGAAAAAGGGTGAGAAATGTAAATTTTATGGAACTCCGGTAAAAATGTATACTGGAGGAAATGCCAGTGTGAGGGTGGAATTATTGGATTGCAGGAAATTGTTAGAGGAGGTGAATGTTCCGGATGGGTTGGAATTGAATTGGAAGATAACGCCGGAAGAAACGGAATTGATTTTGGCTTATAATATAGTGAACGAAGTGAACAGTTATTTTTCGGAGAATTTTGTATATTTATTTGGAGAGTGTGGGAACGGTGAATGGAACCTTGATGTAGGAGGGAAAAAAATGGCAGGGAGAGTCAAGCGCGCCTCCAGGTGGAGCGCCGAGGGAAACTTGAGGGTAAGTTCTGAATGTGCAGGACGGGATTCGAACGAAGAGGCAAAGAAGGTGTCAGTAAACAGTATTAGAAAGGCTGCGGTAGAGAAATGTAAGAAAGACATGAATGTAATGAAGGGAAAGTTGAGAAAGGAATGCGAGGGGAAGTTGAAAAATAAATCGAAGGAGATTGAAGTAGCAAAAGGGGATAAGGAAGCTTGCGAGGAAAGAATGCGGGAGATGGAGAATGAAATGAGGGTGGTAAGGAGGGAGATAGAGGAAAGGAAGGGGAATACTAGCAAACAATTTGAATTAGTGAATAAAATTCGAGACAATGTGAATAAAATGCAGCAAGAATTTGAAGGATTGTTGCAACTTATAACTAAACTTAATAAAGGATGCCAGGGGCAGGATGATTTGGAGGTGGAGAACTACGCTGCAGGATACGACGAAGAGCCTGAAGAAGCACCTGAATATGATCTTAATAAATAAGGTAAGTAATGACTAAACTTAAAATTAATGCTGAAATAAAGAAACCTATTCTTACTGAACTAAAAAGGAAAAAAGGAGAGGGAAAAACCAATTTAGGGAAAAATAAAAAATCTACCTTATATGTAAGAATAAAGTTTAATGATATAAAATAGCATTAGATAGGGGAGAGATGAATCTTTAAACGTCCCAAGACTCTACCAGGCTAGCATTTGGACACTTAATTAGTTTTAAAGTGACCAAAGGCTGCATGGCGTCTAGAACAAAATTTTGTTGTGAAAAATTTGTTACTTTGACATTTAAAGATTTATCCTCCTCCCCTGAAAATACACAAGTTACGATAAGTTGCTTTTCGGCGAGTCTTTGATTCTGTAGGATCATTACCCCGTGATTTATTGGGATTTTAAATCGTATGCGACAGTCTACAATCGCTGTCGCACACGGAAGAAAACACCTCAGCTTAGGGTTAAGAACGGTGAAAGTTCCGTCTTCATTTTCTAATGGAGGGAAACCACCAACTGGAGGATGCCCCAAGGGGTTCCAATATATTGTTTCTCTGTTAGAGAGATCCATCTGAAAGGAAATAAAGTGGAATCAGAAAATGAAGATGAGAAACTAAAAAATAAGAAGGAGAGGAAGACTAAGCACAGTACTTACAGCTTGAAAATCTTGAATTTTGGAGAAGCGCTGCAAACGCCAGATGCTTTAGCAAAGGAGGTGAAGGTTTGCAAATAAAGCAGGAGCAGGAAGGTGAGGTGCAATTGAACTTGGACAGCTGTTTAATGAGAGGAATTTGTTCATGTTGGAAAAGCCATCCCGTTGAAGTAACATGAACGTCTCGAATAAAGCGCATTCTAAAGGCACCTTTGTCATTAAAGTAGCCAACAATTGCAAAACGAAAGAATGGAAATTCAATGCATGAGAAGATATCCAGAGTAATATTTAGCCAGGAAATAGAATGGCGAAGCGGAAAGCTTACATCGTTCATAATGGAAATTTGAAAATTAATTTGGAAAGAGACGTCTTCTGAAGAAACCGAGAATGTATTATACCCACGCATCTGGTCATAGTATAACCATTCAAGATATAAATCTTGAAAGGCAAAACATGTACCAATAATTCCATGAAAACCATGGGAGTGACATGGTTCAACAAAATTAGATAGAAAGGAATTCGAAATATCGTTATGTCGCGTTAGAAAAATGAAAATATTAGGAACTGAACAAGCGGGGTGAACATCAGAGGGAAGAAAATCAAAGTTAGGGTCTAGAGATGCACAAAATTCTCCGATAAGAACTGCAGGAATGTCATCTAAAACAAGCGAATGAAGAATTTTAGCAACAGCTGACCAATGATCAGGAAGATTTGTAGGAGAGAATGTAGGAAGAAAATCATAGGAGGGGAATTGCTGTTCAAGATGGTTGAAAAGAATTGTTTCGGAGAACATGATTAGACCTAGAAAAATAAAAAAAAATCAATGTTTAATCACGATTGAGGTACTGAGAGATATCCCAATGAGGGTAAACAGAGGGATAATTTGTTTTTGGAGCATGAGAGTGATAAAACCAAAGAGGTGGTTCAAGAGTAAGCTCTACTTCAAAGAACTTAAAAGTTTTATGACAACACCCTAGGTATATAGAGGGTTGGTTGTACAAATAATTCCAAAGACAATCATGATTCCCAAAGGTGTGAATTTTACAAAACACCCTTAAGCAAGTTACCTTTCGTTTCCATAAAGGAAGATTTAAATCCAATGGTTTACTTTCAACCGATTCAGGAGAGAACGAGAATTTAACTTTACATTTTGGGCACTTAATGTCATGCATCTCGTTTTCAACGTACACATAATAGAAAGTGAATGGTTTAACATCGTGAATTGAAAGAATGGGAGGTTTAAGAGTTTTAAGAAGAGAGTAGCCAGCACAAATATAGGAACCGCATAGAAAACAGGTAATGGAATGGCATGGAGGCACACAATCAGCATACATCTGCAAAGAGCAATGAATGCTTTTAAAGATATGTACAGGCAAATTAAAAAAAAGCATACAGGAAAAAACGAAAACTACTTACTTTTTTGCAGTTATTTTTTTAGTAGTCAACAAGCTAAATTGGAAATGTTGAAAAACTGGTGCTGTAAAAGAAGTTAAAGAATAATTAGAAATGATAGTTCTGTCTTAAAAAGTGATTAAAACAAGAAAAATATGAAAAAATACTAAGGCCTGTCTTAAAAAGTGATTAAAACAAGAAAAATATGAAATAATTCTAAGTCCTGTCTTAAAAAGTGATTAAAACAAGAAAAATGTGAAATAATTCTAAGTCCTGTTTCAAAAAGTGATTAAAACAAGAAAAATATGAAAAAATACTAAGGCCTGTCTTAAAAAGTGATTAAAACAAGAAAAATATGAAATAATTCTAAGTCCTGTCTTAAAAAGTGATTAAAACAAGAAAAATGTGAAATAATTCTAAGTCCTGTTTAAAAAAGTGATTAAAACAAGAAAAAATGAAAAAATACTAAGGCCTGTCTTAAAAAGTGATTAAAACAAGAAAAATATGAAATAATTCTAAGTCCTGTCTTAAAAAGTGATTAAAACAAGAAAAATGTGAAATAATTCTAAGTCCTGTTTCAAAAAGTGATTAAAACAAGAAAAATATGAAATAATTCTAAGTCCTGTCTTAAAAAGTGATTAAAACAAGAAAAATGTGAAATAATTCTAAGTCCTGTTTCAAAAAGTGATTAAAACAAGAAAAATGTTAAATAATTCTAAGACCTATTTTAAAAAGTGATTAAAACAAGAAAAATATGAAATAATTCTAAGTCCTGTCTTAAAAAGTGATTAAAACAAGAAAAATGTGAAATAATTCTAAGTCCTGTTTTAAAAAGTGATTAAAACAAGAAAAATATGAAATATTTCTAAGTCCTGTTTTAAAAAAGTGATTAAAACAAGAAAAATGAGAAATAATTCTAAGTCCTGTCTTAAAAAGTGATTAAAACAAGAAAAATATGAAATAATTCTAAGTCCTGTCTTAAAAAGTGATTAAAACAAGAAAAATATGAAATAATTCTAAGTCCTGTCTTAAAAAGTGATTAAAAACAAGAAAAATATGAAATATTTCTAAGTCCTGTCTTAAAAAAGTGATTAAAACAAGAAAAATGTGAAATAATTCTAAGTCCTAATGCAAATGGAACAAAAAAAGTTTAAGTTCAGATTCTGATACTCACCAGCATAGGTTCCTCCAGCAACTGAAAATGAGATGAACTTCCGCCAAAAACCTGGGTTTATATTCAATTCTTCACGAGTTAACACAGGAACTTGCGGTTCAGCAAGGCAGCTCCAAAGAGCTGCACACGACCCTTTGCACACGCAAGCAAGGCAGCTCCAAAGAGCTGCACAAGGCCCTTTGCACACGCGGCCTGCACAAAAACAGTGCGCAGAAGGCTGGTAGGAGGAGAGGGAAAGCCCCGACCCTTTCCACACGCGGTCTGCACAGAAGCCGTGCGCAAAATACTGGCAGGAGGAGAGGGAAAGCCCCAAAGAGTTTTAGAAGTGAAGACAAGTCAGTTGTCGCTCTAGAGGAGTATAATATAGAAATCTTAGAGGGACGGCGGGCATTTTGAACGTGAGTGCAAGGTAGGTGCAATGGAGGAAGAAGACTTATCAAAATATTTCGTGGACGAGTATGATATACCGATTCCCGAGGATGTGCTGCCTAAACAGGCGGAGGCGGTGACGGAATCGGAGGTAAGAGAGGAACCTCAATTTAACATTATAGAGCATAGGCAAAGAACAATGAAAAAATTGTACTCTGGATATTCGGAAACCGATATAGTTGTGCATTCAATTCCTGAAGGTGCAGACCCAAGGGACTGGGTTCATAACATGTTTAAGCAATTTTTACAATTTGTTAACGAAAACCTGCTACAAAATTCGCCGGGGTGGTTGGGAATGTCCATAAGTGATGGTCAACACCCCGCTAGACCGTTTAACATGAGCGTTCGAAAATTTGACCAGGTAGACCCGGATGTTATTTTACGCTCCATTGAGCGAGTTATGCAAAGTAACAAAGACTTTTTAATGAAGGGACCGCTTAAAATAAATTGTATGTGGACGAAGGAAGTCCTGGGTTCGTGCTTTAAAGTGTGTAATGAATGCCAAACGAATAAAGGCATTATAGAAATACGAAATGCAGACAGAATGTGTCTGGCTAGAGCTATAGCAGTTTGCAAAGCTAAGATAGACCACGATGAAGCTTACAGAAGTATTCGTAGGAGGGAATATATGCAACTGGATAGAGCAAAAGCTTTGTGCGAGTCTATTGGGAAGGGAAATGAAGTATGTTCCCTAGATGATGTGAAAGCGTTTGAAGGCATCTTACCCGGGTATTGTATTACAGTATTTGGAGATCATACCGGTAAAAATGTTTTGTACAAACCAAATACGCTTACCGATAAATGTATTGATATCATGCACCACGAAGGTCACTTTAATGCTATTGTTCAATTGCACCAAGCCTTTAAATGTCGTTGGTACTGCAGATACTGTAATGTTCCATGTAAGGTGCGAAAGGAAAAACACAAGTGCGATAAAAAATGTACTAAGTGTCATCTTGACCGCCATTTTCAAATGCAAACATACGTGTCTTGCAATGCTTGTAACCGTCAGTTTAATGGACGCCAGTGCTTTGAAAATCACTTAAAGAAGGGAATTTTTTATGGGAAACAGTTTTCCGTATGTGATGTTGAGAAAGCCTGCTTAAATTGTGATAAACTGTATAGGACAAGAAACAGAAGAACACAGCACCAGTGCGGGGAGAAATATTGCAGTAATTGTAAGAATCATGTAGAGGGGAATCATTTATGCTACATTCAACCGTATAAGGCCTCTTTATCCAAGAAACCCTTTATATTTATGTTTATCGACTTCGAATGTACACAAGACACCGTGTATGAAGAAAATCCAGAAGTGCGTTTACATGAGCCCAATTTGTGTGTCTTGTATCAAGCATGTTCAAAATGTATAAACGAAAACACTGCTTACTGTACGCAATGCGGCATGAGGGAGTGGGTGTACGATAAGGATACGGTGAAAAATATTTTAGAGCATGCTACTCAAGCTAGATTTAAAACCTGGGATGTAGTAGTATTAGCCCATAATTTACGATCCTACGATGGACAATTTATTTTGAAGCATATGGTGGGCACTTTGAAATGGGAACCGGAACTTATCATGAATGGAAACCGAATTTATCGAATAAGGTACTTAAATGTAAAGTTCCTTGATACGCTAAATTTTATACCTATGGCCCTTTCGCGGTTCTCCAAAACCTTTCAACTTCAGGAGTGTAAGGGCTACTTTCCATATCTTTTTAACACTAGGGAAAATCAAAGATATATCGGTCCCATTCCGGATAAAAAATATTTTTCCCCCGACAATATGTTCGAATTCGAACGTAAACATTTCGAGGAGTGGCACTTAAAAATGGTAAATGATTCATACGTGTTCAACATGCAGGAGGAAATGGTGAAGTATTGCAAGTCCGACGTTCGCCTGTTATTTTTGGGAGCAACGAAATTTCGGAAAGAATTTATGGACGAGAATGACATCGATCCTTTCAGAGAATGTGTTACAATCGCTAATGCATGTATGAACGTGTACAGGAAAAGGTTTATGCCCGTTAACAAAATTCCCGTCATTCCACAAGGAGGGTATCGCCTAGGCGATACTCATTCTCGAATGGCTTGTATTTGGTTGGCGTGGTTGGAGCTGAAAAATCACATCATTATTCAGTATGCTTACAGGGGTAGAGAAATTAAAATTTTGGGACACAGGGTGGATGGTTACAGAGATGATCGATCGGTGTATTTTTTCCATGGTTGCTTTTTTCATGGATGCCAAAAGTGCTTCCCGAATCGTCATTCTAAAATATATGCTTCGGGCGATGAAACTCACGCCTCTAGATTGGAGGGAACCGAAAGAATAACTAAAAAAATGAGAGATGCAGGATATACGGTAACGGAAATGTGGGAGTGCGAATTTAAAGCGTTAATTCGGGAGAATAAAGATTTGGCAGCTCACGTTAACCATTTTTGCAAAGTTTTCCCCGAACCCCTAAACCCTAGGGATGCATTCTTTGGAGGCCGCACCAACTGTACCAAAGTGTATCGTGAAGTACAAGGGGAGGAGAAAATGTTTTATTATGACGTATGCAGCTTGTATCCCTACGTGAATAAGACGAAACCCTATCCGGTTGGTCATCCCAAAATTTACGTGGATAACTTCCCAAATATTCATGACGTTAAAGGAGGTTTGATAAAGTGTTCAATATTACCTCCTGAAAGTCTCTATCACCCCGTGCTGCCCTCAAGAATTAAGGGAAAGCTTATGTTCCCCCTCTGTCATACGTGTGCAGAGGAAGAGAGGCAAAACGAGTGCGAACACACAGACGAAGATAGATGTTTGACGGGCACCTGGATTATTGACGAAATTAAGGTTGCACTGCAGAAGGGGTACCAAATATTGTTCATTCACGAAATTTGGGAGTATGAAATGATTCGATACAATCCTAATTCTGGGGAGGAAGGTTTGTTTGAGGAGTATGTAAATACGTATTTAAAACAGAAAATTGAAGCCACAGGCTGGCCTTCCACGTGTACCACGGAAACACAAAGAAATGCATACATCGAAAACTTTTTTAAGAGGGAAGGTGTTCAACTGGACAAAAACAGAATCGAACACAATCCCGGAAAACGGGAGCTAGCCAAACTAATGTTAAATTCCTTTTGGGGAAAATATGGGCAGAGAGATAACCTCCCAACTTGCGAAGTAATTAAGGACCCCTCCCGCTTGCTAGAACTGTTAAACGATTCGGCGGTCGAAGTTCAATCCTTCATGCCTGCAACTGATGACATCATGTACGTGACGTGGAAGTATGACGAAAACGCCGGAAAAATCAACCTCACATCAAATGTTGTCATTGCAGCCTACACTACAGCGCATGCGCGTTTGGTGTTGTATTCTTATCTGGATCGTTTGGGAGAGCGCGTGTGTTACTTTGACACTGATTCCATCATCGCTACTTACTCACCTGGGGATTGGATACCTCAAACGGGTACGTATTTGGGCGACATGACTGACGAACTTGAAAAATTTGAGCCAGGAGCATATATAACGAGATTTTCTTCCTGCGGACCCAAAAGTTACAGTTATGAAGTGTGGTGCCCTAAAAACCAAAAAAAGCATGTGGTGTGCAAAATTAAAGGAATTACTTTAAATTCTGGAAATTTAAGAACCGTCAATGCCGCCGTTATGCAAGATATTGTTCTAAACGATTCCTCCAAAACCGTTACCTTACATGGAAAGCGAATTGCTCGAAAGAAACTATGGACCGTAACTACCGAACCCTATTCTAAAACATTTCGCATGGTAGTTAACAAGCGTGTCGTCCAGGCCAATTATGACTCCTACCCATATGGGTATAAAAGGATTCGAACCGAATAAGCGCCCTCATGACATGTTAGCTAAGAGGGAATTGGAAGAAGAGAACATCTTTTATCCGAAAAAAATGAAATTTGACTTTAACAAAATATCTGAGGCACTAGAGGAAGATGATGTTCCTATGTTTTATAACGAGCCCGAAATTCGGAAAGCATCCCGTCCTTTGGAGGAAGACGATGTTCCCATGTTTCGAAAAATGTTTAAGCCCAACGTAATTAAAGCCTCTAGAGCGTTGGAGGGAGCTGATGACCCCATTTTCAAAAAAAAATTTAAACCCGAAGTAATTAAAGCCTCGAGATCTTTGGAGATAGATGATGCGTCCATGTGTCGCAAAAAGTTTAAGCCCGAAATTGTAAAGGCATCTCGTCCCTTGGAGGAAGATGATGTTCCTACAAGCTTCAAAAAATTGAAATGCCAGTTGAATCCCCCGAGGTTGTCTCGTCTAGAAACGTGGAGAAGAAAGAAACCCATAAAAAAACCAATTGTTCCGTGGCATGCGCTGATTCCTGAACCGTTCATGAAACCCGTCAATTGGCACGCCCTGCTCCCAAAAAAGCGTGCCCTTACCGAACCTCTTGATGATTCACCAATGTTAAAATGGGCCATTACGGAGAAACCCAGACCCTATAGAAGAAACTCAAAAAAGAAACATTATGTACCGTGGCATGCTTTAATTCCTGGCGAAAGAATGAAACCGGTGAATTGGCATGCCCTTCTCCCGCGCAAACGGAATTCTGCAACTCAAATATTAGACCATTCGAATTCTAAGATGCGCGCCCTGGAACCCAAGACTCCTACAAAAAAGAATAAGAGATTGGCACGCAAAATTTCTAAAGTTAAAAACACATTCTTTTACAAAACCATTCCTCAACATGTTTTAAAAGGGAACGATGAAGTTATTTTAGATTCGGGGGTAAACTCAGCACATGAAGTTGAAATGAACGATGGTGAAGTCATCTTAAATTCGGAAAAAAAATTTAAGCGCGTGAACCCAGGACATGACGTGGAGATGAACGATGGTGAAGTCATTTTAGATTCGGGAAAAAAATTTAAGCGCGTGAACCCAGGACATGACGTGGAGATGAACGATGGTGAAGTCATTTTAGATTCGGGAAAAAAATTTAAGCGCGTGAACCCAGGACATGTGAAGGAGGGACATTCGGGAAAGGCAGAGGGTAACACGTATATTCCCAAATTTACCTTTCCAAGTACCATGCAGGTTGCTGGACCGTCCCGATCGGGTAAGTCTACCTTTGTAAAACGCTTAATTGCCAATTCCGAACAAATGTATGACAATCCAATAGGGAGAGTCGTTTGGTGTCACCCTCCCGAATATCCTCCAAACCTAGGGAACACTTTTAATCACTGCACGTTTAATGTATACACTCATGCAGGAATTCCACCCCTAGATTGCATAAAACCGCACGACCTTATAGTGGCAGATGACTTAATGCTAGAGGCCAACAATCCCGAAGTGTCAAATTTTTTCACTAAACATTCTCACCACCGCAATTTTGGCATCATTTACATCCTTCAGAATATATTTCCTCAAGGAAAACACTTTCGCACCATTTCCCTTAATGCCAATTACATCGTAGTGTTTAAGAACAACAGAGATAAAATGCAAATTGAACGATTGTTTCAGCAAATGGAACCTCGAAATTCAAAATTTTTATTAGAGGCTTTCCAAAAAGCAACTGAAAAGCCTCACGGATATCTGGTTCTAGACTGCTCTCAATACACTCCAGATAATTATAGATATCGAACAGGTATTCTTCCCGAGGAAACGCCTTCTTGCTTCGTTTCGGTATAAATACCCTTTATGAGAATTTTTTCTGTTCATTATGAAGGCTAAGATACGTAAGCTCACTTCTCCTCTCATTGCGAACGAGTGTGAAAATCTGGTGGCTCTGACCAAGGCGAAACTTAAACTTAGAAAAAAGCTTCTCAAGCACGCTAAACCTGAGACCATTAAGGCCATTTCGGAATGCATTCACAACGTTTGTAAAGGAAATGTGCGCATATCTCCCTCTTGTAAGAGCCGTTTAAAAAGGCACAAAACGTGCTGGAGACGTTTAGTTGACAAGAAGGTTCCGCTGCAGAAGAAGCGAAATATTCTCGTGCAAAAAGGTGGATTTTTACCGGCTTTCCTTCTTCCTGTACTGGGATCGATAGCCAGTGCTTTGGTTTCTAAATTTACCTAAAACATGAAGCATGCTAAGCAAATTGTCATGCTTCGATCCGAGCCGAAGAGCGCTAAACGCCTTCATGTCATCGATAAGGCCATTTCTAATATTTCCAACGATATTTCGCACATCATGGATGCCAAAATGTCTCCTGAAGATAAATGGAACATTGTCAAATATAAACTTGCTCATTATTACGATATGGTTTCTAAATTGAGACGTCCCGAGCTCGAGGACGATGGCGAGGAAGAAATGCTTTCTTTGAAGACCGAAGAACCTCAACAGTTAACAAAAATTGAACCGGGGACATCCAAAGAGAAAAAAATTAAAAAGGCTCGCACCATGACCCATATTTCCAGTCGTTACGGATTGCGTCCCCGAGCAGACCTGGAATGGGAGACGCTACCCTAGAACGCATCTACAACCAAATTGATCATTATGCGGGCTTGGGCACAACTGACAAACTGCGCAAAGCTACCGGTCTTTCCAAGTCTAGAATCGAAAATTTTCTTCAAACCAAGGAGAGTTACACGCTGCATAAACCTGTCAGAAAGCGTTATCCAACGAAACATTATGACGTCACAAATATAGATGACCTTTGGGAGGCTGATCTCAACGTCTTGGATTCCATAAAGGCTCACAACGCACCATATAAGTACATTTTAACAGTCATCGACGTTTTCTCAAAATATGCTTGGGCCCGACCCTTAGTAACTAAAACGGGCGAGGAACTCGTGAAAGCTTTTCGGGACATTTTTTCGAAAAACCGAAGAATCCCAAAAGTATTGCGAACGGATAAGGGAACAGAATTTAAAAACCGAACTTTTCAGCAATTTCTCAAAAAGCACAATGTTACCCATTTCACCACCAATAATAAGGTTAAAGCTGCCGTAGTAGAACGATTCAACAGAACCTTAAAAACCAAAATGTGGCGATATTTTACTCACAAAAACACGTATAAGTATGTGGACGTTTTACAAAAACTCTTGCAGTCATACAACAGTTCATATCATCGCTCAATTAAAATGGCTCCAAAAGACGTTTCAGAAGATAACATTCTTCAGGTTTACCATAACCTTTATAAACCTCCGTTCAAGTCTACTCATAAATTTAGGGTGGGAGATTACGTTCGGATATCAAAAGAGAAAATGGCCTTTGACAAGGGTTACGAACAAAATTGGACCGATGAAATTTTTCAAGTTTACAAGGTCATTCAAAGTTTGCCAACCGTTTACAAAATTCGCGATTTGTCTGGAGAACCTATAGAGGGATTCTTTTACACCCAAGAACTTCAACGCGTTAGGCTTCCCCTTTCTTACAAGGTAGATAAAGTTCTTAGATCCAGGGGTCGAGGTGCCAGAAAGGAGGTTTTTGTCAAATGGAAAGGTTATCCTGAAAAATTCAACTCGTGGGTAAAAGCTACCGATATATCGCAGATATGATTCGTAGAACCTCCTTCTCCATTACGCTTGCTAGCAATGCATCCATGGACCGCTTTTCAAACAACACTACTTCGCGCTTCTCCAATTGCTTACCCGAAAGATTGGTACTGGAGGGTGAGTGGGAGGTGGCGCTTACCAAATTGAGATACCCCCTCCGGTTTTATAACTTAAGTTCCAGCTCCACTCTCAGTGGCACTCTCAAGACCACGTATACCGACGGTTTCGGTGCCGCGTATTCCCCTTTTAACGTGAAACTTCCAAACGTTATTGAAAAGGACAGCGCGCAGCTTTTAACTCTTATTAACAAAAGCATTCGAAACCAAATTAATGTCCAACAATTCTTTTTTCACAAAGAAGGAAGAACAACCGTCAGCAGGGCCGCCGTCGAACAAAAAAAGGAAGCCGCCGAGAAGGGGGAAGCCGCCGAAAAGGGGGAAGCCGGCGAGAAGGGGGAAGCCGCCGAAAAGGGGGAAGCCGCCGAGAAGGGGGAAGCCTCAAACGTTCTTCCCCAAGAAATCGTTACCCCTCATCAATTGCTACCGGTTTCTTCTTCTTCGTCTGAAGCACCACCGCCAGCCTTTGATAAGTTGCCCCCGATGAACGATGAAAGAGTCATGAGCGATGAACCAGCCAAAAAGAAAACGAAAAGAACGAATGAAGAAGCTGGACCCAATTCCATTTCCCCTGCTAATGTTCAGAGACGCGTAGTAACTTCCATGATTCCATCGCCGATGCTTTGCAGAATGCTTGGATATTTACCTAATACGGATGTCGTGCGCTCTCCGAAATCCACCTACATGATAGATCCCTACATGGGTTTTCCTTACGAAGTATTCATCTACTGCGATATCGTTGTTCCCCAGCTCGTTGGAAACTCGTTCGTTCAAGTGATAGAGAGTACCGTCATCGAAGTCGAACCCGAGTCCTCTAAACGTCTGTCCATGGAGCAATCTTTCTTTCCCCAAAATTGGGTTCCTTTACTTCGCCAGGATTTTAACGTCATTTCAATAGATTTAAGGGATGGTTTTGGCAATCTAATTCCATTCGCCGACGGTTTTTCTTCTGCATTAGTTCTATCCTTTAGACCAAAACCATGAACTCCAACGACTCAATTTTCCTTCGCTATTACCTCAATCAGGCAGGCCACGGAGATCGCAATTTCAACCTTTACAGAGGCTCTCAATTTCAAAAGGGCAGCGGTCTATTCAGTGCTCTTGGAGGTTTGTTTAGAACACTGTTTCCCCTCATTAAAAGCGGTGCAAAAGTGGTGGGAAAAGAAGCTTTAAAAATGGGTTCCAACGTACTTGCCGATATTGCCACATCTTCTGCAACTCCTAAAGAAGCATTCAAAACCCGTCTAAGGGAAGCTGGATCCAATTTAAAGCGAAAAGCCGAAACTAAAATTGATTCAATGATGGGATCGGGAAGAAAGCGAAAAACCAAGAATATAAAACGAAAATCCAGCAACATAAAAAGAAAAACAAAAGGCAAGAAGAAACAGTCTAAACCCAGACGCGTTCAGCGGAAGGACATCTTTTCATCATGAGCGGAACGGTTTTTATGAACTCTGAATTAGACTTCTTTAAAGAACTTCCCGTTCAAACCAATATCGAAGAATCTCAAATTCTTCAAATTAATCCACAAAATGCCATCTCTAAGGATTCCCCCATTACATTTCACTATTCTTCCAATGCCGAAGATTATTTGGACCTATCTTACGTCGTTTTAGAAGTTTTTCTTCAAATTTTAAATGAAGACCACTCTAACCTTGCTGCTGACGAAAAAGTCACTCTCGTTAACAATCCTCTCAATGCTCTCTTTAGTCAGGTTAACGTATCTCTAAATAACGTTAATATTGCCTTGCCTCAGCAAGGTTACCCTTACAGAACCTATCTTGAAACTCTTCTCAACTATTCCTCCGACGTTATGAATAACCGCTTGCAAATGTCCCTATGGTACAAAGACACCGCTGGAAAATTTGACGATTTTGACAATAATCTTGGTCTCAAGCAGCGTTTTCAATTCACCAAACAAAGCAATTCCTTTCAACTCATGGGATGCTTATCCCACGGTTTCTTTAATCAAGATTTGCTTCTGCTCAATAACGTTGATCTGTCAATCACTCTCACTCCATCTCCTCCTCAGTTTCATCTCATAGCCGCAAATTCCTCGTTTAAGGGATACACAAAAATTCTTGGCGCTCATCTTTATCTTAAGAGAGCCCGCCCCACTCCATCCATAAAGACGGCACATCAGGGAGCCCTCGCTAAAGCAAACGTCATCATGCCTTTCAAGGACGTAGATTATCAAACTCTCAGCTTAGCTTCCGGAATTACCTCGGCTTCTTTCCCTAACGTTCTCGTCGGAAAGGTACCCAGGCGCATCACGTTGGCAATGACAACGGATAAGGCTCACTCTGGGGATATCACTAAGAATCCTTTCAACTTTCAACACTTTAACCTCTCCTCTCTGCAACTAACGGTCAACAACCGTCCCGTTCCCTCCCCTGCCGTCGTTCTCAACTTTGAAAAAGATTTCTTTCTCCAAGGTTATCAAACCCTCCTTCTTGCGCTAGCCAAAGTTTTCAATAACAAGGGCATTAATATATCCAGGTCCGAATATCCCCACGGATACACAATCTTCTCATTTGATCTCACGGCTGACATGTCCGCAGATAGAAATTACATTTCCGGCCTTCATCACGGTAATGTCGGTATAAATCTTGAATTTCTGCGTCCTTTAGCTGAACCCGTCTGCCTTCACGTCATCTCAGAAATTTACAGATCCGTTCAAATCGATTTCAACCGATCCATTCTCGTAACATGAACACCCATCAAATTTACTCATGCCTGCGCAAATTCAAACCTTTCATTGGTGTTTTCCCTTCAGATAAAATTCCTAACCCCTTGCTACTTCCACCACCTCCCATCGCTTTAGTCATTAACACCGATCCGAGCTCTAAACCAGGAAAACATTGGGTCTGCATCTTCGTTTCAAAAAATGGTTATGGGGAATATTTTGACAGTTTCGCCTTTCCTCCTCTTCTTCCTTCCATTCTTCATTTTCTCGATGGGTATTGCGGTCCTAATTGGAAGTACAATACGCAACGCTTGCAAGGAAACTATTCCTCTACTTGCGGACATTACGTAATAGCATTCCTTACCTACCGATGTTGCCATTTTTATCCGTTTTTCTTCTTTTCCAAATTCAAATTTACCGATTATCATTACAACGATAAACTCATTTCTAAAACTCATCGCGTTCGGTGCTCTTCTTCCTCCTCCGCACAAATATGTAGATCCCTTGTATCCTCGTCAGTCGTCGTCTAGCCTTCAAACATGTAAGTACTCTCCGTTTTTTTCCTTCATCTGCTTCTCTCTTCTTAACATTCGACATTTACCTATTATTCTTCTTGTTGCAGGGCTCCCGTGCACTTCCTCAACGAGTCTCGTTCTAAGTGCATCTCGTTCTCCTCTACGGAAATTACCATCTCAAGGTGCATCAAACCTGCATCTGTAACCTTCTCGTCCGACTTGTGGATTCGTTTCGTCAATGAACTTGGACCAAAAATTGAAACGCATTTCAATTCTAAGCTTCCATCTTCAAAAAATAGCATCTCCGAATCCATCACCGTTCACCTCAAGCATCTATTTGGAAATCCCGCTATTGTGTTCAAGCCTGCCGGATTTTCCATAAACAAACAGGAATGGACAAGAATCAACCAGCTCTATCAGGAATGGAACAACAACCAACAATCACCATCATAAGACCCTTTTGCTTCGATTTCACCGGCATCTCCCCTTTATCGCTTGATGTATGCTACCAAGTTGAAGCTGACCTTCTACGTCATTATCTACGTCATCGTGTTCGACCAATCCATCTCAGTGCACAATTTGAAACCTTCTCCTTCCACCGGGGAAACCCGTTCCTCTAACCTCCTTCACTTCGTTTCCTACCGTCGTACAGTCAACATGATGCGCAGTGTGCTCCGGGATCTCTCCAACAGAGGACAGACTCCTCACATCATTGGCGTTAAGGACCTTCAGCGCAACATTCCTTATACCGTTGTCGGCGCCCGGACTATGAGTACTCAATTTGGCTGGAAAACAGTTCTCAGGATTCAGGACGGTAGAGAGGTCTTCCTACCTTCGGCCTACGGTGACCTTACCGACGACGCCATTGGCCAACTCAACCAGTCTCCTTTTCTCATCACCTACAAAGGCATCGAACTTATTCCAAACACCAACGAATACAGAAAGCACATACTCACCTTCAGCGAAATTCCTATTACGCAATGACGTGCACCACGGATTTCTTCGATATCGGTAAGTACATAAGTAATTTCATCTTGTCTTGTTTTATTCTTCTCTCCCCTAAACTTTCTGTTTCTCATTCGTCTTACTTTTTTTCAGGGCATAACCTCATGGCCTGCATCAAGTTCTCCATCTTTGAACAAGTGGATGACCTTGGTAACTTCGTCTTGCCTTTCCAGTTAATTTCCACCAACGTTGATCGATTTGGAGACTGCAAAATTGTCACCGTCCAGCTCAACGTTCAAAACGCCGCCATCGTCAACATCCAGTTCGTCACTTCAAAAATATTTCCGGAGCGAGACACTGACTCAAAATATTATCTGTCCTTCGCCGAACAAACCATACCTTCCTCAAACTGTACGTCATTTCTCACCCCTATTTGCCTACCCTCTTCTCAACCTCACCTCAACTTCTCTCACATCAATTTCAAATGTGTCACTGAAGAAGATAACCAGGATCCATGTATTACCACTTTCAAAATTGTATTTGTGAAATAAATTGTATCCATATTCTCAATAAAGAAAATTAAAAAAAAGCATATACTTCTTTTCATTTCATTGTATCCCTCCGCATCACATATCCCTCCGCATCCCACCTCCTCTCTTTCACTTCGCCGCCAGCCGTCGGGAGAGGAGGGTGTGAGTGGGTGATGCAGTAAGTGAAAGGTGTGTGTGGGTGATGCAGTGAGTGGGTGATGCAGTGAGTGGTGGGCGCGCGGGCACGGGGGCGCTGGGGGTGCGCGGGGGCGCTGGGGGTGCACGGGGGCGCTGGGGGTGCACGGGGGAGCTGGGGGTGCACGGGGGCGCTGGGGGTGCACGGGGGCGGGCGCGGGCGGGCGGGCGGCGCGTGGGGAGCCTGACCTACGATCAACCTCAAAGTCGACTGGTCTAACTCGGACCTAAAAAGTGGTCCAACTCGGCACAAGTCCGTGTGACCACTGGTCTAACTCGGTTGGTCCAAGTCAACTTCCGGTTTGGTCTAACTCGGTTGGTCCAAGTCGACTTCCGGTTTGGTCTAGGTCAGGCCCCTACTACTTCCGTGCTTCAAATCCAGACATTGAATATTCCATTCTGGCTCCACCTATCAAATATCTAGATCATTTGAATTTGTACATATTTATATAAAAAGTGGCCATGTCTATGCAGATAATTTAAATACTTCAAAGTACCACAAATAACCTTTTGTGGAATCAAAGGGAAATGTAATTAGGGCCCGGAAGTTTAGTCAAAAAATTGCAACAGGCTAATAGTGACGATGTTATACGCCACCTGTGTCTCCTAAGCATACGAGAGTGGGTTGAATGCCATGGGTAGTTGCGCACGTACTCATACAACCAAGTTCAGGGGCAACGGTAATCTATCAGAAATAGTCGCACGACGGACACAGTGCCATAGGATATACTGCACATTTGTTCATAAATTACACAAAACAAATTTATCTTTTATAGATATTTGAATATAAACAATTTATTAATATTTAAAATCTTCACATTAAATGAAACGCTAATTCGTTGTGACAGTACTACATTTTGCCTCGATGTACTCAGTGTACCAACAATGACATGTTCTGTTGCCGCAAATGCAGTTTCCAATATTACTATATCTTCTAGCACAGCTTTAGGTACACCTTGCGTATTGTGGACTGAGATATCAATATTTTTCCTATATATTTTTCTAAAAGCTGCTAGTAATAACCAGGAGGGGAATGTTTGCTCTCACCATCTCACCACTATCATTTTATAGATCATGAGAGAAACTACTTTGTCTGTCCTCATTAACGTTAGACGCTGAAGGCACATTTTCCTCTCTTTCTTGGTTTATCAACAGCACCAGTTCATGACTAACTCAGTTGACGATCTATATACCTCGTGCACAACTAACTTCAAGATTTTTTTTATTAAATTTCCGGGCCCTAGTTATCACATATGTAACCTTCTTCCCCAAATAAAAACCTTGCCATTTTTAATTTTGGAAGAAGGACTTTTGCAATAAAGTTTCAAATTGTATACTCTGATATTCACGTTGAACGAAGGAAATTAGCAATCTTTAAATGTGTATGAGCATTTTCCTAAAGCTAACCAATTTTTAACATTTAAGAAATATTCATATATAATATACGTCCAAGAATATACAGTTTTATAGCTGAACGAATGAAGGAAAAGTCGTTTTAAATTCATTTTTCATTTCTTATTTCATTTTTCATTTTTTTCTGAATTTAAAGTGCGCCTGCGACATACATGCGTGCATACATACATGCAGTCACAGATTGAAAGTTACTTTATCGCCTAATTACTATATTTTTACTATATTTTATAACTCTGGGATAGGTTAGGTTCGGTTCGGTTGCGTGAGGTACACGCTTCGATTTCCTTTCCACTTAGCTTGGGCTTTTCGTTGATTTCCCTGGTTAATAATCGATTATTAAGTTAGTTTTTCATCTACCTTGGTTTCTGAACTTCTTTCTCAGCTAGCTATACTTCATTTTTCCTAAGCTGCGTGTTACATGGCAGTACCGGACAGATGGCGCGGACACTTACTCTTAAGTGCTGGATTTCTTCTCCAGGACACTAGAACACTGTTTGGTAGACGGTCTTCAACACCCTCTCTAGGCGGCACCAGCAGAAGGACAAGTTTCTGGACCTAGAAGTGTTAGACATTTTCGCGTACTTCTGTGATCTGTCGGGATTCGACCTGCTGCCCCTGTGATTATCTCAACTCATTCCTTACCTACAGAAGGTGGCAGCCACAATATATCTACGTAGGTTGAGGTTTGCGAGGTGTCCAACTAGATTATATAATTTAAATTAAAGTAGGGATAGTTTATTATTGAGTTTTGTAGTAGGAATTTCCACCACTCTCATGCTCAATGTGAGTGAATGAGTCTTGCACCATTTTTATCTGTCAAAACAACTGACTCTTTCACAAGAAGGTAAAGGTGAATTATTTCTGTTTTTTTATGTTCAAAACATTTTATTTAAATTTTGAAAAAGTACAGAAATAAAAATGTGTTTAAGAAAACTGTGAAACAATGTTCCCAATATGTATCTCCAAATTATCAAAATAAGAATTTCTTGAAATCTATCCCAACCAAAAGAGCGCAACAAGTGTACGCATAACCCTTTCATAAAGTTCTAGATGAGCTCACACATGACTTTCTCTACTCACTGCTATACAAATAGTTCCTAAAACACTTGTTCTACGATCCATATCAGTTAATTTTAATGTTTTAGTACATATTTACTTAGAGTCACTATGAGAATACCGTAGTATTAAGATCTGGTCGCTACCTAATAACTTTGTAATTACATTATCTTTCAATAGCCAGGGTATAAAATAGCAAATAACGATTTTATATTGGAAACTTTTAACTAATGAAGAAAATATACCCAAAATAGTTTTCAATAGTTGTCATCCAGGCTTTTTTGCCGTGGTCGATTGGCTGAAATGGCACTTAACGTTTCGCCCGTCTCACCGCAGGGCATCTTCAGAAGTTGATGACTCAGGCAGGGTTGCTTCAAAGTAGTTTTATCCATCAGAAGAAATGGTACGAATTGTGTGCTTAAATGGTACCCACACTTATAAATTGCCAGTTATACAAAACTGACATTGGAAAAGGGCCTCTTAGATGCTATTTTTGGAATTTTGCATCATACAAAATTTCTGAATATTTTGTGTATCCACTTGTAATGATATTTTGAGTTACACTATCTTAAGTAATAAAAACGAATTTTTAAAAACTCAACGTTTTCTAAATCTTTCCTTTGTTGTGAGGAAGTTTCTTGTAAATTATCCTTTCATCTCCTTGTAAAGTAATAAGCTTAAATACCAAATTTGGCCGTAAATAGATTGTCCTTTTGATGTAGCATTCAAGACACGCATTCAAATGGACGTTATCCTAAAATGCTTGTTTTGGGGATTCAAGAGGCCTCAAAATTTGATTTTATTGTAACCTCTGCTTCCAATCTTTTGATAGATGCAACCGTTTAAATTTGGGGTAGAGAAAGTACAATGCCCGCCTCATTAGCGTAGATGGTAGCGTATCTGCCTCACGTTAAAGAGTTCCCGAGTTCAAGTCTCGGTCAGGGTGAGTTACTTGGATAAGGTTTCTCCCGGAGTTTTCCCTTAACCTGTAAGACGAATGTCGGGTATCTCTAAGCTCTATAGACCCTGAGCACATTTGAGCATCTTTTCACCCATTCTGTTCATCGTCCAAGGAAACGTTGGAGGACATACATTACAAAAAAAAAAAAAAAAGAGTGGGAAAGTTGATTTCAAGTCGTATAACAATGATGTGATTATGATAATCTGTCGATATCTCACAGCTACTAATACCTGGCTTCAATAATGAAATCAGTTATGTTTTACAAACAGGTAGGGTAATATATTTTGTTATTAAAATAAATTAACTATTGGGGTAGGTATAGGCTAGGCACTTTTTTTTTTTTTGGTATCCCATTAACATGCGTCCGATTGTAAAGGAGTCTATCATTGGCTAAACAGCTTCTGGTTTTAATATTTATTAATTAAGAGATGATTTACGCAGTCCCTTCCAACTGTTGAAATACTTTTATCTCGCATTATTTCTCAGTGGTGTAACAATATACAGGATAGTACATGTTAATAATAGAAATGTGATATTTTAGGAAGTAAATCGTCAGGTACACCAAAACATGTAACGCTACACCAAACTCTCTGTTTATCCTTATACCTAAACCTGTCATAATTAACCCATTTACATTTTAAAGTAAAAATATTATTTGTTTATTCGAATACTTTCTGAAATATATGTATCTTTAAAAGTTCCATAGAAAGAATAACACACCTTTGAGCAACCTCATGTGACGCTACATGTATTCCAATATTATTTTCTTCCATGTTCTTTAAGAGAGGTGATATGAATTTTTCTCTCAGCTCTTTTAACGGCTGCCCTTACTTCCTTGAACGTTAAACTTATTGCAAGAATCCGCTGAAAATCTTATTCTATTATAAATGCATGCAGGAAAGAAGTTATAAGTAGAACTTTGGTTAACGAACAGCGGTTTTGCATAACCCTGCTTACCGGAAAGAGTGGAAGAAGGAAAACAAATGATTTTCCTACGTCTGCGTTGGCAGCGTTGCTATGAAATAATTTTCAGCCCTAAGTTATTTCCACCTTTAGTACACTTTTAACTTGCTTGCAGCTAAGACCTCACTACTGTATCTCGCCTTCCCAAAAATAAGTAAATAAATATTAATTATTGCATATACATTGTTATGAAGCTCACAGCTGCTTCAATTCTGGTGTTAGTGTGGTATATTAGTGATTAGGAGAACAATGGACAGAAAGCGAGTTGTAATAAGCATAAGCATTAACTCTAAGCCTTTAGACAGTTGTTGAATATAGGCTCACCATGTTACGACATGTCACAGGAGGTTATGGCACCAGCGTATCTATAGCATTTAATGAATATATAGAAAGTATAGTGCTCAACTCCACGAATTTGAAGCAGTTGCGAGGGAAGCTGATAGTCATAGAGTTATAGTGGGATAGGGATTTAGGGTATTAAAGGAGTCAAATCTAGAAACTGTCGTTCGTACCTTAATCCAAATATTGAGCTGCAACACTGTCAACAACCAAGACAAGTTTTTCCTAGATTTCTCGTGTTTTCTACACAAGATGGTGAATCAGTTCCAACAGATATAATAGTTATCAGACGTGCGCGAAGAAAGATCAGGAAAAATGTTATTTTGAGTGTTCGTAAATACTATAATGCATATTTTATATATTATAATATACAGCAGTAATTTAAATAAAATATTTTGACATACCTTTCAATAATATTATGGAAATTAATTGTACTGTCACACTGGCCGTGTGTAGGCCAGTTATGTTTATTTCATTAAAGAAAATTATATAATCTATAAGAGATAAGTAAACAGAAAATTTAAACACAATATTATTGAAAATGCAAAGGGAGAGTCAGACTGAAAAATTCAATGCTATAGCCGGGATTTGAACCACGGATCTTCTGGTTGCCGTCCAGCCGCTCTAACCCTTGAGCTACTATGGCCAACGTGCCGACATGGCATTAAATTCTCCAACTGACTCAATTAATTAATTTACCTAATAGTGGTTAACTATAAAGCCCGGGCCTCAAAATACTTACATGTAAGTCGTCATTAAGGTAGTTGTCTCATGTATTTATGAGAAATCTAAGTGGTTTACTGGGAAAAAGACGAGTCAGTTGGAGAATTTACTGTCATATTGGGTACGTCGGCCATAATAGCTCAATGGATACAGTGGCTGGACGGCAACCAGAAGATCTGTGGTTTAAATACCGACTATGGCATTAATTTTTTCAGGCTGACTCTACCTTTCCATTTTCAATAATATTATGTTTCAATTTTCTGTTTGCTTATGTATTATAGATTTTATCATTTTCTTTAATTAAATAAACATTATAGTACTGAATAAAGTAAATGCCCCTTTATACTAGAATTATGAATTAATGTAACTTCAGTGTCTGTGTATAAGTGAAAACTAAAGTTATGTATATTTTATTCATTTTGTGGACCATCCTGTAACGATTTTTAACTAGCAAACTTTTAATTTAGATTGTTCCTTTCTGTTGTCAATCATATAAGTATATCAGATCGTACTTACCGCTTTTGCTGCCGCATGTCGATGTTGCCTGCTGGATATTTAAATGTCAAGCTCAAATATTTCGGTAGTGGTGACAAGTGCCAGTCGGATACGTATGGTAAGTTAGCTTTTAGAAAAAAAGAACCATGACAAATGTAATTTTAGGGAAAAATTATAAATGTAAAAATTAACTTTTCATTAGTTAATTTCTGTTGAATAGTCTATTAACTAACAGAATCATCACATACTATATACATATCTAGGGCATGTTTAAGGGGAGCCGGAACAGCCTCTCACCAATGTTAAAATGAGAGTTTTCTGGTGCGCTTAGCTCATGAACCACTGAACGCATCAATTTGAAATTTTAATTGTTATTTTATAATATTTTCCCAATTCATTAAAACAATAGACCTTATTTTAGAGTTATAATAAAGGATTTAAGATTTTTTAAATAAATGTCTTGAATTTACTTCTAAAAATATTCAAGATATATTTTTTAAATTGAAATTTTCACATATCTTTCTACAAGTACCTTTAACAACATTTTAAGTATATCTTTAATTCCAGAACAAAATGTAGACTTGTAGCTGCAGTAGTGTTATAGATGAGCGCACCCAAAGTTAAAAAAAGAATCAAAAAGAGAAAACAGCATTTAATTTTTGCGTTGTTGGAACCACACCTCAGAATTTCCGCAGATCCATAGTCTGCATCTTTTTCATCAGCAGCATCCTTCCTCTTTCGTTTTTCGTCCTCCTCTTCTTCCTAGACGCCGTTGTCATTTGCTCTATGGCATTATTAATTATGTTCTTAAATTTGCAGCGGGGACGGGGGCTGGTAAATTGAAGAGCAGACAATATCTTACCTGCCACAAATCCCTTCTCAATGCTTATCAAGCCAAAAGCAAACCTTGCATTTACTTCTGCAACACTTTCTATAGTTCTGGATGTTTCAAACGTATATTATTCATTACACTTTTCTTCAACTGACTGATTATGTAGCTAACAATCAATTTATTTCCTTGGTGACCTCTGATATGACAACAATTTTTATTTTCACAAAACTTACACTGTACAAAGTTTCTATATCTACTAACTGAAAAGTTGTTGACTTAATATCATTATTTACTGTAGTTAAATTGTCATCACTGCCATTACACAATGAAGGAACCATTTTTTTCCTTGAAGGACAAATTCTCACATCATATTCATCGCCAATGTTTGAGGTTGGGTTTGACAAAGTCAATATATTGTCTTGTATTACCACTTTCTTCCATTTTAGGGGGTTCAACTCTTTTATTACGTAATCGGAATTACTTAAACTGTTCATACTGGTTCCCATACCGATTTCTTACACCAAATTTATTGCTTCTTCCCATCTTGAAAACAGTCCTAGTAATTCAAAACATATGCAAGCAAAGCATGGAAGAATTAACATCAGATGCACAGATTAATATTAATAGAAAAGAAACGGCTTCGTTTCCTAATAAGGGTGTGCTTAACCGAGGAGAGAACACAGTTACAAATGGCCAATAGGGGGCGTGGCACACTGTGCAGTCTTTTAAAAATGGGTATATTAAGGACTTCTAAAGCTATGGGATAGGAAACTAAATATCGTTATCTGCTTCTACAATCATCAGGAAAGATTGTGGCAATAACGCATTTTGTGAAATTTCACCCCAAAATGCCGTTCTGGCTCCCCTGAGCAATGAAATGTTACATATGTATACATTTTGAAATAACACGAATGATATTGTTGCATACCAGGGTTGTAAGGTTGGTTGAAAGACTTACAAACCTAATCTACAACTGGGGGTGTAGCTATTGGGATGGTAAGGTAAAGAAAACATAAAATATCAATCTAAACCGACTAACTCTATTTTAAGAAACCTAGTAATTATACAGAGTATCCCCTGAGTCTAGAAGAGACCAGGGGTGCTTTGGTAATACTTTGTATCATAATAATTTAATATAATCTTATCGTTGGTGATGTGTTGGTTGTATAGCTGGGCTTGTCCAAAGATGTATAATCTGCTGAGTCCGGCAGGGGTTATGGTATTCGTAGAAACACTGTCAGATAAACTTCTGTTACCTCTCACAGGGACTGACATAAAGTCTCCTCTGACATCCCTGCGACGTTTCACACCGAGGGCTAACTCTACCAGGCTTAAATAGGGGTTCTACAAAAAGTCAATTCAGCGATTTCCACTAACTATTAATTTTGCATCATACCGTTTGCATCATTGCGAGAATGTTTAAGCCTGTACTGACCTATCATTTCTTCTGGTCAGCAGAATCAGTCTGGGTCACGTGTGGATAATTTCCTTATGCCAACAGACTGCCAGTCAGCGGAATTTACGTTTGACATACATTCCTGTTAGAATCAATACATGTTACAGAATACCGAAATTTCCAAATCTAGCTCAGCCTATACACGCAACACATCCCCTTCGCCTAGATTTTGCTGCCCTCAGCAAATCCAAACGACTGGTAATAAAATTTCTAAATACATAAAATAATAATTTACACTTACATAGGCGATAGAGGACACAAACATTTACATTTACATAATTTTTTTTTTGAAAATCATAAGTGTAACACCTGAAAAAGAAAATAAGAGGACAGGAAGATGGGAATGAGTTGATGCGGGTTGGTTTCGAAGTATCCCACGCTGAATGAAGTCCATAGTTCCATAGAAACACACTGCTCCACCACTGAGTTTATAGTTTTGGGAGACACTTCACAATACTTGGTCACTGAAGGGTTGTAATTACTTCTTTAAGTTTGTCTAACAAGGCCCTAGCTGTCACAAGTAATGTAAACTTCAAAGAGAAAAGAGTTTAATGTGCTTCCTGCTCCAGTTTAATAGTCTGTACTTAGTCTTTTAAAACAGGGAAGCTGATGAAGAACCTCGGTTGTGGCTTGCTGTTTATATGATATCGTGTTCAAGCGTACGGTGCTCCTTGGTATTGCTTGGAAAAGTCTGTACTGAAGAGCCGATGAAAAGTTCGAAAGTGGAGTTTATGGTTTTTTGAATAGTCCGCTTAGCTTACACTCGCCTACCTGAGCTGGGTCTGAGTTCTTGCAGGTGAGAACACGAAAGAGTGACTTATAAGTTATTGTATTTGAGCCACTGTAAAGGTTTGCTGGGTAGAGTTGCTTTGGCTTTTACCCAGTGTTTCACAGCAAAAGCCACGAGTCTATGAATTTGAGGAGGTCCTCTGGAAAAATTAAGTGCCTTTCCAGACGCGAGTATTCTTGAGTGCCACTCCTGATGTGATACTTGGTCATCTGGGGTGCTTTGGTTCTCCCAGGAAAGAGTAACTGCTAGGGACCCTGGTGTCTCCTCTGCTTTCTCCTTATGGTGGTGGTGTTACCTGATGCATCGACGTGTTTGTCCATCCATGCCGCAATAGAAAAACAAATGATCCAGAGTTAGGATTGATGCACAAAAATATTTCTATGGGTTGAGGATGGGTTAAAGTTCACGGGAATGTAATTAAATGAAAGGGATTTTCAGGTATCACATTACCAAATGAATATTTCTTATATCTATTTACAAATTATGGTTATATATAATTAACATAAATGGAACATGTAAGGAATTTATGTGGAACCATTTTTAGAGGTAGAAGGAAAAAAATTGGTTAAAGTTTATAGAGTAAACAAAAATGAAATTTTATGTTTGCCTTATGGCTGAATAACATAAGTAAATAACCTATGGAAACTGCATAGATGTTCTACTTAAGTATGGTTGCTCACACATTAGTGATAAACTTGCAATAAATTACAAGTATTCTTCATAAAACTATTATACAATTGAATTATACATAATTAGTAGCATTTTTGATAACAATTTAGCTAAAGAAAAATGAAGGTCATTTAATGAGTAGTACTTGTTATAAATTATAGGGCATTATTTACAAAAATCATGTCTAATGACTTGCCATAATAGCATCTATATACTGGATTAGACCTACGCCTACCAAATGTCTACTGTTGTCATAAAATCAGTCAAATATCAGAGTTAACCATGTCTTTCTATTTTGTTATAATAAATCTTGATGCTACTGAAAAAAAGTGTTTCTAGAGTTACATAATATACCTTCATAATACATGGTAATTGAAGTCACATTGATACAATCATCTTACAATCTATGAGGATATCCTATGACTTTATCTTTTTACATAAATATAGCAAAAGTAACTCTGACATTTGCTGGTTTAGCACCGATTGTTTAAACAAGAGGTATAATGTTTCTTTTCTTCTTTTCGCAAAAAAGTGTGATCAAAGATATCGATAAACAATATCGATCTTATTATCTGGAGATATGATGTACTCTACTGTCACTGGATGTTAAAACAAGTGTTAAATTACAGTGCATTTGGTTGTCTTATAAATGAAATGTTGAGTGACAATAATTAAGTCTTCTCTTGTTTATTAATCCCTAACAAATTTAGGCATGCTTTTATAGCATGGTAATTATGAGTAATAGCAAAAGAAGGGAGGGGGGTTGTAGGTTGTAGATCTCATCTTGCTGTGACCTGTAAACAGAACTTGATATAACGATCAGTTTAATCTTGGTCACTGGTCATGTCTCAGATCCATAATGAATATTGTCAAAGGATGTATTTGAGTTATGTGCTGGCCACTGAATCAAAAGTTCAATAAATGATAGAGAAACTGACTGGTGTAAGAGGAAGTACCCTTAGAATAGCATACCACGATAATTACATCAAGTTGATCAGTCTGCTTTGATAGACAATAAATATAAGTCATGGGTTTCTTTATCAATTCTTAAAGGTGAATTGGGGAAACATAGCTGAATTCTATGACTTAAAACCTTAGGTAACACCTTAGTTAAAAAAATCTGTGCCTTTCTTTTTGTTTATTTTGCTTTCAATCATTTTCCTTGCTAGTGAATCATCATTGTTAATACAATTATTTATTATATATTAGGATTTGTGTTGATTTATTCTCTTTCATACTAGCATCATTCTTCACTGTAAGCTGATTGAGGGACGTCTCCCCCACAGCAAAAACTTCACATTCACGCTGCGCAGCTCTCATTCATACTGAAACATTAATGCTACTTTGTCTTCACAACTTCTTTATTTACACTGATCAGTAATTATATAGCTTTAACTTAGCAATATTTATAGGGAAATCACTCTCGCGAAAAAAATCCCTTTTATAACAGCTTTATCTATATCAAATCACCATGAGAGGTATACACAACCAAAGGTCTCGCGAACACCAAAGGATGTACCCTCTGTCGCTCATACACAAAAAGCTCTTATAGCTTGAAAGCTTGAAACTTGAAGATACCATGGTATATGCATACATATCCACTAAAACTGTCTCCGAAAATCTTGCGATGTATTCGAAACAGAACACATTACTAATAGAATCTATAAACACTTAAAAATAGCCTCTAAGAATGCCTCGCGGTTGTTCTTAAGGTCAAAGGGTACTACAAGCATACATTATCTTCACAAATCCTAAGCATTTGGTTACAACGATCATAACTTATAACTTTTAAGCACAGAGAATATAAGGTCACATTGAAATGATTTATAATAAAAAAGGTGTACCACTGGTGTGTTTTTAAAAGCATGGAGGGGGGATAAAATAAGACAAAAGGGTTATTATTTATGATGGTGATAGCAAAGATTAGCGTATTAAAGCTTGAAGTTGGATTTTGAATTTTTATTAAGACTATAATAAGAAAGGTTATAATTTTATAACATTCTTAGCAGCGAAGAAATTCGTACCGTGTGCAAAGGATATTTTACTTGTCACAAGTGTGATTTTTGCTGTTTCATATGTAATCTGACTCGCTATGTCAGCGGTTTCAAAGCCTACTGTGGCGGAAGTTTTTCCGGTAAGAACAAAAGGTTTCTGTACGTTATTGCTGGCTAAGCGCGCTTTTGGGAAACGTGTTGATCATGTCTTCGAAGACTGAAGTAAAGTCGAGTTTCCTAGGAGACAAATGTGTTATTTGGAAGGAAATGCGTGTTAGTTGTGGGGTAAAAATTATTATTGTTTGGATATAGTGAAAGTTAGCTCAAGCAAAAGGTAGAAGTGTATAATCGAAATAAAAAGGTGTTCGGAAAACGTATGAAGGTGCGGTTTATAAATAGATTAGATGTTAGCCGCTTGAAAGGTGAGTAAAACAAATTGAAACAAATATATAATTTGCACTGAGGTTTCAAATTGAAACAGAATCGTCACTAATTAATTAAGTGTGATTTAGAGAAGGTTAAATATTATTTTGGGTTTGGAGGGATTATATTAGCAAAAACAAGCAATATAATATGCTAAATACGGAGTATTAAATTGTTTGTAGCGAAATTAAAATTTTGAAGCCGGGTGTGTCATCATCGGTGACTTTATGAACTTCGCATATTCATGAACAGTGTTTAATATTACCTAACTAGCTGTACATACGGAGACGTAAGAAGAGAGTCATTGTTTACTTAAAATTGGGATGAACATTGGATTGAAAGGAAATTATGTTAACTTCACATGTAATTGTAATTTGAAAATTTTATCATGAAGGCTTAAAGTTGGTGTTATTAAAATAATACATTTAGAGTTGAGGATTTTTAGAACTGGAAAGAAACTTGAAAATAATCTAGTGTTGTCTCTAGGAGTTATAATTAATAATCTTTAATCGTAGTACAAATATGGCTAAAATTAGTGAGGTTATTATTTTAATTTGATCATGCTTGGATTGTTTGTTTCTTCGGTTATTGGTTCGCGTCAATGTTTTAGTAAGGGTTATGAAGTGTGTGTATGTGCCTTTGTTTTCCAGGATATATTTTAAGCACAAAAAGTTATGTGGATTGTTAGGAATTTAAGGAATTCAGATTAATAATAAGATCATTTTATTGAATGAGAATTCATATAAAATATTGCAAAAGTAGTGGAAAGCCATATTCGATTTGTTGTGGTAACCTATTTGGGAGAAAGAACAACAAAGAAAAAAAACATTTGAACACATGGGAGGGGAGTAAGATAGAGATAGACAGACCTGAAAACATTTGTCTGTTTCTTTTTTTGTTTTCTCGGTTTGCTTCCATTCTTAATCACATAGGGTGTAATACTGCGTGCTCAATCTTAAAGTAATTGTAATGAAATTGTGACAGGTACTCTATAAATGAATATATCAATACATTATTAAGGTGCATAATAGGGGTGTAGTCTTGATACGTGTATGATACTATCATATTTCTTTCGTCCAGTAACATTTTTAATGCGGTAGTTTACGGGACTTGTTTGTTCCACAATGCAAAATGGCCCATGATACCGATGAAGCAATTTGGTCGTTTTGCCTTTCATTCTCGTTGGGGTGAATACTTTCAATAATTGTCCGGGTTGAAATTTAATGGTGCGTCTTTTCCTGTCAAATATTTTTTGTACTTAATTTGTTTTTGCCTGATCCTTTCCTTAGCTAGTTCACGAGCTATCTGAATGTGCTTTTGTGTAGCTTGGACAAAGGGGTTGTCCATGGTGTATTTTAGTTGAACTTCGTTGGGAAGGGTGGGATTGCGACCATACAAGAGGAAGAAGGGTGATTTTCCTGTAGTTTTTGTTTACTCCTATTATAGGCAAAAATGACATGCGGGAGTGCGGTGTCCCAATCCCGTTGATCAGTTGACACGTAATGTGATAGCATATTGATTACAGTCTGGTTAGTCCGTTGCAGGCTGGCTGATAAGCTGTGGTAAATGACGGGTGCACGCCCAGGCTCTTTAAGAGGTGTTTCATTACATCACTTAGAAACACAGTACCTCTATCAGATAAGAGCTCGGCAGGGGAACCGTGCCGACAGATAATTTGCTCTAACACAAATATAGCTACGTGCTCTACAGAACCTTTAGGAATAGCACGAGCTTCTACCCATTTTGTAAAGTATTCAGTTGCTAGAACAATCATGGTGTTACCCTGCTTGGAACAATGAATCGGACCGATGAGGTCAATGCCAAAGCGTTCTGCAACATTATTAACGGGAATTGGCTGTAAAGGACCAGCTGGTTTAACATTTGTCAGCCCTTTTCGCCCTTGGCAAGATTGGCATGTGCGGACGTATTTTTCAATGTCTTTCTTCATCCCAAGCCAGTAAAATCTGGAATTGACTTTTGTAAAAGTTTTCTGGAATCCCATGTGTCCTGAGAGAGGATCTGAGTGACACGAAATTAGGATTTCGTGTTTCAGCTGATCAGCGATGACCAATAAGTGCAAAGGCCCTGAACTTCCTGCATTTTTGCGGTACAGGACTCCTGATTGTAAAGTATAGGTTTTTGCCTGTCATTGTAACCTAGGTGAGCCGGATTGGGGATTTTCCAACGTATTTATTAGGGGTAGCAGCTTGGGGTCAGCTCTTTGTTCATTTGCTACTTGAACTGGTGTTAATAGACAAGTTGGCAAGTCGTCCAATTGCTCCACTAAATAGGGGTTGGGTTTATCCACTGGAAAACGGGTAAGAGCGTCTGCGTCCGTGTGTTTTGCACCCGATTTATAAATGATGGAATAATCATATTCCTGGAGTTTTAAAGCCCAGCGTGCTAGTCTTCCTGTGATGTCTTTTAAATTACGAAGATAGCAAAGGGAATGATGATCACCTACAACATTGACGGGGAAACCATAAATATATGGTCTAAAATGTGTTAGGCCGTATACTATCGCTATCAATTCTAGTTCCGAGATACTGTAATTTTTTTCATGCTTGTTTAGAGAACGTGAACAGTAAGCAATTGGATGCAATTCGCCATCTATGCGTTGCAATAGAGCGCAACCAATTCCTGACCTGGAGGCATCAGTATGAATTTCTGAATAGGCTCCAGGTTGGTAGTGAGCTAGTACTGGGGCAGTTGTTAGTAACTGTTTTAATTTATCGAATGAGTCTTGTTGCGTTGCTGTCCACTCAAAATCTTTGTTTTTCCGAGATAGTTCATGAAGAGGTGAAGCAATAGAAGCAAAATTTGGGACAAAACGTCTATAGAAGCTAAATAAACCAAGCACTTTTCTAACGTCACGAATAGTCTTAGGGACCGGCAAATTTTGAATAGCTCGTAATTTATCATTGTCTGGTTCTATACCCTTAGCGGATACTTCAAAGCCTAATAATTTTAATTTTGACATACCAAAAAAACATTTTTCTGGTTTTAGTTTGAAGTTATGTTTACATAGTTGACGAAAGACTTCTTCTAAATTTGTTAATAATTCATGAAATGTTGGAGCTAAAACAACAATGTAATCTAAATAGACTAAAGCTTTTTTATAACAAAGATCACCCAATAATTTACCAGAAATTTCTGAGAAAAACCTAGGGGCATTAGCAAGTCCAAAGCTTAGTCTGTTAAACTCATATGGGGAAGAACTTGTAACGAAGCTTGTATACTTCTTGCTTTTCTCATCAATAGGAACTTGAAAATCTGCGCTTAACAAATCCAAACTGCAATACCATTTTGATTTGCCTAAGTAACTAAGCAAATCATCTATGAGGGGTAGGGGGTAGGAAGTTGTTTTTGTAACTGCATTAAGCTTCCGATAATCTATACAGAATCTCATTTCACCACTTTTCTGTTTAACTAAGACCACGGGTGAACTCCAGGAACTATGGGATCCGCGAATAATCCCGACATCTAGCATTTCTTTAATTTGGGAATCTATGATTTCTCTTTGTGCATGGGATACACGATATGGTTTTTGTTTTATGGGTGTTTCATCTGTGACTTCTATTTTAATTTCTCCTATATCTGTTTTACCTAATTCTTGCAACTTTGTAGAAAATGCATGACGGTATTTTTGTAATAAACTAGTCATTTGAGATTTCTGTTCGAAAGTGAGTTGCGAATTAATGTTAAATTTAGCGTTTTTAAGCTCAATGGGTTGGGAATCTGTAGTAGACCAATTAGGAGCCTGTATAAGGGCTACTTCATAAGCATTGGCAAGGGTTGTTCTAGCAAAAATAACTTTTGGTTCAGCAGTATTGTTATGTGCTGGTAGTGAACATTGTCCTGCATTATCAAATAAGATAGGTGAAATTTGTAAACATTTCTTTTGCATAATCGAGTCTCTGGGTTCTAACCAAATTTGTCCTGGTTTATCAAGATTAATTTTTTACAGGTACGTTCATGGAAGTGAAAGGAGGTATACGAGTGTCCTGTGTACAATATGCCTTAGGTACAGTGTCAGGGTCCTGTTCTGGTTCAATTGTAATTTGGGCCAAGGGACAGTTTTGTTTCTCGCCACAGTGTATATTTACTGTGCTATCATCAGATGTCTTAAGTGTTATATCGTAAGAAGCTAAATTGATAAGAGCTTGATATTTGTTTAAAAAGTCCATTCCTAACAGAAGGTCGTGAGCGAACTCTCGTGCCACTAGTAATTCTTCTGTAAATTGTACCCCTGCAAGTTGAAACTGAAACTGGGTCGAATGACCAACGTCTAGTAATTTGTTGTCTGCTCTGCGAAGGAGTAAACTATTAGATATTGGAAATACGAGTGACGTTACGAAACGTTCATGCACTATGTTTACTCCTGTGGCGTCCCTTGCCCGTTTGGGTGACTTTGCTTAAGTCTGCAGTTTATCGCTGTATGACCTTGTCGGTGGCATGCAAAGCAAACAGGTCGTCCATCAGCTGTTCTACTGTTTGTTTGCCAGCTGATATTTTGTTTGGCATTAGGGGGTCTCCCAGAAAAATTAGTTCCACGTTTTTTGTAAGAACCACGTGTAAAGTGATACCGCGAACGTGTGCACGAGGTGATGTACTATGTCATTGTGTGAAAATTGAAGTCTTTGTATTTGTTTTTGTAATGTTTGTACAGCTTCAATCAACGTGTCAATGGGGTCTGATGCATTGGCATCGTTAATGGCTGATACAGGTCTCGATGTTGGTCTCTGCATTAAGTCTACACGTTGTCCTGCCAGATATCTAGCTGTTTCTAACCTACGGGCAAATGTGATTAGGTCGTTTACAGTCTGTGGGTTTGCAGGGAGCACTTGCTCCAGTAAGGATGGTTTAAGCCTGCGGGTAACATGACGTAAGCGTTCTCTCTCTGTCATATTGGGGTTCACTTGATCACATAGGGCTAGAACATCATAGATATACTGTTCTGTAGGCACGGCCAAATCTTGCATTCTTTGCCTAAGCCGACATTCTACCACGTCTTCGTATGCTGCTGGCACAAACGCTTTTGTAAGGCGGATTTTAAGTCTGGCCAGGTATATTGTGTATGTCGGGGAGCAAATGTTTTAAACCAAGTGGCTGCAGCGCCACGTAAATAACATGGTAAATATTGTGTTTTTGCGTGGTCATCCCAGCCATTAGCTGCTGCTATAGTGTCAAAATTGTAGAGGTAAGCAAAAATGTCCTGTCCGAGTCTGCCGTCAAACACGCCAGGGTCAATAAACGGCCTTGCATACGGCATCTCGACAGATAATGCAGGTTTAATGTTTATGTCCCTGCTAGTTATGGAACTGTTCTGAGGAACCAAAGGATTCATGATTTGATCATTAAATACCGACTTAGAGAATGCTTCTGAGGGGGTTGGATGAGTTTGTATATCAAAGGAACATGCAGTTAAATCTCCTACACTTAAAGTTCTTCGTTTGTCTGGGATGTATGAAACAGGTGATAATTTACGAACTCGGCGGGAGGTTCTAACTGTCACTTTGTGCATAGATCTCCAAGGTTCTAGAACATCAGGGGGAAAATATTTAATGTCGTCAGAGGTAAGGCTATGAGTTGAAACTAACTTATTAAAAGAGAATTGCTGGTCCGGGGTGAGTTTACAAATTTGCTGAGTTGTGGTTCTATTATTTGTGACCTGGGACGTTAAGTCAATATAGGGGTAATTAGCCAATAACTTAGGAGTGCTTACAAAAGTCAATGAAATCAGCCCACAGCACAAAACATCAAATACACACAACACATATGCCAATATAGAACATCCAATCATTACAATAACACAAGAAAATGCAAAAGCAATAAACCTGAAAAAACTATGCATTAATAATCTGTATTCATAACACAAAAAGATTGCATCATTATCACAATTTCAACCTGAAATCAATGAACAAACAGAACTAAATTTCTAATCTTTGAGTTTGCAAAAGTAATTTTCAAGTTAGAAAGCATAAAAACAGTATTTGACATTTATTATGTCTGCTATTGGAAATTCTATGTGTGACAAAATTATAATAACAAGAATTATTTGTGAATTGCAATAAACTGATTTCACACTTGTAAAATAATCTAAACTCTGTTAGGGTGGGTTGGGAGGGTAGTCAAGATACTATTATGATTAAACTTGAAAATAATATATTTAATAAAAGTAGAAATAAAATTTAAGCAAACTTAAGAGAATTTGAGGTATGAAAATCGTTATTTAACTGTTGCAAAATGGAACACGCTGGTACTCTGCCATATTATTACATGAAGATAGGGGGGTTGGGAGCTACAAGGATCGAAACCATATTTCTGCACTTAAGGGTGGTAGAAACCGGACGCCTGCACAACAAGCTGTGTGAAGGTTCGGGTGTTGATAGGAATTACGAGAGGTACCAAGGTACAGGATTCGAAACCCGGGGCCGAGAACACATTGTTGCATACAAGGGTTGTAAGGGGGGTTGAAAGACTTACAAACCTAATCTACAACTGGGGGTGTAGCTATTGGGATGGTAGGGTAAAGAAAACATAAAATATCAACCTAAACCGACTAACTCTATTTTAAGAAACCTAGTAATTATACAGAGTATCCCCTGAGTCTAGAAGAGACCAGAGGTGCTTTGGTAATACTTGGTGACATAATAATTTAATATAATCTTACCGTTGGTGATGTGTTGGTTGTATAGCTGGGCTTGTCCAAAGATGTATAATCTGCTGAGTCCGGCAGGGGTTATGGTATTCGTAGAAACACTGTCAGATAAACTTCTGTTACCTCTCACAGGGACCGACATAGAGTCTCCTCTGACATCCCTGCGACGTTTCACACCGAGGGCTAACTCTACCAGGCTTAAATAGGGGCTCTACAAAAAGTCAATTCAGCGATTTCCACTAACTATTAATTTTGCATCATACCGTTTGCATCATTGCGAGAATGTTTAAGCCTGTACTGACCTATTATTTCTTCTGGTCAGCAGAATCAGTCTGGGTCACATGTGGATGATTTCCTTATGCCAACAGACTGCCAGTCAGCGGAATTTACGTTTGACATACATTTCTGTTAGAATCAATACGTGTTACAGAATACCGAAATTTCCAAATCTAGCTCAGCCTATACACGCAACAATATTTGGTACAAAAATGCACTCAATTACAAATAAAATATTTATAAGCACATCTTAATAACTGTTATGTTACATAAAAGATGGGCTAAGAATAACTGAGCAGTATCAATTATTTTTGGGTGGTTTGTATTAGGAAAATAGATATATATTGTCGCTGTCTTCTAACATTAGATATTACAATTTATAACAAAAATTTCATCATTTCTGATAAGATAACTGACGTTTTAGGTTCCGAATTGTTATAGTTATATATATTTGTTTGCCTCACTCTTAATAGCTTCATATTTTACGCATTTATTAGATATTGCATTATACCGCGAAAGTAACATTTTCTGTTTATATATATATAATATATATATATATGAACATAATAATAATTACAATAAACACGAATGGATTCAGCAGTTATAGTATAAAACATTAGTGAAAAGGATAAATCTTACTTCGCCAGGTTAAACACTTCTAGCCACTTTATTCACTGTCAGGGTACTAGTATCGACATAAAACTCGTCTTAATATGAAATAATATCATCATCTCTCCCTCGTACAAAAACTCGCGAGAATAACCTTCCATGTTCATTTCTACAGATCATAAACGGAACTGAACAGCATGTGGTTGAGCCTCAATGGTGAGGGTTGGAAGTATCATACTTCAAATAACAAAAGGTCGGTTTTAATGACCAAGAAATATACCGCGAGAAAGTAGTACTGATGTTTTCATTGTTATAAAAGTCATCCCCATAATTTGTTTCAAAAATGGGTTTACAGCCTGGCAAACATAGCATCGATTAGATAGACGATGGCAGTCAACGGTCGGTGTTTCAGGGTAGAAACACTCTCAAGACGCGCGAGAGCAAGAAGGTTAGTACGTCACGTTTCAGCCGAGAAAGCGGTCGACAGGAAGCCGGTAGGGGACGAAGTAAATGGGACATTCGAAATCTAATTGATCCAGTATTCTACACACAAAGATTCTTTAGTTCATAGAATACATACAGCGTCGTTTCATTTAAGTAACAGCATATAGAGTTTGTCAAAGTTGTGTTCTTTTCTTAGGATTTCCTCCCAATGATGGTCACACAGTGGGATCTCGAGAGCATATGGAACTAACCCTGCTTCTAAAAATCTTCCTTGTAACCTCTAGACTCACAGGAGTATGGATTGTGGAGCAGCCTTGTGAAAATACCCATATTGTCCTTCATGGTTAATGAATTTTTGATAAGTAATGCGAACATTTGCATTCGATCACTCTCTGAATTTAGAATATCTTCAGATACACGTCGTATTATTCGACGTGCGGTTACAGCAAACTATGCACCAAACATTCCGTTAAGTATAGGTATTTTCTGGATTATTATTCGTTGATTTTATATACTTCTGAATCCACTGTTGTGTGAAGATTCTTACCTAAGGTCGATTAAACCATACTTCATCATAGAGGACATTGTTGGATGTGAATCTACAATACCATTATGGCTGTCCTGTAAAACTGAGTTACATAAATTCGCTCGTAGTTGTTAATTATTGAATATGAGCTGTAACCTCATAATGATTCACTTTTGTATCGTGGGGATAAAGTTTCTGAAGATTTATTGGGAGAATGTTCAAGTCTAGTCTAACATGAATCCCCCTGTTTTTCTGCTGGAGCCTTACGTATAAGCCTAGGAATTTTAAATGCATTGAAGCCGTTTCTAAATTTACTAACAGGATTTATCTCTATTTGAAGGTTGAAATGTCCACTTAATTTTTCTAGAAGTTTCCTAGATACTTGTAGCACCAATCGTTTGCAAACACAATTTATTCCATATGAGTATTCACTTATAGAGTACAATTTTGAGCCAGGTTTCAATCATCTAATTTGAAATTGATAATAGAGGTTACACTAGAAAACAAACCTTATTACCAATCAAGGGCTGGTAGCATAAATCCTATGCAAACACATAATCTATTGCTAACACCTAAAGTTGTATTAAGCAATGACCGTAAACATATGGACCCTCGCAGAATTGAAGGAAAATGATAGCAAATAGAATACCACGGTCCACCACGCTCTGCTGGCTTTCAGCCGCTCGCTTTTGCGGTTCAAACGTGACTCGGGGTCTCCATATTATGTAGTAGTACAGGTTTATGTCGTCATTAAGTGATCTAATTTGTGGCTGCTGTAGTGAGTGAGTGAGTGAGTGAGTGTGTGGAGTTTTAGGGCCCGTCGACAGCAAGGTCATTTGGGCCCTAAGTCAATACTAAAACCTACACATATTTAGTTAAAAAGTACAATGAAATAAAACACTCAACCATTAAAAGCACATAAAAACCATCTAAAAACTAATAATTTAAAACCTCTAAAATTGATAAATATAAAATACAAGTTACACTTGTTTATTAAAACCTATTTCTGAAATAAACCGCAGTGCCTTGTCCACGGCCACTGGGTCGTTTCCTAAAACACTGTGCAAGTTAGTCCCCAAGCCCAAAGACTGGCGAACGCGGGCGTACTGCGGGCAGTGAAGCAATACGTGCCGCACCGTGAGGCGTACTGCACATGGAGCACACACAGGGGCCGGTTCCCCTCTTAACAGGTGGCCATGAGTCAATCGTGTGTGCCCAATTCTCAGCCGGGTGAGTATCACCTCGGCCCGCCGGTTATCCCTGCAGGAAGTTGGCCAGGGTTGTACGCTCTCCTTTATAGCCCGGAGTTGTGTGCCTTGTAAAGCTGTCCAGGATTGCTGCCAAGCAGATAGGAGCTGGCCACGGAAAAAACGTTGCACATCCTGGAATGGCACCGTAGTTGTTAAACTCCGGGGCAAACGGCAAGCGGACTTAGCAGCCGCGTCCGCCTCCTCGTTTCCGGAAATGCCCACATGACCTGGGGTCCAAGTAAGAACAAAATGGTATCCTCGTCCGAGCATTTCCGAGATCTGGGCCTGTATTTTTAAAACAAGGGAGTGGGCGGCAGTGTGCTGTTGCAAGGCCTGAAGAGCACTTAGAGAGTCAGTGCAAACAATAAAAGAGCCAGGAGCTAACTTGCAAATAAAAAGGAGCAAATAGTAGATGGCATACAGCTCTGCTGAGAAGACCGAAGTTGAGTCCAGAAGGCGAAATTTGTGAGCCTCGCCGTTAATGAAGAACGCGCAACCCGTAGTGCTACCTAACTGAGAACCGTCTGTAAAGACCGGAACATAGTTAGGGTAACGGCCCAGTAGTTCGGCAAAAAGTTGTTGGAACACCGAATGTGGGGTAGCGAGTCTAGTGTTGCTTGAAAGTGTTAGATCGAACCGCGCACGATTGAGCTGCCATGCAGGATAAGGGCAGATGGACGACCTCTCCACGCGAGGCATTCGGAGGCCATGCGAATGTAGTAGACCCCGAAATCTTATTCCCACGGGGCGTGTGTGAGAACCAGGGCGCATATAACGGTGGGCAAAATCTGGACGCAGAACTGGTTTAAAACAAGGATGATTGGGATAACTTGCCAACTTCGAAACCTATGAGCAGAGTAACAGCGAGCGACGAATATGCAGTGGAGGTTCGCCTGAGTCTGCATACAGGCAGTCGACTCGACTGGTGCGGAAAGCTCCTGTGGCAAGGCGGATGCCAGTATGATGCACGGTGTCTAAAAGGCGAAGTTTAGAGGCGGTCGCTGCGCCATAAATAAAACTACCATAGTCCAGCTTGGACCGAACCAGAGAGCGGTACAGCCTTAACATTACCGTGCGATCGCCCCCCCAAGATGCTCCAGATAATACCTTCAGCACCCGAAGAGAACGATCGCAAGAGGCTCGAAGGTGACGAATGTGGTGCTCCCAGTTGAGCTGTCGGTCTAAGTAGAGGCCCAAGAACTTCAGGTGCGGGACAAATGGCAGGGGTGTGCCGTTCAAATGAAGATCAGGAGGCGGGTGAATACCTCGTAGGCGGTGAAAGTGGATACACTGTGTCTTCGCAGCTGAAAAACGGAAGCCGGTTTGAAGCGACCGAGCTGCTAGCTGGGTAATGGTCAGCTGCAGTTGGTGCTCAATGTGATCTATTTTGGCAGACCTATAATAAACTGCGAAGTCGTCAACATAGAGGGATGATGGAATTCCACTTCGAACGGCACTAGTGATGCCGTTAATCGCTACGGCAAAAAGGGTGACGCTCAAAATTGACCCTTGAGGTACGCCGTTCTCCTGTATCCGCTCCCGTGATATCGTGTTTCCTATGCGAACCCGAAAACGGCGAAGTTTTAAAAAGTTGCATAGGAATTCCGATAGATGACCACGCATACCGTAACCATGTAGGTTACGGAGTATGCCGTACCGCCAGGTGGTGTCATAAGCCTTCTCCAGGTCGAGGAACACGCCCACGGCCTGCTGCTTCAGTAGAAACGCATCGGAAATATACCCCTCAAGGCGTGTTAGGTTATCGACACTTGAGCGATGGCGACGAAAACCGCATTGTAAGTTGGACAGATGGTTATATTTTTCTAGCCACCAATTTAACCGAGCGTTTATCATCCGCTCGAAGGTCTTACAGATGACACTCGTCAGGCAAATGGGGCGGTAGCTAGATGGTAGCGTGCGGTCCTTTCCGGGTCGAGGGATGGGGATGACAATACCCTCTCGCCAGGAGGAAGGGAAAATCCGCTCATGCCAAATGCGGTTATAGATGTTTAAAAGGAAACATAGCGCCTCAGATGGAAGATGTAGCAGCATCTGTCGGTGTAGGTCATCGGGACCTGGAGAAGAATCCTTTGCTAACGCCAGAGAATGGGCGAGCTCAGCTGCGGTAAAAGGTTGGTTGTACGGCTCGGTGCAGTCACTATTAAAATTAAGTGGTACCCGCTCCGCCTTTTCCTTAATAGGCAGGAAGAGAGCGTCATAGCGGGCAGTTTGGCTCGTGGCAGCAAATGTGGTAGCTAGGGCTTCAGCCATGTCCTGCTCGGTGGTGCACATGGAACCGTTGATGGCAAGGCCGGGAATTACCGTCCGGCGATATTTACCATACATCCGCCGAACAGCTGACCATACTTGTTGGGTAGAGCTGCGCCGGGAAAGCGAAGACACATAGGCTTCCCAAGATTTACGCTTTGCGTTGCGCAGTATAAAGCGTGCCCTAGCGCGAGAACGTTTGAAGGCGACGAAGTTCCCTTCCGTCGGGTGCCGCTGAAAAATGCGCAAAGCACGTTTGCGTGCTTTGACAGCCAAACTGCATTCCTCGGACCACCACGGTACAGGGATATGACGTGGCGTAGCGGAACCTCGAGGAATGCTGGATTCTGCTGCGAGCAGGATCGAGCAAGTAAAATATTCGACCATTTCATCGATGGTGTCGAAATTATCGTCGATGAGGTGTATGAGGGATTGGAATTTTCCCCAGTTAGCTTTGGAAATAATCCAGCGGGGATGTCGAGAAGGTACACATTGGCGGCCAGAAAAATGAACGTTAATGGGGTAATGATCACTGCCAAAGAGGTCGGAAAGTACTGACCACTCAAGTAGTGGTACTAATGACGGACTGCAGAAAGAAAGGTCTAGTACGGAATGTGTAACATAAGCGGATGATAGGAATGTCGGGTCACCAGTATTTAGCAGAAGCAGGTCAGACTTATCGAAGACGTCTACGAGGAGGCATCCACGGGCGTCATCAGTGTCTGATCCCCAGAGCGTGTGCTTGGCATTCAGATCTCCCACAAGGAGTAGTGGTGAGGGGAGCTGAGCCAATAGAGCTTGAAGATCACGCTCTGGAACTATACTGAGCGGCGGCAGGTACATGTTGCATATGGTAAAACTGATGCTCTCCAGCTGTATCCGAACGGCCACGGCTTGCAATGGTGTGGTGAGAGGAACGTTGGCGGCTGAGATGTTAGGCGCCACTAAGGTAGCAACGCCACCGCTGGCACGCATACCTGCAAGAGAGTCGCTTCTAAATGCAGAGAAAGAGTGAAGGTGTAACGAGTGATTGGGATGTAAGTGGGTTTCCTGGAGACAAATAATTGATGGTGACCGTTGAGAAACTAAATGTTGTAGGTCTTGAGCACGAGCTCGAAAACCATTGACATTCCACTGGATTATTTCCATAAAGAGTTTTTAGCGGGCCGTTTTAAACTTTTTCTTGACCTTGGCTGACTTGGGCCCTACAATTCGAAAGTCGTTAGCGTCCTGTGACTCCGCTGATGTTCGGGAGTCAGAACTCCTACGGCTCGTAGAACGAGACCGGGATCTAATAGAGGGCGAGCGACTTCGCGATCTATGCTGTGGTCGGGATCGGTTTTTCACAGTTACTACTGGATTGTTGTTACTCGCTGATGGCTTGGAGTCTGGAGTCTGTACGGTTGAAACGGAAGTAGTGCTGGTGGATATACAAACAGTCTGAGACGTAGGTTTAACGGCTAGAAAGTCAGTCTGCGTGGATGCGTGGGCGACAGGGACGTGTTGAACAGCAACAGTGGTATTAGGAGTACGGCGAGCTGCTAGTGCATATCCAGTAGTAGTGGTAGCAGGCTTCATTTGTTCGAAGCGCCGTCGTGCCTCTGGAAAAGTCAGGCGTTCCTTTACACGTAGCTCCTGAATACTTTTTTCATCCATGAATTTAGGGCACTGTCGCGAGCTGGAGGGATGACTACCGCCACAGTTCACGCAACAAGGTGTTCGACTGCAGTTAGGATCGTCGTGCTTCGGTAGGCCACATTGCTCACAAAGAGCAGGATTGGTACATGTGACCTTAGTATGTCCGAACCGCTGACATTGGAAACAGCGCATGGGGTTCGGGACATACTGGCGGACGCTAGCACGTTCATAGCCGCAATAGATGTACTCGGGTAACTTAGTCCCAGCAAAAGTTAGAAAAACCGTACGCAAGGGGTACTCCTTGCCATCTTGCTTTCTTGTTAGCCGGTACGCCTGACAAACAAGTTGGTCAGAGAGGCAACTTACTATCTCTTCATTCGCAAGACCATCTAAGCTGGAGGTGGTGACTACTCCTCTACACGTATTCAGCGTTTTGTGTGGGGCTACCCGGATAGGGTAGGAGCCCAACAAAGACGCTTTTTGCAGTCAAATTAGTTTGCAACTTAAGCACTGTATAAGGACAAAAAAAGAAAATGAAAGATGGAAAACGGCTATCATACGAAACATTTAAATAAATTAACGGAAATTATTCGTCCCTTGATACTAGCCGTGTAAAGGCAAAGCTTTTGGAAAACTAGAGACAAACCGAAAAATTCAATACCATGGCCCTTTTTTTGGTGTAATTTACGTCCTCCAACGTTAAGTCATAACGGACGGTGAATGAATTGGATGAAATGATGCTCAAATGATTTTAGGGTCCATGGAGCTTAGAGTTACCCGACATTCGTCTTGAAGGATAAGGGAAAACCCCAGAAAAACCTTATCCAGAAAACTCGCCCTGACCGAGATTCGAACTCGGGACCTCTTGAACTTGAGGCAGACACGCTACCATCTACGCTACCGAGGCGGGCTACCATGGCCCAGATTTGAACCACGGATCTCCTGGTTTCCGTCGTCACTCTATCCATGGAGTTACCATTGGCCAACGTGCTATCCTGACATTAAATCCTCTAACTGATTCATATTTTCCCGGTAAACTACTAGGGATTCTCGTATTCGAGATAGAAGTTTTGTGGCGACTTACTATTGGAAGTATTTAAGTCCCATTCTTCATCATTAAATTCTTACTATTTAACTTAATTTATAGGAATTAATAAATTAGTCAATTGCAGAACTTAATATCTTGACGCCACGTTGGCTACGGTGGCTCAATGGGTAAGACTGGACGGAAACCAGGAGGTCCGTGGTTCAAATCCCAGCTATGGCATTTATTTTATTTTAGTTTGACTCAATCTATCCAAAACCTTAGCCTGTACACGGCTTGCATGAAGTAACGATTAATTTCCATCAGTTAAGTTAAATAATAAGAGTTTAATGATCTATCCTGGGACTCAAGTACTAGAAACAGGGTATCTCCAATACGAGAGCTCCAAGTAGTTTCCTGGGAAAATATATGAGTCAATTGGAGAATTTAATGTCATGACGGCACGTTGGCCATAGTAGCTCAATGGTTAGGGCGGCTTTACGGAATCCGGAAGACCAGTGCTTCAAATCCCAGCCATGGCATTGAGTTTTTCAGTTTGAGTCTATGCAAAAAATTATTACGGAAAACGGCTCAAGTGACTTTAATTATCTTAAGGCGTTTTGTGTGGCATATGCAGAACTTTTATAACCTATATTCATATTAGTTAAATTACATTAGCCTCTAAGTTATGAAATTTGGAGGAGGAAAAAACCGAATTGCTCCATGTACTACAAAACGTTCAACATAAATTTTATCAGAGTAGTGAGTGTTCTTACTTCCATCATGATTCCCTTTCTATCCAGACTCCTCCCAATAAATATCTGGTAGAGAATGTACATATTTAGAAACCAACATGAAAAGAGTGTAAATTGTGTAGTTTCCGATGCGATTTATTTTGTTTTCCTAAACTGATCAAATATTTGAAAGCCCAAATCACACACGTACATTAGAAGCATGCAGATAGATAAACAAGAATATAAAAACGTCAGATACAGCGCTTTGATGTTTCTCTTTTTCATGTTGCCGGCATTGCATTCCCTGGTGTTCATTTTGAAATTCCGTTTCAGCCACTATAACAATCGTCGTCTCTGTTAGTCAATCGATAAATAGTGCTGCTCAGACAGAAGGTTTATGACTCATTTTATTACGGTAATAAAACTAGCCATGTTGCACGCTATTTCCACCTAAGCGGAAAATAACCAAGTTGAGTTACAGGTTCGGTGTGGTGGGGCATTTAATGGGACCTTAAACCCTATGCGCATGTTTGCACATCCCTTTCAATCTTGATTTTTAAGTTCATCATTATTTACTTTTCCTGTTTCGAGAAAGGAAATTGCTGTTGGTCTGGTAACAAATATACATTCGAGAGAATCTAACACTCACGTATATATGTTTTTACCCAATGTGAATTGCAATTTAACGGAAAATTATTTGACATCTCTGGCGTGCCCCTCCATCTAGCCCTCTGTTTCCAAATCCAATTTCTCTCCTCACGTTCCTCCTCCGTATCCCACGACAGTAGTAAATAACTTTTCCTGATGCTGTGACTTTTATCAGTTACATGAAAAATAACTCCGACATTAACCGGGAAGTCTCTTTAGCTGTTATCCTTTTCTACCTCTTTAAAAATCTTTGCAACTTAAAAATGAAGTCTAAGAAGTCTGAGCACACTAAAACTTAATTCAGCAGTCAGAAATTTTAATGGAATGTTTCTTCGTCCGATGAGGAAAGTCCACCTTCTCAAGAAGTATACTACAAAGAAATGCAAGAAAGAACCGTTTTAAATTAAAAGAATTCCAAAAAAACAAACTAAACTTTCTAATGTATACCGAAGGGATTTTAATAGAGTTTTAGTTTATTATAAAACTCAATGTAGAATATATAAAGAGTATATGCACTCCTATAAGAATTAATAGGAATTTCAGTATCTATTTTCCTCAAGGGTGTATCTTACAAAGTAGCAGAGGTTGTGTAGTTCAAGGGACTGTATTCAAGTATTTTTAAATATTTTTAATATAATCTCCAGAAAATCATAGAAAATATGAACATAACGTAATGAACCATGCCGCAGATATTTTTTCTATCCCTGTCTCGTCAATACTGACGTTAGGAGGCACTTGGGTTCCCTTAGAGCAAGGGTGCCGAAGCATCTGACTTGAGATGAAATCAGGGTTGAGGGTTCGGCCCAAAGCCTGAGATGAATGATTGATGGAGTAATATGGTGGAATGATGGTGGGGGAAACCGGAGGACTAGGAGGAAACCCAATCCAGTGCCATTGTCCATCACAAATCCCACTTTGCGGTCGTCTGAGATCGAACCCGAGCCGCCTAGGTGAGAGTCAAGTGGTCTAACCTCTCAGCCATGGCACGCACTACTTGGTATTTGTAGAACTAAATATCATATCATCAACACTACTATGTCTAATCTTAACATATTTGGGATAAGCTAAAGCATGGGTGCGGAACTGTCAGCGACAATGCAGAAAATGTTTCTTCTCATTTAACTTTCCTATTACCCTGGCTTACTCCATCTGGTTTGCTGTACTGTTACACAAGAAATGGCGCTGTAATAATCAGAAGTGTTCTCCGGAATCCTTATTTGTGGAAGGATAGTTACGCCGATCACACTGCCTGCTATACTTTTGTTTATTAAAATTCACATTAGGACATAAACGATTCAACAGCTCTGTCACTGACTTTGGTTACCCGGAAGCGGAGTCGCCGAAAACCAAGGGGTTTCCACGTAGAAAAAGTGAAGTGGGGTGGTGACGATGCAAGCAGTTCACGCTAGGATTTCATGACCCTACAAAGTATTGTATAAATAAGAATGGTGTGGATAGAAATAAGAGCTGAAATATTTTGGCTGAACTACATTTATATAGAAATTAATTATTCTTTCACGCTGGCCGTGTGTAGGCTAAATTGTGGAAACGTTGAGTCAGACTGAAAAATTCAATGCCATAGCCGGGATTTGAACCACGGAACTTCTGGTTTCCGTCCAGCCGCACTACCATTGTGCTACTATGGCCAACGTGCCGATATGACATTAAATTCTCCAACTGACTCGTATTTTCCCGGTAAACCACTTAGGAGTTCTCATAAACACATGAGACTACTACCTTAATGGCGACCTACTACATGTAAGTACTTTAAGGCCCGGGCTTTATAGTTAACCACTATTAGGTTAATTAATGGAAATTAATTATTCTTTCACACTGGCCGTGTGTAGGCTAAATTGTGGAAACGTTGAGTCAGACTGAAAAATTCAATGCCATAGCCGGGATTTGAACCACAATTTAGCCTACAAACGGCCAGTGTGAAAGAATAAATAATTTCCATTAATTAACCTAATAGTGGTTAACTATAAAGCCCGGGCCTTAAAGTACTTACATGTAGTAAGTCGCCATTAAGGTAGTTGTCTCATGTGTTTATGAGAAATCCTAAGTGGTTTACCGGGAAAATACGAGTCAGTTGGAGAATTTAATGTCATATCGGCACGTTGGCTCTAGTAGCACAATGGTAGTGCGGCTGGACGGAAACCAGAAGATCCGTGTTTTAAATCCCGGCTATGGCATTGAATTTTTCAGTCTGACTCAACGTTTCCACAATTTAGCCTACACACGGCCAGTGTGAAAGAATAATTAATTTCCATTAATTAACCTAATAGTGGTTAACTATAAAGCCCGGGCCTTAAAGTACTTACATGTAGTAGGTCGCCATTAAGGTAGTTGTCCCATGTGTTTATGAGAACTCCTAAGTGGTTTACCGGGAAAATACGAGTCAGTTGGAGAATTTAATGTCATATCGGCACGTTGGCCATAGTAGCACAATGGTAGTGCGGCTGGACGGAAACCAGAAGATCCGTGTTTCAAATCCCGGCTATGGCATTGAATTTTTCAGTCTGACTCGACGTTTCCACAATTTAGCCTACACACGGCCAGTGTGAAAGAATAATTAATTTCCATTAATTGACCTAATAGTGGTTAACTATAAAGCCCGGGCCTTAAAGTTCTTACAGGTAGTAAGTCGCCATTAAGGTAGTTGTCTCATTTGTTTATGAGAACTCCTAAGTGGTTTACCGGGAAAATACGAGTCAGTTGGAGAATTTAATGTCATATCGGCACGTTGGCCATAGTAGCTCAATGGTAGTGCGGCTGGACGGAAACCAGAAGATCCGTGGTTCAAATCCCGGCTATGGCATTGAATTTTTCAGTCTGACTCAACGTTTCCACTGCATTTATATAGTAAAAACAAAACTATGTACATATTGTACACTTGAAACGGTTAAGGGTCTAAGGATAAAAAGTTATTTAATTGGATTTGAATATTAAATTTTAAGCTGAAACGACTATTTTTATTATGTTTTCAGGAGCCTATGTTTCAAAACATGTATTCTGTTGACTTGTGTACACTTATCCCAAAATCACAGCCTTGCAATTTCGATTTTCTGTGTTCTATTGTGTTCTTTTCCATGCTGTGATCTCTTGTAGTTATATTTCCTTATTGCACTTATTGGAAACTATCATCTTACTACATTTAACAGAATTAAACTGTAATCCTAAAATATGTAGCAGGTTTTTATTGGGATGAAGGAGGAAGCTAGTGAATTTTTCACATTTGGTAACGATGAAGAAGATATCTCTGCAACTCTTGCTGTGGGTGGGCGTATCAGTAATTCTGGAGCGATGAGTTGTTTTTCCCAGGGTCGTGGTAACGGGGCTGAGAGAGTTGGTATTACAATTGCTGAAGAATATACAAATAATTCTTTTTTTAACTGATTTATTGATCGATCAGCGCATCTGCGCTCTACAGATCATTGATCTTAGACATTATTTACATACATAATCAATGAATAACAGTGAAATGAGCAAATCCCAATTGGGCCCACATAATTAGGTACATTATTGTTTTAAGTACTACAGAAGATCTTGTGAGAGCTGATCCAGTGGTAGACTACTACTGATGCGGGTTGGAAAGCTGGATTTTCTGCCAAGGGAATAGTGAATGGCTCCTGAGACGTATAATTCTTTTCTTGTTCAAACATGAAGATTGAATTCTTCCGAAACAGTTTCAAATTGCGATATAAATTTACATAATATAAATATTGTTCTTTGACAAACGATCACTGGTGTACTGATTAGCTATTACTTTATTACACACACGCTGTTTGTGCATCATAAATGCACACTCAAAAAGTAATTCTACACAACCTCGGAGAGACACAAATGTACGTCTTTCTCCTACGACGTTTTTAAGCACAATAACAAAATGTTTTAAACATTTAACAATTTCCTCTCATTTGAGGTTGTCATGACTACACATTACCTACCTTACATTATATCTCTTTCGTTAAACATTACAATTCCTCTATTCTTTTTTTTAAAAAAAAACATGAAATATATAAAATAACTGCTTCAAATATAAAAAATTGTGCACGAAACCCACAAATAAGGCTTAGAAAAGAACAGACATACGCGAAAGTTCTCCCAAGTTTCCATATTCTGTTTTGGTTGAGCTAATTTAACCTTCTTTGCATAAGCCTGTTAGAATAGTTTTCAATTATTTATTTTAATGTTAGCAAAGAAGTCTATGATCTATGAAACTTACTGCGTTGATACTGTTAGTGAATTTTGCACTTTCTATAGGTGAAACATTGGAATTTGACTTCTTTACGTGGCCACGTTACGTGGTAGGTGGCCACCCGAATTCGTTTGTAGATCACTGTTTGCTATTATATAGGTCCCGGTTTTGATATCGTTGGGTAACATTTTTTGACGAAAATGTTCGGTATCTGATGGAATTACTGCTGGAGAAACCCATGAATGCATATTCTACATATATTTGCTGTGACAGTTTTCATAATAAATACAACATTATGTCATACGGATTTATTCGGGAATATTAACTGAAGTAAGAAAATCAATAAACAAAGTGAAAGAATAAGAGAAAAGGAAAATCAAACTTTACGTTACATTTGATCTTGTCACCCCAAAAGTTTTGCTTACGGTGCGTCTAAAAAATTAAAAACAGTTGGTTAATTTCACCGATGATTAACGCTTTTCGCCTGCTGATAAATCTCAAAATATGAATGTTATCTTCATGCCATTTTAATGTCATTGAATATTTGATGTTGAATATATTATGTGCACTGAAAACGGACCGTCTAAGAGACTACACATCCATCATTGTCACCATGCTAATAGTGTGCGAATGATAACTGTTGGTTAGAATGCAGTGAGAAGCCTGTCAGCGCAAACTATTAACTGCTCTTGCTGAGCTGACCTAGGTAAGATAAATGGGCAATTATTCGGCGTTTTAAAATATCTAGGGCTTTAGCTCGGAAATGTTCGGGTTCATAGGATGGGATTTCAGGTCTCATCTTTCTCCCTTCTTGTATGTGCTTAGATAGCTGCTAAACGTTCATCGGAAGAAAATGAAACCTATGTGTTCGTGAACGACTAATACTCTCAGACGTCACGGATTATTATAAAATAGCTACAATCAGAATGAACTAAAGTTAATATTTACTGTCATTTTAAATTCTTGCTTTATTCCCCTGCTATTCCATGGATATAGCAAAGCAGCATTGCATTGATTGGAAATGCAGCATTTGGATCAAGTTTTACACAGTTATCCAATAAGATTTTCAATCACAAAGATCCATCACGGACTAAACGTTCACTTCAAACCACTCACTCATCCCAAAACTAAAGCTCCTTTCTTCCCCTGATATTCCTTTTAATAGGTTTTCTGTCCTTGCACAAAACTTGGAAGCTAATTATGTTAAGTTCATTTTGAATTATAACGTTTCTTATATCAACTCTTCCAGCATTTCAAAATATGTATACTATCCAGTAAATGTTAGGCAATTTGTCATTCTTGTTTTATTTAAAATTTCTGTCCTTTTTAAATCAATTATTTTATTATTCTTTTATCTCGCATTAATGAATGCCTTTAGTGGCCAATAGCTATCTGTACGGCATTATCAATATCTTCCAATGAAAGTCACAGATTCAACAGAAGTGTATTCTTGTACTTCATATACGGAAGATAGGCACAAGTTTTTGTATACCTTCTTCATAGAAGTTTGCCACCTGTGTCTTCAACCTCTTGGAAACATTTTCTTTGAGCTCTTCGTCATTGTTGAAGTGTTGACCGCCAAGGAAACATTTCAGATTCAAAAACAGATGGAAGTAGGTAGGAGCGTGGCCAGGGCTGGAGGAGCAGGGGGGGGGGGGGCTGGTCAAACACGTCCCAGCCAAACCCCTGTAGGATGTTTTTCGTCGCATTTGCAGTGTGTGGTCGTGCGTTTTCCTGAAGAAACACAACACCTATTGACAGCATTCCTCGGCGCTTATTCTGTATTGCGTGGTGCAATTTCCTAAGTGTCACGCAATAAATATCTGCTTTCATTGTTCGACCACGCGGTAAGAAATCAATGAGTAAGATGCCTTCCTGCTCCAGAACAATGTGCACATCATTTTTCGAGGTGTCAAGAGTTGTTTCGGCTTCATCTTTCCTGAGGATGAGGTGTGCCTCCATTCCATTGATTGACGCTTACTTTCAGGGGTGTCGTAAGGAACCCAAGTTTCATCTCCTGTGACTGAGTCAGAAATTCTTCGCCGCCTTCATCATAACGGGTCAAAAACTGAAGTACACTATCCATCCGTTTTGTTTAGAGTTGCTCAGTAAGAATCTTTGGCACCCAACGTCAGCAAAGTTTAAGAAGTTTCAGTTTTTCTGTAACAATTTCATGAATTAGTGATCGTGAGACTTGGGAAATTCCATAGCAAGAGCACTAATTGTAAACTTCATTGAACTGTCGGACCCATATTCTCACCATTGTATCACTCATCGCATTTTGTCCGCAAACATCGCAAATTTGCCGATAAACTTCAATTGGTTTGACTTTCTTAGCATTCAGAAAACGAATCACAGATATGTTTTCACAAGCGGTTGGATTTTCAATCAACACCGACATTGTCAACAAGCACAACAAAGCGTACGTGGCTCACAGCGATCTCACAATGGCGCACGTTTCTTCTCCTTCATAGAGAGCGTCTACCGCGCATGTGCGGAAATGCGATCGCAGCGCTGCAGCGGAGATAAATTGAAACAGAACTTACATTCTGGACAGCCCTTATATTTCGCATTTCTTTGTCTTTGAAGGTGCAGTGGTATTAGGGACATTACTAGCATGGCGATGAGAAAGAAATGGCGATTCCCTCTGCCTATTAAAACCAACAATAAATATTATCTAGGAGATTGCTAAAACCACGAGATCTTTTTTCGCATAAACTATGCGTTAACGAAGTCTGCATCCTTTATATAGCAGGACTTTATCTTACACATTACCAGTTGTGTAAAAGTGATATGTAAGTAGGGCATTTCTTAAGCTATATTAGGTTAATTCCAAGCACAGATTTTATTTATTATGTAAATTGGCTAAAAATTTAATTCTTAAGTCACTCATTGTTACGGCCAATTTTTTTTGGGGGAAAATCGAAGTTTTCAAAAATATTCAGTTACAGGTTGTGGTGACGCTTCTTATTTTATTGTGAACTCTTTGGAAACTCTGAAATACACACACACGCACGCACGCACGCGCGCACGCGCACGCACACGCACACGCACACGCGCACGCGCACGCGCACGCGCACACGCACACACACACACATATATATATATATATGGACGATCTCGGTCCGGTGTCGACAATAGTCCTTCCTTGAGAACAGTGACTGCATGGCACAACGTCTTGAATAGTCAGCATTCGCGCCATCTGCTCGGTAGCGACATATACTGCGACCTGAAAGCACACCTTAAATAAAAGTAATATGAAAGTGAGTGTCTGAGAGTTACCTAAATGACCAGGGGAAAGTACGAAATATCCAAGTTAGAGTAAGCGTTGCTGATCAAAGCCGCGAAATTCCGATGTGAGTCGCACATCTTATACCATGGTCCCGCCTCGCTTGGGTAAGACAAGCAACTTACGGAAGAGCGAATGTCCAATAAAGGCTGAAGTCTTATAGAGATAATAAATTGAGATGTTGGAGCTATTGCTAGATTAAGGTCTCTAAATGTCAAAATAATTTGTGATTTTATATATATATATATATATATATATATATATATATATATATATTAACTATAATATGATTCACGTTATCGATGTATTTGGTGAACAAGGATTTTGAGAAAACTGCAGAACAACCTTTTACTTCACCTTTCACGATATTTAACAAGAAGGACACCACATTAAATTGTATAATTTTTGTAATTTAAAAAATAATTTTGACATTAACGAACAGCGATGTATGAAACGTTTGATCTCTCTGGAAATTTGAATTTTATATTTTTCTCTTTTTACAAATTAGGTCCTCCAACGTTAACTCATATCGGACGATGAATGAATTGGGTGAAATATGCTAAAATGAGTCCTGGGCCCATGGAGCTTTAGGGTTACCCGACATTCGTCTATCAGGATAAGGGAAATCCCCGCAAAAAGCCTTATCCACGAAACTCACCTTCACCGAGATTCGAACTCCGGACCTCTTGAACGTGAGGCAGACTCGCTACCATCTACGCTACCGAGGCGGGCCTGCGTGTGCATTTGTGTGTGTGTGTGTGTGTGTGTGTGTGTGTGTGTGTGTGTGTGTGTGTGTGTGTGTGTGTGTGTGTGTGTGTTTGTGTGGAGGTGTGGGTGTGTGTGTGTGAACCTTGCGTTTCTTAGACATTTACAAAATTTATAACGTTCAAATCCTTTCACACAGTTGCAAAACATACAATGCCCTTCACCTTGCAATTATAGGGTCATACACGAGGGTAAGCGAGTGCATACAATCCATGGCCTAATTAAATACCCTATATCTCATACGGAATTCCGGAGATTTGCTCCTATGAACATTTCCTGCCGTCTCCCGCTTCTAGATTAGGTTCACCAGTTAATTTCGGCCTTCAATTACCTTTGGAATCCTGCCCAGTTCCCCCTCTTTTTGGATAAAGGGGTAACGAGATTTCAACCACCTGCTTTCGATTTCTGTTTCGAATAACGCGGATTAGACGAAATGGAATTATAATCCAGAATGACGTAGTTGGTAATGTCGTTAGGTAGATCGGGGACGGCTGGTACACACCGGTCACCCGTGTTGCGGTCTGAGGAGTACAGACGGGGATGCAAACCTTGTCTCCCATAAATCACGACGCGGTTACTACTACCTCCCGCATGTGGCCTTCCCCTGATCCTCAAGCTGCAGCCACTCTCTGACTTGCCAACTAATCTCCAAGACAAGGGATTTACAAAACTCAGTGACATTTTGTTCAATGGAAATGGTATTATTCCCTTTTAGGCGTCATAGCAGGACACAGGTGTGCGAAGTTTATCCATTTCTTGCTTTGCTAACCCTGCAACACAATTTGTTGGATATGTAAATCTATTTTATCCCCTTATTGCTATGTAGAATTCATTTTTATATATGCGAAACGAATTAAATAATCTTTTGAACAATTTAGTAGCAGTGGCGTCAAAATTAAGGGCGATTTGTGATCGGTTTGTTCTAAAATATATCACTTTTGTGTTAATTTTTAAGGGACTAATTTTCGGTAGCCGTTGCTTCTATTTTCAATTTCATCGGTTGTAGTTCTCCGGTGGTGGAACAATGAACTAGAGGGATTTCGAAATTGATTAATTGGTCTTCGTATTTCTACGTCAAGATATTCTACCATGTTATGAGTTTGTGCTATTGTGCCCTTTAATAGTTTCGAATGCGGGACAAAGTTAAATTTGACGTTTCTAAAATGATCATTGATTGTGGACTTTAGGTTCGTTTTCGTTTGCCGTATGTATAGATTTCAACAATGTTTTGAACTTTTTGGAGGGACGTGGGATTTCATATTTTACTTCTGAACTTAACGTAAAAACAAAGCAATAGCAGATTCGAAAGATGGATTTACAACCCACAAGTATTAGCGAACTCGTTAAGACCTTTAGAGGATAAAATATCAATTTGAAACTAATAAATAAACTTGTTAAATTCAAAAACAAAACGTGAATTACACCCAAAGACAAGCATCAAACCAACGATTGTCTACTAACCAAGAAAAACTGTGAAAAAACATGATCCTCGCGATCGAACCTGGGCCTCACGAAAGCGAAACCCCAGCATTACCGCGCGAGTCTCCTGCGCTCCTTAGTTCCTATAGGACCAAGAAATCGTGCAATACTGTTATAGTAGTAATATACAAGGGGCGTCCAGAAAGTAAGTTCTGTTTCAATTTATCTCGATCGCAGTTCCGCACATGCGCGGTAGACGCTCTCTATCAAGGAGCAGAAACGTGCGCCATTTTGAGATCGCTGTCAGCCAGGTACACTTTTTGTGCTTGTTTACAATGTCGATGTTGATTAAAATCCCTCTGCTTGTGAAATCAGGTCTGTGATTCCTTTTCTGAATGCTAGGAAAGTGAAACCAATTGAAATTTATCAGCTGCCAACATGTGTTGTGTTTCTTCACGACAACGCACGACCACGCACTGCAAATGTGACGAACAACATCCTACAGGGATTTGTCTGGTACGTGTTTGACCATCTCCCGTACAGTCCTCACTCCTAGCGAATTTCATCTGTTTTTGCATCTCAAATCTTTTCTTTGTGGGCAACACTTCAACATTAATGAAGAGCTGAAAGAAGATGTTTCCAACTGGTTGAAGAAACAGGTGGCAAACTTCTATGAAGAAGGTATACAAAAACTTGTGCCTCGCTATGACAAATGCCTTCAAAATTTCGGCAGTTATGAGGAAAAGTGCTTTAATAGTTGTAGAATTTTGCGCAATAAATAACTTATGTATCTGTACACAATTTAATTTTATTAGTAAGCAGGTCTTACATTCTGGACATACCTCGTAGTATAGTGTAGTAGTATGATACAGTATGTATAGTAGTAAAGTAGTAATAGTACAATATTAAAAACACAAAAAGAACATACATGTAAACGAGAAGGTACATATTACCCAAGAGATTTTTTGCATTCGCCATGTAAAGTGAAAATGCAGAGTTGAAAGTTGTTTTGACCAGAAAGTGAGGAATCATGGGGAGGTGTATCGTTCTGCTGTATGTGTGAAGTGTTTTATTTTTTCCCCTATCTGTTGCACGTCGTATTGTGCTCTCTACTTCGTGAATTAGTAATTTATTCTTCCTGACGGCCTTTCCTTCTTCGGAGGTGGATCAGTTCCTATCTACATTAAAGTTTGACGTTGTCTCTCTTGCTGTTTCTTCACTGATTATTTGCTTCGCATCTGGCAAGAAAATCGCAACGTCCCCCAACTGATTGTTCTCCTTCATCTTTACTTTGTATCGTACTAGTTCTATTAACAATATTTTATGCTACATTTTATTTAACTAAATATCTACAAACCAGTCATATATGCTGAGTTTAAACATAAATACTGCAAAAACATTTAAAAATCAATGAATTTCTATAAAACATTCACTAATTTCTCGGCATGATATTCATGCGAACCTTTGTTAAGCTTATTAGCTTACTTTCTCTAACAAGTGTACGGTAACTGGAGAAGGCACTGAATTCCACACAAAAATTCTATGCCGTTTCAATGAAAATCTGTTTTACGGTCCTGAATGACAGAAGTATTTTTAGGAAGCTGCAGTGTCGGAAAGAACAAACAAGACGAACTGAAAAGGAAGTTAAATTCCAAGTTTGTTATATAACCTTATCATCTTTCATGTGTGGAGGACGAAATTGTTCAAAAAATACTTCCTATCTAGACTAACCTTTACACGGAAAAGGTACAGAAAATTTCAATTTTCTAAATAGTGTCTCAAACAAATGGCATTTTAAACAAAATCGTTAAACACTTTTCATTACAAATGTTTTAGGTACGCGTGTATCTTGAATTTTCTCTGAAGTTCCTTTTATAGAAAGAAGTGCTCTCGATTAGGCACACATTTTATGTTGATTTTTTATGAGAAAACCATTTATTGAAGCTCCTGTCCCAAATGACTTTATTAATTACACTCTGGTGACTTTAGTATATGTGACGTCACTCCCTCCTCTCCTTTATGACTGGATGAATAATGCGTAAGCAATAGACGTTCTCTCTTGGACTAGCTCTTGGCTAGATAACACGTATCTGTAGGCAACTCCGCTTCTGGACAGGTAAATGCCCGTTATGGCCGCCTTTGTCATTTGCTTTTTGTAGTAAATATTCTTATTAAGTGAATTCCACATTTAATTAGCCTTACCCTACCTTTGTAGAAATGAAATCTTTATAGAGAAACCCCAACCTCTCGCCAAAGCATATAGTTTTACTCTGAGTAATTGCCCCCGTGTTCGAACTGACCACGTTTTCCTTAATTTTCACAAACTAAGATCAGGTCGTCACAATATTACTCGTCATTTGTTTGAATATTGGAACACTAAATTTTCCAAAATGCATCGCTATTATTAATTTTATATGCTGGCCATGCAAACAAAATGAAATGTGAAATCCATAACATAGTAACCAGCTCTTAAAATCTTTGATTATCGCTTAAGGCTGCTGCAGTCTCTCATTTCCATTAAAATCTATAATGAAATATATAGGTTATTCAGTAATTTGTGGCAACTTTTGAATTAACTACAAATAAAAGGGTCTTGGAGCAGTTACATTTTTCAATACTTAGAATTAATCTCCTCCAAAATGAGGAACTTGCCTCAACACATCAGTGCCATCCACAGCGTCTTGTCGTAATTTTCGAACAGGCTGCTCTACTGCTGCTGTAATTGCCTGTCTGGTTCTAAAGGGAACTCCTCTAAATGGTAGTTTCATTTTTGCAAAAGGTTGGAAATCACATGGGCTCATATCTGTGGAGTATGGAGAATGCTCCAGAATTTCCCAGTTCCATCTGCGAAGTAATTTAACTATAGGGGCAGACGAATGAGAGTGAGCACCAAGGATAGGAATTCAGCAGATTTGGACGTTTACAAGGACAGCTGGTCGTAGGTAGTGTTCCATAAAGTGACTAATATGCACCATTCACACGATTTCCTTGAGGAACTGAATGATTAATAAGAATACCGTCAAAATCATTATCTGCCAGCTCCGAGTTTTTATGAAGGTCTTCCCCTCTGCGAAATGCCCATTAGCCACGGTAACATATGGCAAAGTGTATCTGCCACAATTAAAATTACTAAAAATGTATCATTAAATAAAACCTCTTCAAACTCCGTTAACATTTTTCATAGTAATTTATAACCTTACATAATTTACCACTGATAGCGCCAGATGCAGTCAATGCTGTCACTAATTTTAATGAACAATGTATGTAATTAAATATACGTTTATCTCGACTAACACCTGATACAACAGGGACAGGAGAAATTCGTATAAATGCGCACATTTGAATTTATTTTTAATTCTTTTATATATTTGTTAGTCTAAGGGTGCACTTTCATTCCAAAAACAATTAATTTTTACTTTTGGCACCGTTCTGTAGGTTCTTAGTACTTCTTATCTTAGAATGATAATCCCAAAGCTTTAAAAGTATACCCCTATTCTTATAATTTCAACCTTATTACTTCCAGAGTATTCGTTCACCGAACAAAAACTAGCTACAGAAATAGTAGTGATTCCTGGAATTGGCAGTATAAATACCGACCTAATTAAATTCGCACCAAAGCATTTTCAGAGGTGCCTACTATGTTTTTACAACAAGTGTTGGAGGGAATAAAAAATAATCCAGAGTGAATGAAAAACAGAGAAAATAATAATCATATTTTAAAAAACGCAATACGAATAACCCAAATAGTTACAGAGGTATAACCTTCCTCTGTACATCATATAATATGTATGCAAATATATAAAGAGCCATGTTAAATTCAACAACTGACAGTTTTAGGTGAACAATCAGGTTTCAGAAAAGGAAGAAGTTTCATAGAGAATATATTTATATATAATAATTTGGAATATAATTTGGAAACGCACATATTATTTATTGACTATAAAATGTATTAGTTAAGGCATTAAGGGCAATATCTTAGAGAAGAATGGAATACCATTGCACTTCATACAAGTACTACAAACATGTGTAAAGGAGCAAAGATTAAAGTAAACCAGCGGAAGCCAGTAACAATTACAGAAGGATGTAGAAAAGGTTGGCCTCTATCACACGTAGCTTTTATTAATTGCATGAACGAAATGACACGATTATATACAACATGAAAAACAAGGAGAATTAGAACGAAAACAGAACACAAATGCTAAAACAAAAGAGAAAACATGTTTAGCCAACAATCATATCCTGTTGGCAAATAAAAGATGAAGGGTAGCGCAAAGGAGCTCCACGTTGGCGCGACAGTTTGATGCAAATAAAATGGGTACCTCAGGGTTGAGCAATGAGGTTTCTCTCAGGGTGTGCGTGGTTATGTATGAGTAAGGATGGTTCTAATGACACCGGAATGCCCGTTTCAAAATGATTTAATGACTACTTCTTTTTATCAAAACATCAAACTCGAAGTTGCCGACCAAGGGTTACCAATATATCACGGCTTAGAGCTACTGTATGTGGAATGCTTATTACTCGATAATACTTAATTCGTTACGTATAAACCGACAAATCTTCCCGCCGGTTCTAATCTGCCTTCGACCAAGACAGAGAAACTTCTTACTCCGCAGCTAGCCGCGGACCGTCTATCCTCACACTAGAGACAGCTGTGCGTGGGTGTGTAACCTTCACTTTCTCGAAGCCCTTTATTCAACCAAAAATCCTTTGTGACTATTTTGTCCATTGTGAATATTAGTCTCGGTCATGCCATTATCAAGTGTCCGAAGAATACCTTTTCAAACAGTCAAGTGCTATCCCTTTAGAACCCTGCTAAGAACATTGTTTCTTACGTTTCTTTTGTTGAAACACTATTCAACTTAAGTGTTATTCGAATCAACTGCATGCGTTTCACACAAATATACATTCCTTTGAAATCCATCACGATTCTTTATGCATTGCATCCCTTAATTTTGGTATCAAGATGAAGGGCAAATAATGACATAATTGATCAAAATTTTACAGAATTTTAATATGAAAATGTCAACACAGAAAACAGAAATAAGGGGGCATTACAAAGTTCTTTCTAAGATGGTACTGCGCAATAAAATTCTGGATAAAGTATCAACATTAAATATTTTTGGGTGCAGAATATCATATCAATGTAGTAGTTGCATATAGAAAGTTAAACAAATTTAATATATAACTGGAATATTAAGAAGGGACATTGAACAACAAGGCAAGACCAGAATCGATAGTTAAACATGGCAGTTCCTTCAGTCAATCGTGAGTCTGAAATATAGACTAATACAAACAAACGCCTGTAAAAATACAAGTAGCAGTAATGAAATTTATGAGATCTATATCAGTATATACAAAATTATAAAAGGAATTGTAAGTACTTGTGATAAACTAAAATTCGTGGAACTTAACAACATAATCCGAAAAAATAAAGAAAACTGGAAATTCTGCTTAGAATGTCAATGAATAGTATACACAAAACAGGTATAAATTATAAGCTAGAACGTACAGGGAAACCAGGAAGGCCTAAGAAAGGAAGGTACCAACAATTTGGAGTGAAGAAGAACAGGAAGAAGAAGTAGTGAGTATGCACAAGCATCCTGGTGTAAATATTTTAAGTTGATTGCACAAATTAAGTAATGTAGATATGAAAACGGCAAACTTGTGTTATCATTACCTCGTGTTTGTGTGTATGTAAGGAAAAGGGCTATTACTTTCCTTACTGTCTGAGATACAGTGACGGTTTCCTTTTCACCGGAAATAACAAAAGTAAGAAGAAAGCTGCTGGTCTGTATACATACGTATGTCCCTAGTTTCCTGCTTCAGTTCGTTCACTAACCACAAAAGCAAATGCGCTTTCTAATGAAATGAGACGACGCCGGCGTGTATGTTCACGAAAAAGGATGTAGCACAGAAGAGAGGTACAAAAGCAAATGAAAGGAGGCAATATACTCCGACTTGTAAGGAGAAATATGACTTGCTATGTGCACAGGTATGGTACTTAAATCCAAGTTAGCGTTCTACAGTACGCGTTTTATCATTTCATCTTTTAGAAAGTTCTCTAGTTAGGAGAAGAAGGATGACGGTGTCTGGTTTTACTGAAATAAGTCCGTGAATTCCCTATCAGAAGAAGTCCTCCTTGTTCTGCAAAGCTTTTTTATCATCTCATGTTTCCTTCTTAACTGAAACTTTCTTTTACTTCAACTTTTCATGTCTAGTTATTTTTCACTAGCATTAGTTCATTCTCATTAGATATTTCCTACTCTTTTACATTTTTTTCTGGAAGGTGAATGTTTTAGATGGTAAGGAAGATACACAGTGACAAATTATGTCTCCATATTTAGAAGATACTGTTTGTCACTTTGAAGTGCAAGCGCATACTTAGGACAGCATTGCACAGTCACCTTTACAGTGTTCGATACAGTGCACTTATTTTGAGAGATAAGTTGTCTCATTTTGCTTATTGCTTTACAACGTGACTTATGCCCAGTACCTTAACATACGTCGTAATAAATAACTTTTTCCCGACTTCACCAACATATGTTAAAATCGACGTTAACAAATGTATCGTAACAATTCTCACAGCACTAACAAAGCTGTTAAATTTCTTGCATTTCTCAAACCTGTTTTCTGAAAATGTTAAACACATATTAACGTCAAGAGACGTGTAAATATTACAACTATAGAAGGCTACGAATCAGTCGTATTATTTTCTAAACGTACTGCGATGCGCATTTGTTTTTATTTTCGTATGCACGTAGCTGAAAAATGGCGGGTAAACAAAATCATAAACAAAAGCCGTGGGACAAATTTCTCATCGATGGAGAAAGAACTGTTAATTGAACTGGTGAAGAAGTATAAGAATATTGTGGCAAATAAGAGGACGGATTCGGTAAATGTAAAAGAGAAAAATGTCACGTGGGAAAAAATTGGAAACGAATTTAATTCAAATGCATGTGTCACTAGTAGAAGTACGTATTGCGTAAATTTAAAACGAGGAGCACCGAAGGACAAGTGCCAACTGAATTGAACGTTTCCAGACGGGACGTGCACAGTGTATTATCCACATAGATCAGTTAATAATAAAGTCACAAAATTATTAATACTTGAAGCAAAGGCGAGATCGGCATACTTCTTTCGATGCATTTTCTAACGTCTCTTGTACTTCCCGCAGTAGCCTTTCTAACATCTTGTTTTGACAGTCTATTCTACACCTCCGTAGAAAATTTTCTTCTGATAGCTCCAAAATCGTTTCTCCTCACAGGCCGTACTCTATTACGAATGCCATTTCGACTGTCTTAAATATAGCAAATCGACACCAACAGAAAGACAGCTTGTTAGCTTAACAAGGGATTAAACACGAGTGTTAAGCTAACACTTGTTGGCGAAATTAAATTGTTATTATAACCATTGCTAAACTCGTGTTAAGTCTTAACATCTGTTGGTGGAAATGAGCATTAGAGCATAATAGACTCCTCCTAACTTTGTTTTGAAACTGTTTTAGGACTGAAATATGTATTTGTAGAGATCACTTTAGTCATTTAGTGAGACTTTTTTTTTTTTATGTCCTCCAACTTTGAGACATATCGGGCGATGAACGAAATGGCTGAAATGGTGCTCAAATGTGGCCGGGGTCCATGGAGTTAGTTACCTGACATTCGTCTTTCAGGATAATGGAAAACCCCGGAGAAAACCTCATCCAGGTGAATCACCCTGGCCGAGATTCGAACTCGGGACCTCTTTAACGTGATGCAGACACGCTACCATCTACGCTACCGAGGCGGGCATAGACCTCGCTGATATGCCTTTTGATTTTGGTCCTAATTGATAGGTTGGCCAAAACCCTGGTCTACTGCCTCTCGAAACGTACCATTTGGCTTTGCAGATAGGGGCCGTAAGAATTCAGATACTTGGCTATTTTTTGAAATCAAATTTATCCAATATAAGTCATATCAGAGAGGTTCCGATTTCGAATCTCGATCAGGGTCAGTTGTCTGGGAAAGGGATTTTCCGGGGTTTTCTCTCAGCCTGAAAGATGAATTTCGGGTACTTCTAAACTTATAGACTCTGGGCTCGTTTGAGCATCATTTCACCCATTTCATTCCGCTTCGAGGAAGATAAAAAGTGATTGTTTTTACACAGTTTGTAAATCTTGAAACAGACAAAATCTTGCTGTATTAACAAAGCAGTTCTGTTCAGGTATACATTTGTCTTTTCTTACTATTCTCTCTTGTTGTGGATTTAACATTTCTGAAATATATTTTGTTATTGGTTTTGATTTTCAGGGACTTTCAGTTCCATTAATTTGTAAGTCACCGTTGCAATTTTCTGGTAGCCATGCAAGGGCCCCTGAATATAGTGATCAGGCATTAAAGTGTGTGATTAGCACTTTAGTCTATTTCATCCGTTGAAGAACGAATGTGCACTTGCGCAATGAAAACTTGTATCAGTTAACAAGAGACAGACAGAACTGATAATATTTTTAAGAACTGTTATTTGGGAAAGCGTAGTAAGGATTTTCAGGGAAGGTAATGTAAGGAAAATGAAACAAATGAAGACTGAGTTTATTCTGGTATTAGGAATAAAAAAGACTCAAAGAGCTTTATGTTGGTAATGTAACACAAGTTTCTTATGGTGAAATATAACGCTTTGAGTTAAGTGGACGAGGTCCATCTGAAGGAACTTCCGTTATAAAGGCGTGGTTGAAATGCCAGCAACAACCCCCCCTTTTTTTTCTTTTTGCTTGTTCCATTTGCCTTTAACTACTATGGTCATATCGGCGGCCATTCTTCTTTGGAACATATCGAAGGTGTTAACTCGTTATCTGTGGTTTTTTAATTATTAAATCACGCACACATTCACACTCTCATTCATACTTCCAGACTCTGGGGAAGATGGGGTATTATCTTGGTTGGAGAAAAATCCCCAGGTGCCCTATCGACTGAGCTACGGGGCCAGCCAGCAATAAGTGTTGTTAGCCTCTTAAAACTAAATTAATCATTAGATCAGCGTACTCTTCAAAGTATCACGTAGCCGCAACTGCGTGTTTTAGCCACTCCTTTTACACGTGTGAGTAAATATGTAACATCAGCCAAAAACAACCCACAGAAAAGGTGAAACGTAAATTTTACTGTGTCCTTTAGTTACCGCAAACAGAACTAACAACAAATTACTCGCATTCTAGCAGCGAGAGCAAGCCTTAAATAAATAAAACAGGTGGGGGCGTTTCCTCAACACCAACAGAAAGGCTGAGGTACCTTTATGTGTCCTCACACAATTGGGGTTAAATTGTGTTAAGTTCCAATTCAACCACAACAATCTCATCTCATATCCAGTGTCTCCCAAGGGGGATGTAAAGTTTATGTTATACCTTATCTGAATTGGCGATCTACACACGTAGAATAACTTACCTCCCAGCAGTTAGTCATTTCACATAACGACAGTCATAAACTGACAGGTTTAATTTGCTTACAAACTCAAGGTCTCCAAATTTTTCACTACCCCCGACAATTTGTAGCAGAAGTTGATAATTTTGCTTTAACCTCCTTCTTTCTTTCCCTCCTTCTTTCTTTCCCTCCTTCTTTCTTTCCCTCGTTCTTTCTTTCCTTCCTTCTTTCTTTCATTCCTTCCTTCTTTCCTTCCTTCCTTCTTTCCTTCCTTCCTTCTTTCCTTCCTTCCTTCTTTCCTTCCTTCCTTCTTTCCTTCCTTCCTTCTTTCCTTCCTTCTTTCCTTCCTTCCTTCTTTCCTTCCTTCCTTCTTTCCTTCCTTCCTTCCTTCTTTCCTTCCTTCTTTCCTTCCTTCCTTCTTTCCTTCCTTCCTTCTTTCCTTCCTTCCTTCTTTCCTTCCTTTCCTTCTTTCTCTTTCTCTTTCTCTCTCTATTTCTTTCTTTCTTTCTCTCTTTCTTTGTACATTAGCTTACCAAGTATTTCATCTCTGTTCTTCCTAGTTTGCAAGTGTAGAGCAAAGGTTTTTCTTTTGTTTCTTTTTAAGTCAAAACTTACAATCGCAGGAAATAAATGTTACCAGCAATGTTATTTAAATTCAAGCGGTTATCATGGAGGTAAATTTGTTAACATAGTGTTCAAGTTGTTATTTGCTTAGGCCATTTCCATTTGGCATTTGATATAGGTAAAGCACTATATTTACTCTCCTGTACAATCAATGGTGCACACTAAAATATAATATTGCAATAGCTCCAAGGTGTTGAATACAAATCAAAAATATATACCAAATATTCGGTGGAAGTATACATGTTATGTCCCCTAAATTCAGAAAAAAGCATGTTTAGAAATAGTGTCGTGTGTACATTTTTTGTGTAATTTTACGTCCTCCACCGCTGTCATATCGGATGGTGAATGGAATGGGGGAAATGATGCTTAAATGTGTCCAGGGTCCATGGAGCTTAGAGATCCCGACATTCGTCTGTAAGGATAAGGGAAAAAACGGAACAGAAACCTTATCCAGGTAACTGGTAGGTAGATTATTATCAAACTGGACAATTTTTCAAGAAAGGTTCACAGGATTTTATAACAAGTCCTTCCACTCAAATTACACTTTACTTAAAAAAAAAAACTTTAAAAATATTTTCATTTTATGAAAAAGTACCTCTAAAGATTTATTAAAATGGCTTAATAAAAGTACAGATGAAATATAAATAATATAAACAATTCCTGTGGTCGTCTTTGTCCTGTATGACTTTCTCACAAATCATAAACCTCGAGAGGCATAATTTTACTACAAAACAAATGCACATCACGTTAAAGCATACATGCTAGCCTTTGATTGCCAACTTCACGGGTACAAAGCCGGAGGGAGCGATTGACTTTTTTTTCTCCTGACGTAAAGATCTTTAGCATGGCTTCCTTCGGAAGGGAGGTAAAGCCGTTGGTCCCATGCCATAGTTTTATCTTCACGCCCAGAATAAAATGGGATGCTGAGGACCAAAGCAGTTATAAAGAATAAATAGACGTCAGTTACAATTTTTATTTTAATATTTTCCAGACCTTATTTTTCCTACCTATGCAAGAGTGACTTTATTATAAGTTTGGCGATTTAATTAGCTTTCCTAACCTATGCCCTATGTAGTGTACTTAATCACTGTTCAACGATTGTTTACTTATTCCTTTACAGTTGTAATTCTTCTATACACAATGGCATCGTAATTATAAGCCAAAAGCTAACTGATGCTAAGAAATTCTTCTAAGATCCTCCTTTGGCACTATTTCAGTTCAGAAAGTATGATAAAGCCTTCATCTTTCGTATGTGGAACGTTAAACCCAGATTACTTATAATGCTTTCCGGAAGTCAAAGGTTATAAACATAAGAACATGAATACACACTAAAGCAGTGCAAAAATACGCATCACCAATAGTAAAATTAATTTATGTGGGTGAAATTCTAACTCTAAATTACATCTGCTAATCCCAACCTGTCCAGGTTTACTGTTTAAAAACATGTGTATCCATGGTAACAATGTAAGGAGCTTAAAAGGTTCTTGGTGGTGGCTGCTGAATATTTATAACCAGAGCACTGCGGCTGCCCATAGTCGAACACGTAAACACTACCGGTTTGTGAAACACCACTAGAAACACGCAAATCTTAGACATACTTTGTATTAGCTTAAGTACCCTCTACTAATCACTGCTAGCAACATTCCTACACATCCTTTTATTGGAATCAACCTACAGAACACCATCGTTACTATGCATTTACCTAAAATTTGAGCAACTTACTTCCATTATAATGTTTAGAGCTTCTATCTACGCAAGTTGCTGCTACTTTCTGAAACTAGAGTAACCAAATTCCTGAGATGTATCCTTCAGGTCAATTATATTCGGGTCGACTGAGTTCACAAAAGCCCTATTTACCAGAGCTAAACCAGCTTGTGTTAATTGCCTTTTCAACACAAAAATACACAAATATTTATTTACTTTCATGTTATTTATCAAATAGTTCTACTTTTTCGACAATAGTTCCATCAACTTTAACTTTTTCGTATAGAGAGGACATATCTGCGAGGGGGCACCCAAAAGAAACCGGATTGTTGTCCTAAAAATTTAATTGATGAACCTTTTTACAAAATTACTTCAGTCGCCTTCAAAATACTCTCCACTACATGCGATGCACTTGACAAGTCTCGTTTTTCATTGTTGGAAGCATGTATTAAATTCATCAAGTTTGACATTGTCCAGTGCTCTTTGCGAAGCTGTTTTTACCGCCTACACGTCGTCATAACGCTCGCCTTTCAGCGTATTTTTCATTCGTGGAAATAGTAAAATGTCGCACGGGGCTAGGTCTGGCGAATACGGAGCGTGGGAAACGACAGACTACCTCTGAGATGCCAAATAGTGGATCACTCGTAAGGCCGTGTGTGCTGGAGCGTTGTCGTGATGCAGAAACCAGTCACCTGATTGCCAAATTTCAGAGCGTTTCCTCCTCACATCCTCTCGCAGATGCATTAAGACATCCAAGTAAAAGTGCTGGTTAACAGTCTGGCCTGGGGTACGAATTCCCGATGCAAAATTCAACTAACATCAAAAAAGACAATGGTCATCCTCTTCACATTTGACCTCAGTTGCCTTTCTTTTTTTGGTCTAGGAGCTGGGAGTTCTCCACTGGCTTGACGCTTGCTTGGTTTCTGGGTCATACCCGTAACACCAACTCTCATCCCCTGTAATGACTTTGTTCAAGAAGTTTGGATCACGTGCAGTCTCGGTTTTTAAGTCCTGACACACATTCATGCGGATGGTTTTGTGCTCCTGTGTCAGAAGGCGCGGAACAAATTTAGCAGCAACACGTCTCAAGTGCAAATCCTCCCTCAAAATCCGCTGGCACGAACTTCAACTGATTCCTGTCGCTGCTGAAATTTGGTCTATCGTTTCGCGACAATCCTCGCTGTTCTTATGGCACACCTTTTCAATGTTCTCCCCATTTCGCGAGGATGAAGGGCGTCCAGAACGAGCTTGGTCTTCAACACACATCTCACCATGTTTAAAGCGCCCACACCACTCGAAAACCTGTGTGCGGCTCATAGCGTCATCCTGGAAAGTTTCCTGAAGCATTTGGTGTGTCTCCGTTGCAGTTTTTTTAGCAGGAAGCACAATTTCACACACACTCTTTGTTCTTTTAAAGTTGCCATAACGACTTCTTAGAGGTAACCCGCCAACAGTCAGAGAAACACAATACCACACTTGCACGTTCAGCTCTACAGTGATGTCGTCTGCACAGCTTTTTCATGAAGGTCTCTACTAACACCATGTAGCTTGAGAACCCTGCACTATGTCTACGAGAGGCAGCGCCCTTGGAGTCCAGTTTCTTTTGGGTCCCCTCTTGTATATCTTCCTTTTCACTGTCAGAAGTTTAACAGTTTTGAGTACCGAAGTATTTACACAATTTCTGGCTAAAAGAAAACTCTTCGAATAAACTACTTACATAGGAATATTCCACAGATATAAAATAATACTGCATTCCACAAATAGTGTATATGGTTTAATTTCAAATAGCGACAAAATTCACAGTGTACGGTTTTGTAAAATACAAATTGAAATATGTATAATTTGAACTTGTGGAGCAGAAACACATAGCACTCTTAGTGTATGTTAAAGGAAGCCCTAATTAGAACCTTGAGATGTAAAAGGATGTGCTGCTTCACTTAAAACTGTTTTGTTATGCTCTGTTGTGTAGTTGCTTGTAAATAAAATGAAATCAATGCTAGATTACCATAAACGAGAAGGTTCTTTTCAGTAACATTTGCGGTTCAAATAACACAAAACTTTGTTTTATATAGAAGAACGTCCTCGTGGGCTAGTTTTTTGAACGACTAGTTGCCGTTCCAAATGGCTGCTATTACAAGGGCCATGACATTCTTTTCCCGTGCTCCTGTTAATCTTCCTGCAGAAGTAAAAGCGTCGTGCACTTGTTGCAGAGGAAGAAAGGGAAGATTTACATGGCGGAACGGTCGTGGACAGAAAACCATGTTAGCGCGCTGCGTCATGTACGTGATTATTTTCCTAAGCAACCGTAGTCCTGTTTTACCAATACTCGAATGTACGAGCCAAATCCTAAACTCGATGCCCCTTTCTACGTCTGAATTTCCTATCGTGCCCTTCCGCCTTTAAAATAAACGAGGAGATATAAATCTAGGGGCCACACCTCCTCCTCCACCCTCCGCGCACCCCTTCAGCCGAGCGAGGTCACAAAACATCTCTGTTTCCGTTGCACAATCTGGACTCCATTTGGCAGGTTATTACCGGCTATCAAACTTCTGGAATTTCACTTCCACTGCTGCAACACTTCATTCAACCCTAGAGGCACCCTGGGGCCTTGTTCGTTTTGAATTGGCTTTATAACGGTAACGTGCTGATAAAAAAAGTCGTTAATACAGTGTGTCTGATAAAACGAACACATTTATCTGTGTAACCAAAACAATCAAATCGTGTTGCATGATATAACCAAATGTGTAATCTCTATATTATGTCTTCCTATTTCATTCTTTAATACGGTGCTTTCAAATTTGATCAGTACTGATTTATGAAAGTTGGAGGTGAGAAGTGTGGATACAGATATATATGAAGTAGCATTGGTTTATAAAAATGAACGTACGTAACTCAGTTTGGTCATAAGTTAAAAATAATCTCCAGAAATAGCTGTATTTTCACATTTAGATGTACTAGGTAATCTTTGCATTGAACTACTCAATATTAAAAGACACGCCTTTGTCGTAGTAAGTTCCTCGGCGACTCCCGGCCATCTCTCGCAGTAGACTGTGACTGCGAGTGGGTTCAATTATAATGTAACTACCCTGAAACAGCCATTTCGTTCCGAATAATTAGTTATTTTGAAGGGAAAAAGCCTCTTCAGATATTTCTAAGTCCTCAATTTTCTTGTGCAACTTTGTGTTTATTCTCAGTGTTCTATACATTGGGTCTTATTAAAAGTTTAGTATTTTCATTTGATTTTCCTGTATAACCGCTTACAAAGCTTAGAAAAGCTTCATGTTTTCGTGTCGATTTTCTGTAATCACGTATGCTACTCGCTCACCAATGATGCCTTTGCCTTCGACTTCTCATGGTGAAGCAGCATGATAAAATACAATGATCCAATATGTTCATGGTTTGCGAAGAGTAATCCTTGCAATAATGATAAAGTGAACAAGGAATATTCTTCTTCTGGACGTTGATAATCGTACATTAATAATAAATATCTTAACACGAATTCTTGGAGCCATGGTACCAGATTTATAATATTATTTCTACCGAAAGAGCTAAACAAATCATAACTGGCTACGTGGTGTTTTGCTTGTCGGTGGATGTTCCGTCTGCCGTTATCACAGAGAGGCGCTGATGAAACCATGCAGCAATTTTAATGCTACTTTTAAGATAACTGTTTACCCAGGTTATTAACAGCAATTCTGAAATTGTTCACTATCGTTGTCCATTTATATATGGCTCCTCTGTAGGCAACCTCTATCGCTCACCGTAGTTCAGATTGCAATAATAGCCAAGGGCGCGGACAGGCAAAACAATGCGCAGTCGGTTAGAATGTTGGAAATTAATTGTTCTTTCACATTAGCCGTGTGTAGGACGCACTATGAAAGGGTAGAGTCAGACTGAAAAATTCAATGCGATACCCGGGATTTGAACCACGGATATTTTCGTTTCCGTCCAGCCGCTCTAACCATTTGAGCGACTATGGCTTACAGCATAGTAAGAACTTAAAGCATAGTAAGTCGCCATTGAGGTAGTTGTCTCATGTTTATGAGAACTCCTTGTGTTTTACCGGGAAAAACACGTATCAGTTGGAGAATTTAATGTCATGTGGGCACGTCGGCCGTATTAGCTCAAATGGTTAGAGCGGCTGGACGGAAACCAGAAGATCCGTGGTTCAAGACCCGTCAATGGCATTGACCTTTTCTGTCTGGCTCTACCCTTTCATAGTGCGTCCTACACACGGCTAGTGTGAAAGAACAATTAATTGTACCTAATAGTGGTCCGAACTATATAGCCCGGACCTTAAAGTACTTACAGCATAGTAAGTCGCCATTAAGGTAGTTGTCTCATGTGTTTATGAGAGCTTCTAGTGGTTTACCGGGAGAACCACGAGTCAGTTGGAGAACTTAATGTCATGTTGGCACGTTGGCCATAGTAGCTTCATGGTTAGAGCGGCTGGACGGAAAGCAGAACATCCGTGGTTCTGATCCCGGCTATGGCATTGAATTTTTCAGTCTGGGTCTACCCTTTCATGGTTAGGATGTTGTTTGTTATCTCGGTAGTAGCACATTTATCCGATATAAATCTAATTAAAATATCGTCATTATCTATGAGAAAAAGTAGTAATATAATGTGCAGGAGAAAGCTTTGCTTGCCCATGAAGATCTTAAAAGCCTTCGTCTTTGCACGGATATTCTGCTACGTATGTAAGAATATTGTATTGGGTTTAATATTTCCATGAGGTCTTAATAGCCGTTATAGTTAAATTTACATACATCTATATTTTATTTATCACATAATTATGAAACGTTAGGATTTTCCTAAGAATATCTCGTTTGTGTATAATGGTGTATGATTAAATCCTGATCCGAGACAGCTTCGTGTTTTTGAGTTCTTAGATATGCCAGATAATGGTTTAATGTAAATTTCTGATATTATATTTTCACTATCAGACCACAGAGCACAAGATTTCTTTTCAGGATGGGTATATATAGATTTCTATCCCTGGATAAATTGGATTTTCACAATCTAAATAACTGCAGTTTTCATCATCCCCAGCTTTCCTCTATTGTTTCACAGATATACTCAGAGATACTAAAGCTAATGGAATGTTAACATTACTTTACCTCAACAGTGATGAAGAATAATTATGTTAAAATGGATTGGCAAAACTATTAAAATATTGTTTTTAGCTAACGCAGTTACGTAATAAATAATTTTGCAACGTTCCTCAACTTTTACTTTTGGCTGGAGGTATAAACCTTGGATCGTTTATTTTATGTTTGAAAATTAGAAATATAAACCTGTGTTGCAGCTTGCATTTTCCTTATTGTTATTATATATTTATGGGACTTGCGAGCTAAGTCGATGTTTATTAACGATTGAGATAATAGTCGTTGTGCCGAGAGCTTAAATTTCAAGAGTGATTAATATAATTTTAAGTCGAACTAATACTCAATGCTCCACTTATTGCTAGTATTTACCTAGAACGCGTTTCGTTAGGATCTTCCTAACATCATCAGTTGTTGTCGACTAATGGACGTCGGTTCGGTGAACTCCTCGGAGGTGATAGATGTGTCTCTGTCGGTATCCTGATGAACTTGAAATTTGGGTTTTCTTCAAAGGTACTGTCAAAATTAAACAATTTTGTTTCATGTTTCTTTATGAAGATTTTTTCCCACGTGGTTAATGCAGCTGGACCTTGGACACTTTTTAATAAGTGAATTTCTCGTTCTAGATCATGATTCTCCTTCCAAAAATGGTACATAGGCTACCGCCGATTTATCTATTTATTTATTCCTGATGTTGCTAAAATGCTCTTGAAGCCTAATGTTCAAGTTCCTTTTTGATTTTCCAATGTAAAAGTTGTGACAGCCCTTGCAATTTATCCGGTACACAAGGGATGTGACAACTTTGACATTGCAAAAGCAAAAAGGAACTTGAACATTAGGCTTAAAGAGCATTTTATGAACATCAGGATTAAAGAAATAGATAAATCGGCAGTGGCGTACTACCATTTTTGGAAGGAGAATCATGATATAGAACGAGGAATTCACTTATTAAAATTTGTCCAAGTTCCATCTGCATTAACCACGTGGGGAAAATCTTCATAAAGAAAACTGAAAGAAAACGGTTTAATTTCAACACTACCTTTGAAAAAAACCAAAGTTTCAAGTTCATCAAGATACCGACAGAGACACACCTATCACTTCCGAGGAGTTCACCGAACCGTCGTCCATTAGTCGACAACAGCTGATGTTGTTAGGAAGATCCCAACGAAACGCGTTCTAGGTAAATAATAGCAATAAGTGGAACATTCAGTATTAGTTCGACTCAAAATTAATTTTGTGCTTCATTGTATCATAGTCCTTACACAATGGAATTCAAGAGTGATGTTTGATGAACATCAAACTTCGCTAGTGTGTACTTAATTTGATACGTTACCTAAGATAAAATCAACTTGAAGTGTATTATTACTGTACATTGTAGATGTCGTATGCTTGTTTTTTATTTTTCAGATGACTAAAGAAAAATTGAAAATCGGATAAAGTCATCTACGAGGTAGCGAATAATCAAAGAGATAATAAGACAAAGTCTTTGACATATATTATGGTAGGCGTTCCTGAAGATTAATGTTTTTGTCTTGCAAATTCTGCTTGGTTTGCTATATTGACTATGGCAGAGATAGTTCGACTCTTTGCAAAGGTTATTCATGTCTAAGAGTAAAGGGCCTACTTTTCACATACAAAAGTATCGCGTAATGATGCGTTAGTTCGAAACCACATAAACTCCGGGAGTAATTTCTGTACTGGTTAAATTATTTCTAAGTGAATTCGGTTTTATTACAAGGAAATGACCGCATTTCAATTAAAGTGAAGCTTTTGAGTTAAGCGGGTACTGATTCATGGCAATGTTACTTAAAAATGAAATTAACCTTTAAACCGATAAAGTAATATACGAATTACGAAAAAAAAAACAGTTTTCCATGCACTTTATTTCACCTCAGTCTACACCTGACATTAACTTTCGGACCTTGATCTTTCAAGTTCGGAAAAGTTTCCTGCCCTAAATTACGTATTTTGTGTTTGCGTTTATTCTACGGTGACAAATAGTATGACTCTGTAAATATCCTGTTATTTTACAAGGAATTTTGCAAGAAATTAGGATAAGGTAGCCATGGAAAAGCAGGAAATAAAAAGGAGCGGGAATTTGAATGGAAATTAAGGAAAAAATTAATGATGAAAGGAGGGAAGAGATTTTGGTTAGTTTTGAAAATACAAATTCATTATGAAATGATTTGTAGGATATATATTGGGAGCACAGCTTTTAAAGAATCTGAGACGAAATAATGGGCAAGGGTACACAATTCATATGGAGCACGAGATAAAAATTTCGACATTTATTAGGATTTAATGAAATGTAGAATATACGGATGGTAGATGGGTCATAGTAAGGGACAAATTTCAGGAAGGAATGGTAGCTCAAAATGTTAACTGGAATGTGGAAGTACAAATTCAGTGATGGCAAAATATTCGAAAAACTCTGGGAAAAACGGAATAAATCAGTGAAGGATGAGAATATTAACACGTTAAAAAAAAGAAACAATTAAAAAGTGATATTAAATTTTGGCAGAGCTTCATTATACAGGTATTCCAGCTCTTATGAGTAAACAAGGATTATTTAAATGGGCATTATACATATTGGATTTTTAAGTTTAAATTTCGCTTGTAATTATAAAATAATATTTGTTGTTTAATTTCAGTTTTTATGAAACTTGTTGAATTAAGAGGAAAAATTAAATTAAATATATCTTATTCATTATCAAATCAGGTATTCAAAATGAAACCACTTTTATAATCCTGCCGTAATAATTATTATGGACACAGTTTCTGGTATTTTTGAACAGCACGGTAACGGTCAGGCCTGGCAATTTATTGACTTTTTCGAGGACTTCTTTTCATAACACCATAAATATATTGCAACTGCAGGATATTAAATGGATTAACATTAAGGTATATTGTTGAGCAAATACTCGCAGTACTTCACTGAAAATACATTTTGTGTCCTTTGAAAGTTTTCAAGTACATTATTTGTGTACATTAATTAGTAAAATGCAATTTTATTTCCAGAATAGCAAACACATTGAATTCATGCTACAGAGCGATGTAATTTTGTTTTATAGATGTTCACGCATTCCTTTTAACATATGTTTTATTGGATACATTGAAACAATAGTCATGAATCTATTACAGATATCAAAGAAGAGCCCGCCTCGGTAGCGTAGACGGTAGCGTGTCTGCCTCACGTTCAAGAGGTTCCGAGTTCGAATCTCGGTTATGGTGAGTTTCCTAGATAAGGTTTTTGCAGCGGTTTTCCCTTATCCTTATAGACGAATGTCACGTAAATCTAAGCTCAATGGTTCCCGGACTCATTTTAGCATCATTTTGCCCATTTCATTCATCGCCCGATATGACTTAACGTTCAGGATGTAAATTACAAGGGGAAAAAAGTATGTATATATATATCGAAGATTACAAAGAATGTTATTTCATAATGAAATTCACTAATTATACCTATTATTTATAATTGTGGAATAACAAAATCTATCTTTCACTTTAAATTAAATAATAAGTCAGTGCTTGTGCAACTCTTGTATCGCGAGAAAGGCGGTATATCTATTTAATCCTAAGGAGGGAGAGTAAGTACCTCTATAAAATCACAATACCTACATTCCTTTCGTATTTTCTATTTGATTTGATTATTGTATAATATAACTGCTTCTAAGACAGAATGAAATTATTGTTTTAACCCTTCGAAATTCTTCAGAAAAGAACACAATAGCGTGTTTATTATAATTGAGTGGTTACTTGCTACTGGTTCATCCAAACTTTTCCTTTCTATTCCTCTGACTAGGGTTTGGTAAGGACCTCAGGGAATATTACCTGCCTGACGAATTAGTACAGTTGTTTGGGGAGGTCGCTGGTGTAGCATTGCTCGGTTTAGAGAAATATAATGGGTCCAGTCTGACATTCAGAACATTATCACAAAGTATCTAACACAACACTTATTTTTACACTTGCTAAATCTGTATTCCATTCTTTTAGGTATTCCTTAGAATGTGTCCTACAGTCAAGAGATACTTTCTTTAACAGCATTCTGGAGTGTATTTACTGTAGGAGTTTCTCTGTTCGTAAACCTCGAGAAAAGTTCTGTGCACAACACATTTCTGAAACTCTTGGGGTTTGAACCTATTTAATGTAGGAAATATTTAACAGCTTCCCCCGCACACTTTTTATTTTATTTTGAAGCTTCCTTCACCATATTATGCACTATTAATTCACCTATCCACGCTGCTGCTGCTATCATTTCTTGTAATATTATATAACAGAATAATTAGACGTGTGCTTTTCTCTTCTTTACAAAATTAACACATTGGATATTAATTTTCTACTTTGTCAGTGTATGACTTAGAGTGTTTGCATTTTGACTTATATTAACTTCGTCCACTCCAAAATACTCAAATGTATCATTTCAGTATTGCCGAATGGTACATATGTATTTTTTTAGACGTGGCGCATGACCTTGCTCGGATGTGCGTGAGTGAGGTAATGCGAATCAATGGTAGGGGTAAATTCTCCGCTTTCGCCAGCAGTTTGCTGACAAAGCTAGTCGGTTAGATGTCAGATAACTAACCTGACATCCCCTTTTCTTCTAAATTAAAAAGTGGATTCAATCACAAACTACTGCGCAGCATTATGTCATACGCCTCATCTAAACAACTCCTCTGTACAGAGCATGCACCACGAGTACTGCTTAGGGGTTTGCTTCTATGGAAGCGTTCACTTTTAGTCATCTGCATTCATTCTTCAGACAGGTTGTACAGTGGAAGGGGACACCTCGTGCACGGTGACCTATGTACGATCTATTGCAACTGGTATCTCCAGAAGCTAAGAGTGAGCTGAAGAAACCATAGCAGTTTGTACGATGCGGAAGACCTGCGCGGTAGTTTCCTATAACACTAATCAGAAAGCCGGTTCAACTAAAACGAATGACCCTTACGACCAGGCATCCCTCTTTCACCACGAGGATTGCGGTTTGCTTTGAGCTAGCATTAATGCCAACTGCTTGGCACTATCAAACTCCTCGAAGCTTAGAGATATTTTACTGCATAAATTAAATAAGAATTTTAAATCTTTTCAAAATAGAATTAAATTTCAATACATATTAAAGACGAGGAAGAAACAAAATGAAATGGAAATGAGGATAAGGAAACCATGGTAGACGTGAAACCTCCCAATATTGCCAATCAACAGGGAACACGACCAAAAACATAAGGCTAGAATGGGCACTCGCAGAAAATGAAACAGGCGATTTTCCATATACGACCCTCGAATATGACAACAGAGCTTTAAATAAAATAAAACAATTGTGCAGCCTTTTCCGCTACAATATAGAAGGAAAAGGTGAAAGTGTAAAATGCATTCTGCAATTTAAAAAAGGATCAGAACGCAAATAATTAGAGCACATATCTCTCCTCGTACTGCACTAATAATACAACTCTTTGGGTTGCTTTAAGAAGATAAACATGTTACATTAATGTAATTTAGCAAATTACAGTAACTTTGGAGTAAACACTTTCAGAAAATAGAGATACAAGAATTAAGTTGTTTTCAGCGTCCACCATTTTTAGTATGTCGATGATGTCATAAAAGGTTTGAAGATGAAAACATAAATGAATACACGCCGATCGAAATATAAACTTAATGTTATTAAATGCAAACGATCTATGTATTATACGAAAGACATAAAGTGGTATTCAGAAAGTCCAGACTATTAACTAAAACGTTCGGTACATAAAAGGAAGGCAGTACTGATAAATAAAAGTTTTGTTCGCTGGTTTGCGATATTAAAGATATTACCAAACCTGGATGTGCTAAATTGAATTGTGCTATTTTTCTCTGTCACGTAAGGTTATCTCAAAAGTCACAGAATAAATTTTGAAAGTACAACTTTTGGTGTAAAAGTAACTGAAATACGTATAATATAAATACAGAAATTGCTATTTGAGTGGTTAAATTAACTAACCTGGATGTGTCAAATTGAATGGCGCTTCCCATTTGTTTCGTTCACGTAAGATTTTGCAACAAATCACAATTAATTTTGAAAATACTGCAACGGCATATAGTGTCAAAAATATAATAACTATGAAATTCCTAAAAATGGCAGATGTTACACAAAAACTTATTTTCTAAATCAGTGCCTTTTCTTCCATATAAGTAGCCTATTTTCTCCAATATCAGGAATGTGCTATTACACCGTCCTGCAACAAAGGAAAATAACTTGTAGGGGCTAAAATAGCAGGGAAGGCGTAAATAATTGTGCCGGTGCAAAGCTTTAACTACCAGCTCTAAATATACTCGTAGCTAACTAATAAAATGAGGTGCAGAACTATCCGAATATAAGGAACAACTAACACAGACCGGGTTGCGACAGTCCATATAGGGCCAGGACCTGACAACCCGACTGCCGGTCTCACGCCCAGATACGCAAGGTAGAGGTGGGTGATCATCCAAACGATACGGGGGGGATGTGGTCAGCATCTCGGCATCCCCCAGTCAGACTGTTGGCTTTCGTGACCAGGCCGCTTGCATATCGTAAGCTCCTCACTTTCCTCGCGATCCTGAGTGGGCACCAGTACTACACCTGGGTCATAAAATCCTCACTCCAGGGGTGGAATCGATCCCGCGCCACTTTCCGTGGCAGGGAGCTAATGCACGATGCCTTAGCCCACCACGTCACAGCGGAGGACACAAGGAAGAACTGCAAGTTTTAAACATACATTAAATGAAGGGCACATGAAATTTTAAGTCATGTCCATTCCGGCAATGCTCTTTTGGCGTGAAAGTTGGGTTTTAAAATAAAAAGAGAAGTCATATTAAAGGAACATAGGGATAAACTAATGATTTCTAATATTTTAATGATGGGCCGTATAGGAGAAACTATGTAAAATATAAACATAAATTGAAAGCCCACATGAACAGGATGTAATCTTCATAGGGAGACCCATGTTGAGCTGATAGAGATACCTCAATGTTTTTAAAGCGTGAAAGGTTGATGGAAAGGACTAGACTTAGTGTAGTTATACTACACTGCAATGCCTTGATTGAGATTGCTGTAAACCAATTACTGTTTCTGCAGAACTTTAGCATGAGTACTTCTGTGCTAGAGCTTCATTCCAGGGCTGGCTATTAAAGTGAGAAGTCGGAAGCATCTCACGTTTTACTGAATTTTCAGTAACTTCAGAAGACTGGCCGTGAGTTTTGTAAATATATTCTGCTCCACTTCCTCCACCTCAAATAGCGTCGGTACTATCCAATACCAACAATTTAAAATGTTACTCTTATGAAATTATGCCTATTCTTCATGTGGAGTGCCTTTCTATGCACGCCATGTCGGTGCTATCTCTGGAAGCAGACCTCACAATTTATTACGCTATTTCCCGTCACCCTTGGGCCCACCCCTTCATGTATATGTAGTCATCAATCCGTTGGAATTCCCACCGTCCCTCACTGCCCCATAAACAAGCTCGTTCCGCTTCTCAAAATTAAATTTTGTTTATATATTGGCGTTCAAATGCCGTGATCGTTCTGTTCCAAAGTAATGTTTGGTTTTTATGCATTTTGATACTGTATGAAGAATTAAACAAGGCACAGCAGTTAAGTGACGTTTTGGAAAATAAATCCAGTAAGTTCTTATAGTTGTCTTTTATGATTTTCATAACAGGAGATTGCCAGATAAATATATTATGGAATATATATGATATGTAACACTCAGTAGCTTATAGGTATCCTTTATTTCTCCGCGTGATTCCTCTAATTGTTTTGAAAGAAGGTATTACTATTATTTTCAGTTTGAATGGGAGCCATGTGCAAAACTACACTCTACAGTTTAAATGATGAATTTTTGGGGTGTGGAGAAAATAAAGGCTTTAATTGAAGTTCAGTTTTCGGAGCCTTTGTAAGTGAATGTGCAAGCAGTGTATTCAAAAATTCAGACAAAGGACACCTCAGAAACAGTTCCACAGCAATCATTATAAAACAAATATGTTGATTTAAAGGGATATGTGTTATCTTTTAAGTAAGCCCTTATCTACCTCTTATACGAAGGCTGTTCAATAAAGAATGATCACGGTTTTTGGCAACATACCTTTACTAATCCTCATAATTTTGATGGTCCTTCTCAAAATCCCCCCAGGGGCCTACATCGGTAGGTACGGGTTTGGCGTACGCGGGATCCCGAGCCAACAGTCTCCCTCGTGTGGGCTCCTCCTCGTGGTTGAGGGAGACGGTCAACAGGCCCACCCACGTGTAGGCCGTGCGTGGAGACCCGTGTCGGTGGAAAGGTTTGCACCTGGTGGTTGAGGGATGCGTATCTGAGCTCGTAACAGTGCTTTTCTGAATTCGGGAAGGGTGCGCATTACCAGTATACCACTTTGGCTACTGCTTCACCTAAACGGGAGGTTAGGGACTAACCCACCCCTAATCAATCGGCCAGGACAAGGTGTGACACTGAACTCCAGGGTGAGTGGGACGGCGCGCCCGCTATATCCCCTATGTAGCCCTGTCATCCCAGTGGGATGACCCCGTGTTGGGCTCCGTGGTGGGTGGGGAGCATTGGGGGATGAAAGCAACACCATTCTTTTCATGGCAAACCTTACACCGAAACGAAAACGACAAGTGAATGATGAAATAGAGGCACCCGTAGCTTCAAGCGCTCGGTACCTAGTAATAAGTCGACTTGAAGCGACTCAGACCTTTTTAACAGTGAATCCTTTCGCTATACAAACGGGTCTTGACAAAATCGCTGGCCCGGTGAAATCCTGCACTCTTCTTAGAACTGGTTCTTTGTTGGTTGAGACGCATACTGCCATACAGTTCGATCGATTATTAAAAGCCAAATTACTCCACGGATATCCCATCCGCGTCGAAAAACACAGAAGCCTCAACTTAAGCAAGGGCGTCATTACTTCCTCCCTCCTGGACGGCATGCCAGAAGCAGAAATCCAGGGTTACTTATCAGACCAAGGCGTAATCTCTGTGTACCGCGTTAAAACCATGCGTGACGGTGTTCCGGTACCGACTCGCACGCTTTTCCTCACCTTTGACCGTCTAGAGCTGCCATCTAAAATTAAGGCTGGATATGAAGTGATTAACGTTCGACCCTATATTCCACGGCCTATGCGTTGCTTCCGGTGTCAACGATACGGTCAAACGAAGTTAACCTGCAAAGCAACCACGCCTATTTGCGCCAGTTGTGGCGACGAGGCCCATGAGGGTGTTTGTCCGACTCCTCCCTGCTGCGTAAATTGTCGAGGTTCTCATGCAGCTAATTCAGGCGACTGCCCACGTTTTCTAGACGAGAAGGCCATCCAAGAGCTGCGGGTGAAAGAACGTATTTCTTTCACAGAGGCCCGCAAACGCCACCTCGCTCGGCAGCCTTCTCTCTTAAAATTTGGTACGTTTAGTTCGGTGGTTTCCACCCCAGTATCTAAGCGGGATTTCGGCACCCAAACGGGCCCGGATTCTTCTCTTGCCGCTCCGGCCAAAGTGAATGGACGCCCTTCTGGGTCGCGCAGTCCGAAGAAAATAGTTGTTAGTACTCAACCTCGACAATTCAAGACCCAGCCCAAACGTTCCGACTTCTTAAAAGACCCTCCAGCTTCTGCTAGTAAACCGCTCGCATCGAAACCTCATCTCCCTCACCACCTCGGAGATCACGGTCCCAAGATAGTAGAGGCCGTAGCCGGGCTTCGCGCAGTTCTGCGATCCCCACGGCCACCGGTAACCGCTTTGAAGTCCTGTGTTCGGTTTCCGGTGAATCCGTCCCTCCCCCTCCAACCGAGCCTATGGAGGAGGATCCCACGACTCCTAAGAGTCCCAGTCCCACGCGCACGAATAAGGGTAAATTAAAGCGTTAACCTGTGGCCAAGTGAAAAAGCTTGACCATTCGCCTCCCAATGTCTATTATACAGTGGAACACCCGTGGCATTCGTACACGCAGAACCGAATTACAAATGCTCACATCTTCGCTGTCACCCAGTATTTGGTGTCTGCAGGAGACAAAGCTTCACAGCCAGGATGCTTTCACCTTTCCTGGCTACACATCGGTGCGCTTTGATCTCCCACCGACTCCTGGTTCTCCTGCCCATGGCGGTGTTATGTTACTTATCAGTGACAGCGTTTATTATCAAACTCATAGGCTTACCACCCACCTGCAAGCTGTTGCAGTCAGGTTACGTTTCCCTGGTTTTTCATTTACGCTGTGTACTGTTTATTTTCGACCTTCATCTCCTCTCCCTATTGCTGATCTTGCAGCTTTAGTGGCGCAGCTCCCGACGCCTTATCTTCTGTTGGGAGACTTCAATGCCCACCACCCTCTATGGGGATCACCACGGGCTTGTGCAAGGGGGAACGACCTCTTTGACTTTTTTGCTCAGTATAATCTCTCTGTTCTAAACACCGGCGAACCTACCTTTCTGTCCGACTCCAGTGGCAATTTTTCTCACCTCGACTTGGCAGTTTGCTCCCATCAGCTTACACCCCGCTTGCAGTGGAACGTCTGCTCTGACAGCTTTGGCAGCGATCATTTTCCGTGTGTCATACGCTTGCTTTCCCACACTGCTCCATCGTCGCGTGTACCCCACTGGCAATTCCACAGAGCGCAGTGGCCCCTTTACTCTGGCTTGGCTGTCTTCGTGAACCGCCTCTTCAGCGATGTTGACGAGATGGTGGATCACCTAACCTCCGTCATTACATCCGCGGCCGAACAAGCCATCCCCCGGTCCTCCTCCGACCCGAAACGCTTGCCAGTCCCTTGGTGGACTGATGAATGCAGGGCGGCAATCCAAGCACGGAGAAAGGCACTTAAGGTATTTCGGCGCCACCCTACTCTTGACAATCTGGTCACGTACAAACAACTTCGTGCCAGAGCTCGGCGCATTATTACAAACAGTAAACGGGCCTCCTGGAACCGCTTTGTCGAGTCGTTTAATCCCTCAACACCGACTTCTCTTGTATGGGACCGGCTTCGCCGCGTTGCTGGCAAAGCTTCCAGGCTCACGATTCCTGGCCTTCGACTGAATAATGACACCATCGTTATACCCGGAGCCGTTGCTGACTCCTTGGGTAGTGCTTTCGCTGATGTTTCCAGCTCCTACCACTATCCTGCAGCATTCCTATCCAAGAAAGCCCGCGTGGAATCCCATGAGCTCTCTTTTTCCTCCTCCAATACCGAATATTACAACACGGATTTCACCGAGGCCGAACTAGAGAGGGCGCTAGCCTCCTCCCGACCCTCCGCACCTGGTCCAGATGGTATACACCTTCTTATGTTACAACATCTTACCTCCCTTCGAAAAAGGTTTCTTCTAAGTGTATACAACCGCATATGGCGTACCGCTACATTTCCATCCGCCTGGCGCGAGGTCACCATCGTCCCAATTTTAAAGCCTGATAAGGACCCCCATCTACCTTCCAGCTATCGCCCTATCTCCCTCACCAGCGTCATCTGCAAGGTGATGGAGCGCATGATACACGGGCGGTTAACATGGTGGCTGGAATCCCAACATATGTTGTCCAATGTCCAATGTGGCTCCAGACGCTTCCGTTCCACAACCGATCAGCTTGTATCCCTATCCACACACATTATGGACAATTTTTTGTGCAGGAATCAAACGGTTGCCGTCTTTTTTGATCTGGCCAAGGCGTACGACACCTGTTGGAGGTACGGTATTCTGCGTACACTACATAATTGGGGTATCCGTGGCCGTCTACCCCTTTTTATTCGAGGGTTCATTAGGGATAGAGTCTTTCGCGTGCGCGTGGGTTCAGTTTTATCCCGTATTTTTATCGACACCTGTTGGAGGTACGGTATTCTGCGTACACTACATAATTGGGGTATCCGTGGCCGTCTACCCCTTTTTATTCGAGGGTTCATTAGGGATAGAGTCTTTCGCGTGCGCGTGGGTTCAGTTTTATCCCGTATTTTTATCCAAGAGAACGGAGTACCGCAGGGCTCGGTGCTCAGCGTCACACTTTTTGCCATTGCGATCAATCCTATTGTAGCGTGTGTACCTCCGGGTATTTCCGCCTCCTTGTTCGTCGACGACTTTGCCATCTATTGCAGCTCTCGGCGGACGTGTCTGCTCGAACGCCGCCTCCAAGGTTGTCTAGATCGACTCTACACTTGGAGTATCCAAAACGGCTTTAGGTTTTCCGCCGAGAAGACCGCCTGCGTTAACTTCTGGCGCCAGAAGGCATTTCTATCGCCTTCTCTACACCTCGGCCCAGCTGTCCTTCCATTCGCAGACGAGGCAAAATTTTTAGGATCGATCTTTGACAGAAAGCTGAGCTGGTCCTCTCATATTACGTATTTAAGAGCAAGGTGTGACCGTTCTCTCAATCCTATACGCGTTTTAAGTGGCACATCCTGGGGCGCAAATCGGACAATACTTTTACGACTCTACCGTTGCCTAGTCCGATCCAAAGTCGATTACGGCTGCCTCGTGTACTCCTCGGCTCGTCCGTCGATTTTAAGTCGCCTAGATCCAATCCATCACCGTGGAATCAGGTTGAGTACTGGTGCCTTTCCCACTAGCCCAACAGTGAGTCTGTGTGCGGAAGCCGCCGAACCACCGCTTTCATATCGGCGCGATGTCCTTTTGTGCATTTATGCCTGCAAACTCTTAAGTATGCCAGGACATCCCTCTTTTAAACCGTTTTTTAACGACTCTTTGGATCGCCAGTACTCGACGCGCCCCCTAGCATTGCTCCCTCCTGGCGTTCGGTTTCGCTTACTTTTGCGACTCTTAGACATCACCTTGCCATCTGTGTTTCACAGGGGAGAATGCCGTTTTCCCCCCTGGCTCCGCTCGGAAATCCCCGTTGATCTGAGGCTAACGGCTATGCCGAAATCCACCACCCCTCCTCCGAGCATTCGCACGTCGTTTTTCGAACTTAAGGCTCCTTATTGCCCCTGTAATTTTATATACACAGATGGCTCGAAAGACGACCAAGGAGTCGGATGTGCTTTTATTCACCGTGACCAGAGTTTTAAATTTCGCCTCTTACCGCAGTGCTCGATTTTTACCGCCGAGCTGTTTGCTATTTATCAAGCTATTTTATATGTTCATAGGCAAGGTTCGCAGCGCTGGGTGATTTGCTCAGATTCTTTAAGCGCCCTCCAAAGCCTCAGGTCGCTGTACGCCTACCACCCTCTAGTGCAGCGTGTCCAGGATCGCCTTCACTTGCTCGCTGACGATCGCATCAGCGTGTATTTCGTGTGGGTCCCTGGACATGTAGGCCTGCCAGGTAACGAGGACGCTGATATCGCCGCGAAAGCTGCCCTTTCATGTGCCAGGTATTCTAGCTCTCAGGTACCCTCTGTTGATTTTAGCGCTGTTTTACGGGGACTTCACGCTTCTCGCTGGAAAAATTCTTGGAGCGCTGTCAAGCGGAACAAACTTCGGGAGGTAAAACCCCTCCCTGTCCCATGGCACACTTCCTCCCGTGGTTGCCGGCGCGAAGAAGTAATTTTAGCCAGACTACGTATCGGGCACTGCCGGTTTAGTCATAGCCATCTCTTGTGTTCAGATCCTGCACCAGTTTGCCCTCGCTGCGGTGAGCCACTAACGGTGCGACATATTTTAACACAGTGCCAGTTTTTAGCTCCCTTACGTGTATCTTTAGGTCTGCCAACAACTATGGCAGAGATGCTAGCAGACACAACAAGCGCTGTAGCGCAAGTTTTAAGCTTTATTCACCTAAGTGGTTTGGATCGTCGTATATAACAATTCTCTTTCCACCTTTTCTGCTCTTCGGCCCTTCAGCCAAACTGGCTCTTATTGTTTTACCACTACTGGCATTGTTTTAGTGATGTTTTAATATTTTACCCATCCGACCTGAAGGCTTCATGCCTGTCGTTTTCCTGTTAATCTTTTAGCGTTGTTAGGGCGCTAATAACCAAAGTAGTTGTGCGCCCCCCAAAACTGTAATACTACTACTACCTTCTCAAAATAGTCTCCTCTGGATTCGATGCACTTGTCCCAGCGTTTCTGCCAGTCTTTAAAGACATGATAAAAGCCATTTTTTGCGAGATCCTTCAAAATAGCCTCCGTAGCCTTCACCACTGCTTCTGATGATGGACAATGCCTCCCACGAAGGCGTTTCTTCAAGTTAGGGAATAGAAAAAAGTCACGTGGGACTAAATCCGGACTATGGGGTGGGTGAGATATGCCCTTCACGTTGATTTTTTTTAAAGATGTTCAGCAACAACATTGGCAATATTCGGCCGCGCATTATCGTGATGAAGCAACCAGCCTGTTTCATGGAAATGTGGTCTTTTACGCCTGATATAGATTTGCAATGTTTTCAGGACATCCCTTTAGTACTTTCCAGTTACTGTTGTGTGTGCAGGTACAACATGCTGGTAAACCATTCCATGACAATCAAAGAATGAGATGACCATAACTTTCCCTGCAGAAGTGACCACTTTTGCTTTTTGGGGGGTTGGTGATGAAGGAGATTTCCACCCTGAGCTTTGCTGTTTGCTCTCAGAATCAAAATGACGTAGTCAAGTTTCATCAGCCGTGATTAAGTTTGCTAGAAGCTCCGGATCTTCTTCTAACATCAACTTTAATTGCGTGTTACCTCCATTGCAGCGGTAGGCGATAAAGAACATGTTTGAACTTACCTGGTTCTCACAGCCGGGAACCATGAGTTCCAACAATGAAATTACTAAGGCGTGTTTGTTTCACATAAAGTTAACTGAATATAATGAGATTGAATGTTAGAGCAAAAAATTTTGTCCGTAAAAAAGAATTATTATCATTCTTTATATACTTATATTCAGTATATTACTTCTCTTCAAATCACATTAATCATTCAATGGAAACACACAGCAACAGCACGTACCAGCGTGACTTCAAACACTTTGTTACAGGAAATGTTAAAAATGTCCTCCGTTAGCGAGGATACATGTATCCATCCTCCGTCGCATGGAATCTCTAAAGCGCTGATGCAGCCCTGGAGAATGGCGTATTGTATCACAGCCGTACACAATACGAGCACGAAGAGTCTCTAAATTTTGTACCGGGGTTGCGTAGACAAGATCTTTCAAATGCCCCTATAAATGAAAGTCAAGGGGGTTGAGGTCAGGAGAGCGTGTAGGCCATGGAAGTGGTCCGCCTCTACCAATCCATTGGTCACCGAATCTGTTGTTGAGAAGCGTATGAACACTTCGACTGAAATGTGCAGGAGCTCCATCGTGCATGAACCACATGCTGTGTCGTACTTGTAAAGGCACATCTTCTAGCAGAACAGGTAGAATATCCCGTATGAAAACATGATATCGTGCTCCATTGAGCGTAGGTGGAAGAGCATGAGGCCCAATCAAGACATCAACACAATTCCTGCCCAAACGTTCACAGAAAATCTGTTTTGATGATGTGATTGCACAATTGCGTGCGGATTCTCATCAGCCCACACATGTTGATTGTGAAAATTTACAATTTGATCACGTTGGAATGAAGCCTCATTAGAAAGAGTACATTTGCACTGAAATGAGGATTGGCACATTGTTGGAGGAACCTTTCGCAGAAGTGTACCCGTGGAGGCCAATCAGCTGCTGATAGTGCCTGCACATGCTGTATATGATACAGAAACAACTGATTCTCCCGTAGCACTCTCCATACAGTGACGTGGTCAACGTTACCTTGTTCAGCAGCAACTTCACGAAGAATTGCCTCGTCCATTGCAGGAGTCCTCATCGTTCTAAGTCTTCCCAGTCTAAAGTCATAGGCTGGAATGTTCCGTGCTCCCTAAGACGCCGATCAACTGCTTCGAACGTCATCCTGTCGGGACACCTTCGTTCTGGAAATTTGTCTCGATACAAACGTACCGCGCCACGGCTATTGCCCCGTGCTAATTCATACATCAAAAGGGCATCTGCAAACTCCGCACTTATAAACATTGAACTGACTGCAAAACCACGTTCGTGATGAACACTGACCAGTTGATGCTACGTACTGATGTGCGTGATGCTAGTACTGTAGCGCAATGAGTCGCATGTTAACACAGGCACTGCAGTCAACATTACCTTCCTTCAATTGGGCCAACTGGCGGTGAATCGAAGAAGTAAAGTACATGCAAACGAAACAATGGGGTATTTTGACAATTGTCTGCAAGAATTTTTTCAATTTACATATAAAGAGAAATACTAAAATGAGCTCTAACATGGAAATTAAGCGTTTCCGGTCACATGTCCATAACATAATTTCTTTCTTTGTGTGTGAGGAATGTTTCCTGAAAGTTTGACCGTACATTTTTGTAACATCCTATATACTTATAGTAAGAGGAGGGCCTGCACCCGATTTTTTTTTTAATTTACTTCCCCCAAAGTTGTCATATCGGACGGTGAATTAAATGGGTAAAATGATGCTCAAATGTGTCCGGGGTCCATGGAGCTTGGAGTTATCCGACACTCGTCTTTCAGATAAGGGAAATCCCTGGAAAAAGTCCTATCCTGATAGCTCGCCCTAACCAAAATTCGAACTCGGGACGTTCTGTTGCACTGCATGCCTGCTCTAGTCACTGTTCCACAAACTACACTTACAAATGCCTATTTTTTGCACACATTAAGCGAAATAAGCATTCATTGTACTTCAAAACCAATAGATACCCATTTCGAAAGTTTATCGCTGTATTTGGCTTTGATACTCCATGTTGTTTTCATGTCGATGAGTAAAAACTAAAGATGCTTAGCTCTTTAAAAATTACAATTAATTCAAAATTAAAACTAATAGAAAGTGTTATGCTGAAAAGTTTTCACAGCACACACATTTTTACTGAGTATAATGTTTAAATTTATATCAACTAGATCCATATTTATTCTGCAGTAAATTTCCGTAGCCCTTACAGTTTACCAAGTGCGAAAAATCATTCAGAATGAAGAGCACTTCACAGGCTGTTCTCCAAATGCAGTATTTTCATTTATCATGAAAATTTATTAAACAAAACAAACAAGTTAAAATGGTAATGACAACTTTCAGAAAACTGAAAGGATATTTTCAGATGGGGAATTAAACCCTTTGTACTTCTTTTTTCAGACTCTAAACTCATACCAGTTTTAGCACCAAACTTAATTTTTTTCGAATGGTGCTCTTCTCACTTACACACATGCCCACTTCGGTAGCATGTCTGCCTCACGTTCAGGAGGTCCCGAGTTCGAATCTCGGTCAGGGTGAGTTACCCGGATAAGGTTTTCCCTTGTCCTGAAAGACGAATGTTGGGTAACTCTAAGCTCCATGGACCTCAGGACGCATTGAGCATCATTTCACACATATTATTCATCGTCCGATATGACTAAATGTTGGAGGACGTCAATTAAAATAATAAAAAGTCACATACACACAAAAACAAGCGAAGTTCACATTCAAGAGGTTCCAAATACGAATCTCGGTCAGACTGAGTTACCTGGATGAGGTTTTCTCAGGGGTTTTCCTTTCCTTATGCTGTTAAATGAATTGGGCTAAATCTAAACTCTATGGATTCTTCACTCATTTGAGCACCGTTTTACCGTTTCATTCTTTGTTCGTATAATCTACGGTGGAGAACCTTAAAAAGCACACACATACACAAACACACACACACATACACACGCACGCACACAACCGTACATCTACAGCATGGTATTCTGAAAATGCAGGCGTGTAGATTTTTGAGTATAATGCAGTGCTCCTCTGTTTCTCACAAATGCGCGATAGGGAGATAAATTCATATCAACGTTGTGCCAAAAATACTCTTGACGTCATCAGAAAATAAAAGGAAACAAATAATTGGGCGCATTTTTTGGGGTGTATGTATTTGTGTGTTGGGGAGGGGTGGTGGGGTGGATGGTTGGGTAGGTTACGTCATCACCATTTAGTTTCTTTATGTAATTTGGTGCCCGTAATTCTTTGCGGTGTGTGAGCGTATGTCGTTTATTCATCCACGTGTTCCATTGCATTAGTAATATTACATGTACTGATTTGCTTTGTGTATTATTTGTATTCCTTGACTAACAAGTTATTTTGAACCTTTCGATAAGTAATTCGTTTACTAGATCTAACAGATAAATTGTACACTTCCCGGATTGACTTTTCATGTTAGATGAAGTCTTAAAATTATTATGTATTTTTCAGGTTGATTGTGTTTATATCATCACTAGAGTTTTCTTGTTAAAATTAACTCACTTATTTACACCACTGTTTCAGTTGTTTTGCATGTTTTAAGATTGTGTTGAAACATTCACTGAATTCCTTTAGATACGGTCCACAAATACTGGTTTATGTATCGGCCAGTTCCCTCCTTTCTTGCTTATTTGCTAGCTTTGTATTTTTTCCATCGGTCCTTCCATTTGATGCAGTCATACTTAAAACGGTAGTGTTAGGTTAATTACTCCTTCTATTTTTTTGCTGCTGTGGGAAGATATTGTTTTGTTTCTTGTCCTTTTGATGGTTTTGGCCATTCTATTTCCCATATTTTGAATCTCTTCTCGTATCCTGTTTGCTGATGGCACTCCTTGGGATTCTGTTGAAGCTTTCTGCGCTATTATTTGTTGTTGGCTGTTTCGCAAGTTTATCTGCGACTTCGTTTACTTCTATTCTTATGTGGGCTTTTACCCATCCTGTTGCTTTTATCCATTCTTATTTGTTTAATTCTCCCAGTTTGTCTCCTGCAGCGTCTGTCAGTTGGTTATGATTTGATACCGAAATTAACGGATGCAATGCATCAGGAATCGTAATGGAGTTCAAAGGAATGTATATCTGTTGTGAAACGCGTGAACGTGAAGTTGAGTTGAGTAGAATTGGGTTGTTTTAACAAAAGAAGTGTAAGAAACAGTTTTCTTAGCAAAAGTTGTAAGGGGATAGCACTTGACTACGTTTGAAAAGGTATTCATCGGACCCTTAATAATGGCATGACCGGGACCAATAATCACAATGAACAAAATACCCAAAAAGGAGTTTTGGGATGAATAAAGAGAGCTTCCAGAAGAGAAAGTCACACACACACTCACAGGCAGCTCTGCACAATGTGGAAAGACAGTCCGCGGCTGGCAGCCGATTAAATGTCATCTGTTTTCTGTCTTGGGCAAAGGCAAGAATTAAGTATTATCGCGTACTAAGTATTCTAAATACGGTAACTCTAAACAGCGAAATATTGTTAACTGTGGTCGGCAACTTAGAGTTTGTTGTGATGATAAAAAGGAAGCAGTCATTAAACCAGTTTGAAATGGGCATTCCAGCGTCATTAGAAATATCCTTACTCATACATACCCACGCATTACCCTGAGAGTACCACTCTTTGCTATACCCTGCGCCACCATCATCCTATTTTATTTTCTTCAGATATTTGGTGCTGTGTAAAGACTGCAGAGCAATTTTGCCGCGGTTTTCAAATAAGCCTGTGCTATTCTCATATTATCTATTGCTTCAAGTGTCTCTAAGATTGCAAGTTGTTCTGATTCGTTTAGTTTGTACTCTAATTGATTAGTTAATTCTTTGTTCTTGTAGATTGCCACTCCAGACCTACCCCTTGATCCGTTCTACTTCCGTCAGTGTAAACTTCAATGTTATAGTTTGCATTTACGTTTGTTTTTTTATTGCTGCAATATTTGACTGATGTGGCCATTCCTTGTAACATAATGCAGTGTATATTTCCCAGTCTGTTCTGTGTTGTTTATACCCCTGGGCAATCTCCTGGATTTTTAGTATAATGTCTGGTGTGGTGTGTGTACTTTTTCTTACCTCATCACTTTTAGTTTCTTCATATTTCATGGAAGACAGTGTGTAGCGACCCGTTTTGAACGATCTTAATTATCTCTTCATCTGATTGCATTATCTTCTATTTAATAACGAAACGAACAATCCAATTTACCAGGAACATTTTTAATCTGCACACAGGCATGATGTCTACGATAACGTATTTGAAAGGAAAGAGCAAAATTAAAGGAAGGGCAAGTCTGCTATTTTTAGGAACGTGCCCTGTGCTATAAGTCGGATTAGTAGGTACAAAACGACCAATGGTTAGATTGAAAATGCAATCGTACTTACTGATTAAAACCAAGGGTGATCATTCTGTTAACAGGATAACAAATGTGAGGGCAGTGTTACACAAATGAGAATCGCATTAGGATCTCCTAATAATAATGTTGCATTAGAGTGTGATGATCGGAATGATTTTAGACTACAAGTTGTGGATAGGGTTGTGTATACTTCAAGGTGGTTTACCGTAAGGGTTTACAATCTGCTTTGTAACTGGAGGCCTAGCAGAAAGGATAGGGGTTCAGATGGTAGAGATAAATGGTAACGGGAATTTGTAGTAAGGTTACAGATAGAAATAGCACAACTTTCTACGAAATGCCAGTTTACTATAACATCATTATTTTCTACAATACAAGTCAACCCCGAAGACACTTTGGCTGGATTGTTGTTGATAACTACATTAGTACATTATGACCCACTCGAGCTTACCTTCGAGGAGATATCGGTGCGTGGTGAAGTGAAGATTTGGCGTAGTCTCCGGCCGCAACAATACACTTTAGACTCCCTCGCGCATCGATAATCACCGCTATAAGTATTCTCGGCCAAGCCCAAAATGAGGGGCCAACACACGTTGAACCTAGGGCCTTTTCCCCTTTGATTAGCAGAAGACCTTCTGGAGCATTCCATCCACCATGTTGGTTTAAGTCCAACGACCTGCTGATCATCCATTACCAACTACCGGGTTCGACGTCTACAGTTGCTGCGTTTGGCATTCTTACTTGGTTAACGCTCCGAAAATATGCAAATTACGGGTTTGACATCTAATGTTCCGCTATGAGGTTTCTGCATAATTACTTCCACAAATTAATACATTTAGTTGTATACAGAAACCACATGCTATTAAAATTTCAAATAAATTCCTAAAATAAATCAAGTTCCTTCACTTCCCAAAGCACACGTGACAGTAAAAAGCAATTTTCCCTTTAATATTCAAAAATATAGATACAAAATTTAGACAGTATAATCTATATTATCGCGAACCCGTTGTCTACGATAGCGCGGCTTGTGTACACAAAGAGCCGGCAAATAAAGATAGCGGAGATATAGGACTTGCCGGCGCAGATTAAGTAACGCTTCTGGAAGGTTCGGATTTCATCATTCGATGTCTAGTTATTCCAGAAACATCTAGTGAATGTACGGAACAGTCGACTTCTTGTTTGTCCCAGAAATCTCTCGAATTTATGAATGAGATGAGATATATAACAGATTGTGATGCGCCAGTGGACAGTTCTAAAACAAGGGTTAGTCGTAAGCAGTAAACAGCTGTAGAGTGTTGTTGTAACGAGAGCTGATGTAATGAGAACGCTGTTTGTTACTGTCGTCGACTTTGGTAGATTGTGCTGTATGTGACGTAATGTTCTTACGAGGGACTTGAACGGTGCATTTCTGCGGAAATCAAGAATATTTGCAATATCTGCTACGAACACACAAAGTCACAATATACACAAGCATTGTAAACATACTATCATACTTAAAAACAGATCAAATTTGCAGCTGGAAAGTCTTTAGTTGACCATATCGCAAGCAAAGGACTAGAATAATGAAACCTTTATGTTACTCTTACTCCTCGGAAGCTGTATAAACGCCTGTAGGCAGGAAGTTGTGTTGCCATGCGACAGCCGCTCCACCTGCCCCTACTTGACTGCACACTTTCTACTTTGAATGTGTGGGAAGAAAGTCATTCTTTATCGACTATCGTCAATCGTGTTCTGTGACAATTGTGCAAGAACAGGTACCATCTCCTGAGTTGGCTTATTCTTCGAGCCTATTTGAAATGAACTTTTGCTATTGGATGATAGGTTGCCGGGTTTTCTGGAATATTTTTAATTCAGGATTGCGCAGCACATCAGGTGATAATGGGCTAATTTCAGACCGGATACCAGATGAAGAAATATAATAATAATAGTAATACTAGTGGTAGTAGTAGTAACCCATGGCGCGACAGCCCTTAGTGGGCCAAGGCCTACCAACCCGACTGCCGGCCTCACGCCCAATTACGCACGGCTGAGGTGCACGATCATCCAACCGATACGGGGAGGAGATGTGGTCAGCATCTCGACATCCCCCCAGCCGGAATGTTGGTTTCCGTGACCAGGGCCGCTTACCTATCGTAAGCTCCTCACTTTCCTCACTATGCTGAGTGGGCACCGGTCCTATTCCGGGACCTAAAATCCGCACCCCATGGGTGAGATCGAACCCGGGCCGCTTGCCGTGGCCAGCGATCAAGGCATGCTGCCTTAGCCCGCTACGTTACGGCGCAGGACCCAGGTGAATAAAGCTACAAATGATGGTATAAAGCTACCAGATGGCATATGCTTACGGAGGGCGGAAGTTATTGAATGCCACCTTTGAACACTTTGAAAGTATGTATCTTCTAGTAAGTATTCGGCTGTCATATCTCTGTCCTCCGTTTAATTTGCTGTCAAAAAGAAACTAAAGTTCTCTCCAGCAGAAGACGCTATATGTTCACCTTTCTACGTTGTCCGGAATTGTAATTCACATTTAGAGAATTTCAATGATAATATTGAAGTAGCAATTTTTTTAGAAAATGTTATTCACGTTTTAGTTGTTATGGACGTTATTTTGTTTTATAATGGGGGTAAAAGAATGCTTCATTTTCCTCAGAGGCTTGTTTGTCAGGCATGAAGTTATTTTACGTGCCGTTAATCTACGACCCAGGACCACCGACTCTATTCTCCTCCCAAGGTAGCCAGATAAAGTCCCAGGGCCACCTCTGATACATAGCCTGCAACCACGAAAGGCTAGCTAATCAGAAGCTCTAAAAGAATGTGAATAATGGTGGCTGTTAATTAGAAAATGACATTTTGAAGTGTTTAAAGCCCGCTTTTACTACATGCTGCACCGCTAGCGGTGACACTGATGATATATGAGATGCAGATGGAACCCGGTTGAATGAGATGGCGAAGGAAATCGGAGGACCCGGAGAAAACCCACCCTATTGCCCTGTCTGCTACAAATCTCACTTTGGGGTCACCTGGGATCGAACGCGGTTCGCCTTGGTGGGAGCCAAGTAGTCTAACCAGTCAGTAACGGTAAGCCTTAAGTACGAAGATATATTTAGTTGCGTGCAATAACTATGTTATAATGCTTAGTAATGGAAAGAATATTTTATTTGGAGTCACAAACAGAAAATGGCATTTAACTGCTTTGTATAAGAATTAATTTAGTTGACGAAGTAGAGCGGAATTCTGCCGCATCCACCGAGACGAACAACTCTCACAAAGCGACAAGCAGTGTATCGCGAGTGCATTGTTCGCTGTTGATGCTGGACCAAACTATAAGCCAAGCTGGGGTGAGAGTTTGTAATTTTGGAGGGAGAGTTTCCTTTTCAGAAAATGTAATCTACACGGGCCGGGTGTGTAATATTGCCCTGCCACTCCGTGGGGGTGAATCGAAATCTTTACAGAATAAAAGGGACTAAAAGATACAGTCTCTGCTTGCCGACAACCAACACTTTATTTTGCCGTGGACCTTTAAGATAATACTGCACATCATTCTAGCAGAAGTTCTCGGTCTTCAGGAAACGCTGGAAATTGAAAGAAATGGTATTTCGTTTGAACAAAGTTAGTATTACTAAAATTTTCTTCCACCTTCCCTTGGAAGTTTAGTATGAAATAGTGATATATAATTCTATATTTAATATTTTTAAACCACATGAGCCAAGATAATAGGAAAAAATGAATGCCTTTGATGCATGGAGAAACATAGCCCAGTAAGAAAATAAAGTTCGCACAGGAGCTTTGGGGTTTTGTTGAACAAAATTGTTCCCACACTGCAGATAATGCTTATTATACGGTATATTGCTTAAGGCTTTTGATTTAAAGAAAAAGAAAATAAACCACTCACGTTATCCAAGTTCTATGCTTAGAATACATTGTCATCCATGGTAGCAGGAACGGCAGAACTGTTGCCAACTGGGCAAGTAAAAGGACAAAAGCGACAAATTGCCTATATTATAAAAAGTTTCTGCACGTGGCGCAAAAGATAGCCATATACATATGCATTCATTTATAGACTTATATCTTTAAACAGGAACCTGAAGCAAAATGCACTTTTGGTGCGCCATCATTGCCACCTCTTGTTCTCTTGATCAATTTTGGAAACTGAGCATAATAGGACATCTATGAAATTTTAATTGTCTCACTGAATCAAATATGTGCCATGGAATGCTAATAAACCAATATCATTAAATCAGGGGAGACACTAATATCAAGACCAAACTGTCTAGCAAAGTTTGAAAGGTTTGAACCTCTTACGTGAAGCTCAGATGGGTTTCCTAAATTAATAGTAAGGGCAAATTTCCTACATTGGGTTTAAAGAAAACATCTCGGAGAGCATTGCAAACTTGGGTATCCATTAACAAAGGCATGGAAAGCTAATGATAGAATAGTGACGCAACGCAGCCCCTCTCGCCTAGGAACACTGAGACGACATATAACCTGATATCAGAAAGACATTGACACAAACAAATAAATATAAATAAATGATAGATTTATAAATATACATAAATAACACATACCAGAATGCAGGAGAAGATGGTATAACCAACGAAATGATAAAATACGGAGGGAATAGGCTCATATCAGAAATAATAAAATTAATTACACAAATATTCCAAAAAAGGGAAATTCCAGATGATTGGAACACTAGTGTTGTGATTCCTATCTTTAAGAAAGGCGATAAACAGAAACAAGAGAATTATAGACCAATAAATCTACTTAACACCTTAAACAAATCTAGTCAAAAACTATCAAATTATTTACCTTCAGGATGAACAACAAAGATACCGGCTTGGTAGATCTTGTACTGACGCTATTTTTGTGATAAAGCAGGTAATAGAAAAAGCTATTGAGTACAATAAACCTGCATTTCTATGTTTTATACACCTCGAGAAGGCCTTTGATAGGCTGAATCTTAAAGATGTTTTAAACATTTTAGAAAAACATAATGTACCGAATGGATTAATTTTGTTGATAAATGACATTTTTAATAACAACTTTAATAAAATAAAAGTGGAAGGGAAATATCTGAGAAGATACCAGTCAGAAGAGGGGTTCGACAAGGAGATTCTCTTAGTCCATTACTATTCAATTTAGAAATGAATGAAATTATAACAGAGATCAATTCAATGGATGGATATCAAAAGGGAAATAAAAAACTTAACATGTTATGCTACGCTGACGATGTTGTCCTGATGGCAAACACAGAGGATGACTTACAGAGACTGCTATATAGATTCTATCTTGGATGTAGAAACTATAACATGAAAAAATAATTAACAAAAGCGAAATCAATGACCATAAGTAAATTCCCCTTGAGATGTAAATTGGAACTAGAGAGGAAAATAGTAGAACAGGTAATGACAATAAGGTACCTGGGTGTTGAGTTAAATAGTTGGGGAGCACTGCAGAATGATGTTACATATCAAGTGAATAAAGCACCGAGAACTGCAGGCTGCATAAATGATATTATATGGAAAAACAAATATTTAAATAAAGAAACCAAGACTAGAATCTATCAAGCGGTAATACGCCCAATATCCACCTATGCCTGTGTAGTAAGAGCGGACACTTCAAAAACGAAACAGATGCTAGAGACAAATGAAGTGAACGCCTTAAGAAAAGTTATAGGAAAAACACGAAGAGATAAAATAAGCAGTGAAGATATTAGAAAGCAATTAAACATTCAATCAATAGGTTATTTGGTGGTTAGAAGACCAAGCGAATGGAACGACCATGTATCCCGTATGACATCGGACAGAATCGCACGTATTAGCAAGAGACTAATTACCAGCAGACGGAAGAAGATCTCCTGGAAGACCAAAAAAGATGGAAGGACTCCTAATTTCTGGAAGGTAAAGACCGTAGGCTTATATGATGAGAAGAAGAAGAAGAAGAAGAAGCATACCAGAATAGACAAATACCATAATGCTAGCATATACTCCGGAGACCGCCACAGTGACAAGGCCACTCTACGAAGGTCAGTAAACTCCCTTTGCAATCCCTGTAAACAAACACCCTACTCTATTGTCTGTTTTGCCCTCAAGGAAAATTTAGCGCCTCCCAGTGGGAAACCAGCCCATTGTTAAAATCCCATTCGTGCTTCAGACAACAGGCTATAAGATTTAGACCGACGTGCAGAGCACATGCCTTCGCATAAATTTTTGCATGCGGACCATTAGAGAAAGCGTCTCTGATGTTAGGTCCGAAACTGGAAATTTTGAACACTGATCTCAAGTGGGAATAGTTAAGAGCCAATAGAAAATTGATATTTGTTAATGTGACTTTACAAACAGAGTGAGGGTAATTCAAAGTGATAGTGAAAAGTAGGTTTTGCTAGTAAGAACACTTCGGTCCCGTGTTCTGCGTGAGACGGACGCGTATTCGGTGCCGCCTAGGAAGTACACTTCCGCGCCATGCACAGAGACAAAGTGCAATATTTAACAATCTCTCCAGTGAGAGTTAGCACAAAATGTATGGGGAAGACGATAAATATATCCAATCCGACTATTGCCTCCGTGCTTCACGCTATAACATTGACAGTGACGCTAAACACAGCAACCACACCGACGACGACTTCTCGGTGGCGAGCAAAGGAGCCTAAGGACTAATAAACTTCTGTCTACAAGGTCAGAGGTGTCATCATTCAACCCACAACCAGTCAAGACGCACCCACTCCTCAAGTACAGATGAGAGTTCTCATGCGGGAACTACATGTCACGAACCGATTACAATCTACTTTAAGAAAAACTCCTCACGCCACCGATCCGTAATTATGAGGCGTTGAGCACATGGGAGAGCTCGACGTTGTTCGCTATGAACCGGACCGCCTCAATAGCCGTATCTTAGTACAAATATTGATATTCTTAAACAAGTGAGAAGTAGATGAGGTTCATTGTGGGTCATGAGAAATTTAAAAACAGTTGCAGACACTAGTTCGATTGGAAAGACGAACATTTAGCATGTGTAGTGTCGAAGATAAGACCACCTCATGCGTAAAGTGAAGCACTGGAAGCGAATATTTACAAACAATTTGTTACTAATGATTCAAGTAACTAGATTTAATGTAGAGGAAACGTTATTTATGAACTTTTGGGATGTCTTCCTTAAGTAGATGATGGTTAGAAGTAACCGGCAGGAAAAGTAATCCTGCCGGCAGGTTATGTTCCTCTGGCCCGCTTTAAATAATACAAATCCAATCTTCTACGCACAAATGAAACATTCATGACCAGAGATTTATCTCTTAACATGTGTGGTCATTATACACACATACACAAACCACCTACCCACCTCGGTAGCTTAGATGGGTGTCTGCCTTACGTTCAAGAGGTCCCGAGTTTGAATCCCGGTGAGGGTGTTTTACCTGGATAAGGTTTTCTCCAGGATTTTCCCTTATCCTGAAAGACGAATTTTGGGTAACTATAAGATCTAGGGACCCTGGGCTCATTTGAGTTTCATTTTACCCATTCCATTCATCGCCCGATATGACTTAACGTTGTAGGATTTAAATAAAAAATAGAAAAGAAACTTCTTTCCCTATCTCGCTAGCACACACTGAACTAAATATTCCTATGGCCACTAACTTGTAGTTTTAGAAGAGCACCGCGATTATAGAAAATCTTACTTGGTGTTCCTAAATTCCGAGGTAGTAGTGCGACACAAAGATAGGTTCATGCCCTGATTTATCATAAAGAAATTGAGAATATATAGTACAACTGTGTAAAAGCTATGTCAAGTAAACTACACTTCTGAAGTATAAAGGCAATAAGTATATAACTGTAATAAAACTAGGCTACGATTTAAATTGATAAATTATATACAATGAAATTTGACAAGTCACAAAAACAGGATTTTGAATCGCATGGTTAGTTTGATGAACACTGAGGTGGGGAGTGTTTGATGATTTGGCATTTAGAGGATAAGCATGTAGTCTACGACATGTAACTATATTAGAAACTTACATGTCATAACGAATGTTATTACAGTCCCTAAAGATTTGACCAGATTGTTCAGTTATTCCATATATATCATAATAAATTTATTCGTGTACCAGATTTCGATTTGGGCTTTAAGTAATATTTGAATCAGAAACACAGGGTAACTAAAAGGATAATAAGAACTGGAGGTCTTTGGTAAAAAAGTGTTGGTGAAGCCTTTGATATATCTTACACTTTTGTTGTGAGTAAACGGAAATTATTTATCTCGTGAATACCCACGCTGAAAAAAGCCAACATTCCTCTAAATTAGCAGGCTGCTCTAAGGTGCGTGTTATGGTCTTATCTTTTGGATACCTTGGAGGTATAGTATGTTCTAGAGAATATAACATGTTTTGTAAATGTTGAAAATCGATGTTATTTATTTAGTGCTAAGTTACATTACAGTGAAACATTTTTGCTCTGATCTTCTCAGGCGTACTTTTATTTTCTGTTTAACGCGAGTTCTTATCTCTGTAGAAGTTGTCTTTTACCTATCTGTCCCTGCCATTTCAATTATATTTAGCAGAGAAATTCTCCTAAATCTCCTAACTGCGGGTGTCTTTATCAATCTTAAATCCACTGCTTTACTTGGGTTCAACCATTCTTGCACAACTTATTTCTCTATTGTTTCCTGCATTCCAAAGTTGGATTGATTTTCGTCTTCACCACAAATTGGGCAGAGTCGCATGTAATTTTCAAGCTCAACCATTTAAATTTCAAATTACTAAATATAAATAATGTAAATCAGTCTATCTCTGATCGTTTGTTTGTATTACACACTTCAAAATATAATTTCTATTCAATATTTTCTTAAGCTTGTTATAAATTATACAGACCGGTATTCTCTGATTTGGGAAAATAAAATCTTCCATTCTGTATCCTATCAAATTTCTAACTCTCTTCCAACATTTCCTAAAGCGATTATGAATTCCGACCAAATATATGCTAGTCCATTTATCCACTTCCTGTATTCTGCCTAGCTAACTATTACTAACGAACTTTTAACTTAAAACCCTAGAAATGTATTCAGAATAACTAACTCTGAAATACTTTTAAAATATTACAATTATTTGAACTTTCAGGCTAGCTCTCAATATTTCAGCCAAAATCCTAAGTAAAAGCTATAACTGAACTGGTAGAAAAATCCTGCAAATTATCCGTTGCAGTAGGTATGCTAAATTTTTCCTCAGCCTTTAAAAATTATTTCACACTCTATTCATCGTAAACATTTTCTCTTCCCTAGTCATCTAGTTTTCACTCCAGCGATTTTCTTTGGTTTTTCTCCAACTTCCTTGAACTAGGTAACTGGTTCTTAGGTGCGTAAAATGCCTTACAATTTAAATTTACGTGTCCTCCAAACAACATTTTGTTCTCACACACTGTTTAATCACACTTATTGAAATGTCATAGGCTAATAATGTTAATGCCAGAGGTTCTACTCCCATTAGTCCTGGACCCGTAGGACCAAGGACCCAGGCCTTCTTCTACCCAGGAGCGACGGAAAACTCCGGAGGTCTTTCCATGGGGCAACATCTTGAGTCTAGAAAGCCCCCCCCCCCCCATCGACTACAACGTCAAGATCGGTGGAAGTGGATACGCCACTTAAGCGCGTCAACCCCGCAGGGAAGTCTACCGAAAACCTCGGTGGGGCCGCCTGGTGATCTAGCACACCTTCTACTAGCTCTGCAGGCTAGTACCCTGGACTTATTAGGCAACACTGTACTACCTCCGGTTGGCCGTAGCCTGGCCGGAGGTACCCAATTCCCCGTGGGTGTCGGGAACACACTGCCCCCTCGAGTCCACCCAATTCGAACAACTCCCCTACGGTAGGGGCTCGGCAGTTCGGCCCGAGGTTCCACTAGTAACGTCAGAGGTAGCACGAGAGCTAAGGGTCCGCAGCTCTCGCACCGCAGCAGCTGAAGAGGCGAAACCCCTCCCCTACGGAACAAAGTTTTCGTACAAGTAGTTTTGATATATACATGAAAATCAGCGCTAGTAGTTTAAGTAAACCTAAGCAGAGACCACGTGAGGCCTTCTGAAACTTCTTACTCTTCCTAAACGTGTTTATACTGAATTTGCTGCACGTTTGTTAATCAGCTTTCATTTTTTAGATTATAAATAAAATTTACACCATTTAATAATAAATATTTAAACATGTTTCAGCTACATTGTACAAATAAACATTTCCAGTATGATTTCTTGATTTTAAAACCAGTATTTTTTTACATTAATCGGATAAACTATCATTTTAAAATCCATTTTAAGCTACCAAGAGAATTTTGGAAATAATTTTCGCAACATTTGCTATATTTAAGTGTTATCCTATAACGTTAAAAGCGGAATACGTATTTATAGCTTGACAATTAGCATAACATCTGAAGCTTTGTTTATTATTTGAAACAAGTATTTAATCCAGGAACAACTTAAACATAAGTTCACCAAAGCTTTTTCAAGAGAAACAAACTATAACAAGTGTAAAAGAAGGAAACATATCGAGTGCTGGAGAATTAACTAACCAATTGCCTTATAGCAGCGTTGTATAGATAAAAATTATGTGCATTACTGTATATTGAAATACACATTAAATTGGACAAGTGTTCGAGAACAAAGACCGTTACTTCAGAATGAAAAGCCAACATTTTACCCATTCCAGCACAAACACAGCAGTCAATACATCTTATCAGGGTAATTGGATACTTTCTCTCTATGTGCTTTTATGTTCTGTCGGTTTAACGAGGGTAAATAAACAAGCACACTTGCAGTCAAATGTACGTTTTGGTAGAATGTTGCAGTAACGTTATCTGACAGTCCTTTAGGTTTTTCTCTCCTTTTAGAAACTGAAATTATCGTGGCGTGACTAATTCTGCCAGACTAACAGGGGTACCCGATCTAAACAAAAGCATATGGTAGTTGAGTTTATTTATTTAGAACGTATTATTAAAATATAAAATTTAATTCACACTGCACTTGAAAATTCGCATTAATATGCATAAGATATGTGAGTGTGGTTGTTTTTATTAATATGCACCATTGTCTGTTACAGTTAGGCAGCCTGCATTTCATAGGCGCCCACATTTTTCAAACTGTCTTCCCTACAAATTGATTACGAGGACTAATTACACTGGGCAACAATGAAAATGATTCGGGCTTAAAAATAGTGAATTATATGCATTTCCATATACTGAATTAAAAAATCACCATAAAAATGATAGATCTTCTTCTGAAGATAAAGTGGCATTTCAGTTTTTAGAGTGAAGATTTTAAATTTGGGGGAATCTATATTTTAGAGTTGGCACACCTGTCAAGATACCGTAGATGACAACTACAAGCATTTGGTGACAGTGCTCCTGCATAAGTACTGTAACCTTGGATGCAACGTGTCCCTTAGGATCCATTTTCGCCATTTCCACCTAGACTTTTTCCCTCCTAGTTGTGGAGCTGTTAGTGGTAAACATGGGGAGAAATTCCATCAGGACATTGCTGTTATGGAACAAAGATATCAGAGCCGTTGGAATGAAGTAATGCTTGCGGATTACTGTTGGTTTTTGTATAGGGATTCTGCGGAACTCCATCACAAGAGACAAGCTAAAAGACGACAGTCAGCTGGCCACCACATGATTCTCTTCAGACACGATTATCTGCGAAGTATTTTTCCAGCAATTTGGAGCTCTTAGCATGTAATTACCAGTTTAAAAAATCAAATGCACTTTCATTGTTGTTAGCATGTACGTAATTAAAATGTACCTTTTTCTCTCAATATGTTAATATGTAATATTTCCACCTTGTGTATATCATAGAAACTAGAGCTAATAAAAACTTTTATTGTAACATTTGTTTTTCTCAACCCAAAGTTAGTAGGAATTGCCTCATGAAGTGCTCGAATCATTAAAATAATTTTTGTTGCCCAGTGTTACCTGTCATGAAAAGCTATATTTGAAATAACCAAAGGGAAACTATTGCACTGAACGTTTTTTTATTATTTACCTTTTTCTTAAGTTTTATGAGATGATATCTGTAGTACACGTTAAGTTTTATTTGCTTAAACTTAAATTTGATCGCTAAAATATTTCAACTCTTTCATAGTATGTTGTAAACTAGGAACCAGTATTAATGAAATGAGGTTAATTGGATCGTCAACAATGTGTATTTATGTGATCAAGTTGTTTAGGTCTGAAGCACGTGTCTTCAGATGATGCGTATGCTTCACCAATTACGTTGCAATACAAATTGCATACCAGTATTTCGCTCGCTTTTTGTAATGTTGGATCCCCTTCTCTCTTGGTAAGATAACATAAGAATGAAAGCGAGAGTTTACACTAGTTAACGATATAAATGCTAACAGAACACAGAAAGGTCACAGGGGCAGACAATGAAGACACCTGGTACAGGCCACCGCCATAATGCTTGTTATTAAATGAGAATATGTAGAGTTTGGGAATAAGAAAGTACTTCACCACCAGCTACATAAGAAACCAATACAAATCACTTGGAGACTGACTCATAGTTCTAAGGATTATGACAAAGTAAATCAAAAATATATTAATAGAGAGTTCAAGGGATGGCACTACCTGCCACTGGAACCTGTACCCCTTTAGTGAATGCTGCACACAACATAGACAATTACTCACCCTTTTAGGCTACTTCACCCGTGTTGCATCCATGTTTCCGGGTCGTTACAACATTACAGTGCATGCTTTCTCTACCACTTCAAAACACAAAGGGTAAGGGAGACATCACAAAGCCTGGTGAGAGGGTTTTCATTGAATGTGAGTTAATTGGCTGATAGAACACTCCACTAGTTAGACACTGGGAAGCATGGAAAACTGAGTGAGAAAGTCTGCTTCTCATACATTGTAGCCACTCTTCCCAGTCGTCTTTCGGACGCATTTGGAACCTAAATTACCCACAAAGGGAACTTTATTTGTTGAAATGTATGGTTCTGTACAAGCAAAAAGCATAATTTAGTGCGAGGATCTGCTTCTCAGATAGGTAATAATAGCCAGTCTTCCCAGTGGTGTTTCGGATGAATATTAGAGCCTAAATGACCACCATTGAAGTCCAGAAATTCATTTCACTTCAGCTGTAAAGGTATGAGTGGTTGGGCAGAAGCTCCGCCTATCATATACTATACTGTTACCAACCCTACCAAGCAAAAAAGTGTGTCAACACAGATGTTAAAGTTCAGAATACTTTGGTCCGCAAAGCTCAAATGTTTCTGAGGTACACAATTCAGGTAGCTATTATTACTGTCGAAGTACAGGCAGCTTGAAATAAGTGATTTATATCAGGAATATTCTGTAATAATTTAGGTTTCAGCTACTTCCAGATTTTACTATTGTCATACCCCAAATATCGGAAACTTTAAAGATTTCTAAACATCATGACTTTTAAGGATTTCTAAACCTAAACATTTTTAAAGATCACTAAACTACGTAATTTTTTCAGATCTCTAAACATCAGAATTTTTAAAGATCTCTAAATATCACCATGCTTAAAGATCTCCAAAAATCAGAATTTTTAAGGAAATGTATACATCCGAATTTTTAAATATTTCTAAATATGAGAATTTTTAAAGATTTTTAACCAGTATAATTTTTAAAGATTTTCGACCATTATAATCTTTAAAGATTTCAAAGCATCAGAATCTTTTATGATTTGTAAACATAAGAATTTTTATATAATTCCAAATATATTGTGACTTTGTGGGTTCGTGAAAATCAAAAGTCGAGGCTTCAAACACAAAAACTGCACTTTATTTTCCTAGCAAATACATTCTTCACATCACAATTTGCTAGCTAACCTAAAACTGTTTATTCTTCAAACAAAACACTCAACTCTCTCTCGCTTCCGGTAACGATCGGCCCCGAAGTTTTCCGAATCTCCACCGGCCATCATTTATCATCGGCTTCGCGAGTCTACCGCCAGGGTGACAATATTTCCTTGAACACAGATATAATGATTTGTGCAGCAAAATGAAGAGACAAAGTGTGAAAATATTCTATTGGGTTTGGTTTAGGCTTAGAATGTACTACTCACATTCCTTTTAAATATGCATAAAAATAGCAGCTTGAAATGTTTACACCTATAATGCCTTGTTTTCATGGCATAAATGATAATAGATAGTGTCCTGTACATATCAATATTTTATATTATACATTTAATTTTTAATATTTAAAACACTTTTCTGTGTCTTACACTTTCCTGTTCCATTTGGATCCTACAGTCAATCTCCATTAATGTTTCCTCTGATATATACCTCATCCAATCTTGTTTCTGTCAAGTCCTCATGTTAGCTTCGGCTTTCTCCTACATCCTTTTTGACAAGTCTCCCCACTATCATTCTCTCATTTGTCGAAAGAAAATTTGGGCTATTTTACAATGAGTGAAGTAATCTACATTGTATCTCCCAAAGAACGAAGTATATGATAGTCGTTCTTGGAAATCCTAATCAATCTAGCCGGGTTAATTGTTTAAACGCTGGTCTAGATCGTGGATTCAAACCCAGCCAAGACCAATAATTTTTAAAGTGTGCACAAAAGCGTTAACCTCACACCATAGATTTATTGCCATGTCAAACTCTGCCATTTACAGGATCATTAAGCAAACTAAAATTTTTATTTACTCCTGAAATATTTGCTGATAACAGAAATACATTTCCATACAGAGACATTTAGCTGTACTTTTCAATTATTTAAGTTCTATGTCTCTTAGCCTTCATTAGCTCAGGTGTTTTTAATCACACGTCTTCTCTAATGACCGTTTATCGTTTTGATAACCCAGGAGCTATAATTTCAAATCAACACCCATTCTGAATGGCCAAAAGAGGTTTCCTTAAGAGCTCGTTCATGTAATCCTTGATATTACACTACAATATTACAAATAGCATTTCTAGTTTTTGGTCCGCCTGGATATTTTATTTTCTTTACACCCAACATACCTGTCAAGCATTTCCCCTATTCCCCACCGTGGAGATAGCGCTGCTGAAAAACATGTTTATTCATTTGCTCAGTTGAGGGCTAGTAACTCCACATGGGAATTTTATTATCTATTTTCATAGTCGTCGATTAACCACAGAGTTATTACTCTTCGGATTCACATTGACCTATTTGGATCTCCTACACACCATATTTTAATCAATTAAACTATGGTATATTACCATTCTTCCCTGGTCACGGAAAGCGGCCCGGGTTCGATCCCACACATGTGGTGGGGATTTTAAGTCCCGGGAATGGGATATCGTGAGGAAAGTGAGGAGCTTACGTTATGTAAGCGGCCCGGGTCACAGAAACCAACATTCCGGCTGAGGAATGTCGAAATGCTGACCGCAACTCCTCCCCGTATCAGTTGGACGATCGTCCACCTCTGCCGTGCGTAAGTGAGCGTGAGGCCGGCAGTCGGGTTGGTAGGCCTTGGCCCTCTAAGGGCTGTCGCGCCATGGGTTACTTATATTATTATATTACCATTCTGAGATACATATAACAGACATTGTCCAATGAATTTAATGCTCTCGCAACTTGTACTTCCCAATGAATTATCCTGAGCTTAAGTCGGAGTCATCTTTGCTCCGATTCTTAGGAATTGTATAACTGGTGGCTAAGTGCACCAATTGCCACTCTTCCGAGGGTTCGAGAGTTCAAGGGTTCAAGGTGTCTAAAAAATAACTATAATTTTTTTTAAATATAGAATGTGAGAAACCATCAATGTTTTCATTCAACATACCATTTGTTTTCGTGAGGGTTATTCTCATTTCAGGCCTAGAATCGACCGAAATGGAAGTACAGATACCAGAGAAGGGAAGTAAAGTAGTGCGGTATTGCTCCATTGTTATTACCTCGTCCTTCTACTCGTCCTTACTGAAATTATACATTGATTTATATGACAAGAACAAGACTAATTGATGCCAAATGTCTAGTACAAATGCAGAAAATAGTTTGTACCCATTTCATTACAGATATAAACTATTGTAGCTGTGGTCTTTGACGTATATTGTTACTTGTAACATTCTGGATTGTGAATAAACTTTAGTGCCGATTTCTTCTATACTGTGTTTCAGTAAATGCATACTGATACAATTTCATAAAACTTGGATCTTTATTTTTTGACGTTTCCACGGAGCAGTGACAACAAAGTCCTCAGTGACATCGAGTTCACTTCCCCTGTGTACTGATGCATTTACAACCTGGCGATATTTAAGGTCTGTTCCCGGCAATCCATGTCCTGTTAACGGAAGGTGACGATAAGGCTATTGTGGTTGCAGCTGATATAAGTAATATAAACTATCATAATGATAACAGAACAACTAATGATTCCCTTGAACTGCCAAGGCCTCCTGCTAGAGGGTAGCTTTGAGTCACAAGCGAAATGAACTACTTCAATTCGAGTAACTCTGATAACTATTTAGTAAATCATTATTCTATTGAAATGTTTTTAAATGACAAAGTTTCTTGCCGTTGTAGTCTTTTAGACATAAATCATGGAGAATTCCATAAATATATCTACATTATCCTCCAGAATTTAATGAGTAACTGATATTTTGATAACGACTCCTTTGCATAAAAATCGAAATTACTGATTAAATACATAATTAGGCAGCCCGTAATTTAAATGAAATCCAGTTTGGTTAAGTGACACAAAACATTGATCCAGTAGCATTCTCAAAAATCGCATACACACATTTCAAGAATTAAATTTTCTTGATAGGGTGACTCGATTTACATGTTGCTGGAAGAGAAGCTACTTCCCAAAATACAACACGTGAATCTTAATTTAAAAAAATAAACAGTATTTAGGTACGTTCTTCCCAAACCAAAGGATTTGCGCGCGCGCGTGCGTGTTGATCTTAAACCAATAGATAATGGTATTTTACATACTCGTGCGTGAGAGTCTGTGTGTTTGTGAGAGAGAGAAAGACAGAACAGCATAACTCAAAACCAACATCGGTTAAGCACCAAACTTGGTATTCACGATCAGTTTATATCAAGAATGCGACAGGTCAATTATCATGAAAATCTCCCGTCAGACTACCAAGACAAGGTTTCTTTGCTTTTAATTTCCTGAAGAGCTAATATACAGAGTGAAGAAGAAAAGAAAAATAAACACCGACAACGCTTATTATATTGCGCAGGTCAGCACATTGATCATCGCTTAGAAGGACCCCATGTCCGAAAACGCACGGTTTGGATGTTGTAGAGCGTCAATGTTAGAGACTTAGTTATGTGTATGTGTGAGCGCACGTGCACAGGTCGTTCGAAGTCAGCAACACACGTTTAGTATCAACCTATGGGCTGGAATAAATGCTGACCATATCTGTATTTACTACCAAACAGACCTACAAAACCGATCTACCTCATATTTGTTACAGTTTTTTTTGCATATCTTATTGAAGTACATCCCACTCCATATTCGGCTGTTAATTTGGCTGCTACACGACGGAGCTCCAGCATACTTTGAGAAATGTGCGGATTAACCTCTGTTATATACCGCAATCAGTGGACTGGTAGAGGAGAACCAGTTGCATCGCCGGTACGATCTAGGATCTGGCACTTCCGGGCTATTTTCTGTGGGTTAGTATGATAACCATGGTGTACGCTACTCATGTAACGTACATGGAGCGATTGGCATCATTTAAGGTCAACTACACTTAGAGCATGTACGTGAAGCTCAGGGCTGCCGATGTCGGCTCTGCATTGTCGTAGGAGGTCCCCAGTTTGAAGCCCATTTCTAATGTTCTACTGCTTTTCACCACATACCCTTTTTTCCTTGTATCGAAGACATGTGGAAGTCCTTGATAGTTTACTGCACCCAAACCGTTCGTTTCCGGACTCGTTGCTGCTGGAAAAATGAGCCTTTTGCCGTCCTGCATAACAGTGATATTTGACTCAGCCTGTCTACTTAAGATAATGTAATGCAAATTGAAATTTTTATTTAGAACCTTCTCTCATTATGGAACATATTTTTTAACGTTCTAAGTTACATTTTATAATTGGTAACCCGTAACAGACAAAATCGCAGTAAGGTACTCCTACAAAATTTGTTGCTCTCATTAAAGATTTCAAGCTACATCAAATACAAAACTTTAGAGTCTTAGGTTTTTTAAGCTTTTGTTACAGGGCTAAGTCGTTATTCTTTCTCTCGAGGTAATACAGAAATCATGGTTTCTCAAAGCCAAAACACTTTTTAAATCCGAATATCGCTTAAGGCTGTTGTGTTATTATAAGTAAAACTTAGGTGTAATTAATAACAAGAGACTGAAGAATAACACTATGTCACAATAGTTTGTAAAGAAGTGTGCGATTTAACACAATCTAATCCTCCCCGTAGTGTATGTATTTCTCTTCTTGTGGTCAATGGAACCTTTTGACGTGAGGCGTGACGCTATTCTTGTGATTCCTGATTGGTCAGTGACTGGCTAATATGATAAGAGACCTCTTAATCATTACTAGACTGCCCATTAGAGCCGATTTGTTTTGAATGTGATCGAATCTGAGCCCACAGACTGGGAGTTTAACGTCGTGCTAACTGAACCATAACGGTGTGCAGTGATGCCGTTACCGGATCATTAGACTTTAGGGATCATTATGCAATTATGTGAAACCCCACGAGGTAAAGTACATCGTGATCTTGTTAAACACATATAGGAGTGGTAGTCTTTGTAGCAGTTTCGTATTCAGAACTCCATTGTCACAGATATGACGGCTGCATATGCAGCAGAAGAAGGGCCTAATTTCCAAATCAAAAGCTGATTAAAGAAATACATGAGCCTATGAGCACCAAATTTATTTAGTGTTAAAGTTTGAGAGGCAATTTTTACGGAATGTGGCAAACATTTTAAAAATAAGAGAAATGGGCAACTTTTTAATTTATGAACTTAAAATATATACATTGTCTTTCAATAAATGCTCAAAGTCAGTATATTATGAAAAAATTGCGTATTCAGAAACATCAACAGAGACCATCTGCCTTGAATACTGTAGCATATTAGAGCAGCATAGTATTTATAACTGGGAGGAATATAGGTAGAGCATCAAGCCCAGGATGATGGGCACCAACGAGAACCCAATCTCCAACCTTTCCAAGACACTGATGCTTATATCGACGGGAGGACCAGTTTTCCATTCAGACGGCCCGGGATGAACGAGCTCATCAGGAAGAGTTACTAGTCAGCCATTCAAAAATATATGAAAGCCTAATGGATAAAATTATAATATTTGCAGGGGGAATCTGGGATAAAAGAGGAAATCGCCCGTATCCGCTGACCGAATGTGCAAAACAAAGTTAAAGTTAAGGGTGGGTGGCGATATTGAAATCGAACTCGGATTATCTGAATGCGTTCCTGATACAGTAGCATACCATTCGCTCTATTTAAATAGTAAAGGGAGGTGATTCTTTCCCAGTGTGACGAAATTCTACATTATAAAAGTAGGCAGTTACATTAGGTCACCAGGTTGGGTGTATACGGCAGATACGAATTAGAATAGTCTGTGAATTGTCACGATCAGCAGCATTGGACGGTCAAAGCGAACCGATACAATTCTGACTATACTCCACATACTTGGTTTAAAAAATAAAGCCAGATTTTTCCTTCACATTGCGTTTACTTAGTTCGATATTTCATTGCTCCATAGAAATTCTTTTTTTAATAAATTAGACTAATTACAACTGAGCATATGCTCATCTAGTAATATACATTTGATATAAAATTCACTGTTAATGGATGGTCCTCCAGCGAGGACTCCCATATCATTACACACACTATATCTCGTGGTCCCTTGACAAGCCAACTGTTTTAAATCTTTTCAATCATCTCACTTGACACTCACTTGACACTTTCACCAATTCGGTATTTACGTGTTGTTGTACTCTTTTCAAATATTTACTGACTGCCTTTCTAAGTTCTTCAGCTACCGTATTCATTTTAAGATCCCTGTGTAGGTTATCATTTCGTACAAACCATTGTGCATTAACTGCTGCTGTTAAAGCTTTATTTTGAAACTGCTGTATACGTTGTACATTACTCTTCTTTGCACAGCCCCAAACCTGCATTCCGTAGGTCCATACTGGTTTTAGCAAATGTTTATATATTAATAACTTGTTATAAAGTTCAAGTACAGAATTTCTCCCAATGAGCCAATAAACGTGCCTGTATTTAGCCCCTTTCTTTTGTTTTCAATGTGCTTCTTCCAGTTTAACTTTGAATCCAGACTCATGCCTAGATACTTCACTGCTTGAGCTTGAGGAATTATTTCATTATTTATATTAACTGGAAGAGCACTTATTTTCTTATTTTTAAGTTAATATGTACAGATTTAGTCTCATTAAGTTGAACGCGCCATTTCTTTGTCCACTTAGTGACATTACTAAGGGCTTTCTGAAGTTTATTTGAAGACTCTTCTATTGTATCACCTACTGCAATTAATGCTGTATCATCAGCAAAATTTGGCATAGTTATTTGTTCTTCTTGTGGGATGTCCCTGGTGTAAAGAAGGTACAATATAGGACCTAGTACGCTCCCTTGTGGTACACCAGCTTCTATATTCATTACCCTGTTTTATTCTGAAGCTTCTTTCATTCATATATGATTTTAAAATTTGGCAAAACTGACTAGGCAAATCACGATGAACCTTACATATTAGTCCCTTATGCCAAACTTTATCAAATGCTTTAGCCACATATAGGAATACACCAGAACAGATTTTCTTTTCTTCCAATAATCTTTCTACGACATCAACAGTACGATTTACTTGATCGATTGTGGAATGCTTGCTTCTAAAGCCAAACTGGTGTACAGGTATAAGCTTACTTTCTTTAGTTATTGGTTTTATTTGTTTTAACAGTAACTTTTCAAATAGCTTGGCAAGCTGTGATAAAAGTGATATAGGCCTGTAAGATTCATTTTCAAATAGGATTTTTCCAGGTTTGAAGATCATTATCACTTCTACTCCATAGAAATGATGCATACAATTGATTGTTGCACGATAAATATACAGTGTATTTTAAAACCAAAGCACTTCCATTTTATGTGGCGGGTTTAAAACACGCACCTATATCCAAATTCCTAAATATTTTGTTGAAATAAGTTTTCTTTTATGGATTTACTTCCTGCGGTTTTCACTTTTAACACTGCCTTTCTTGCGGGAAAGTGTGCTCGAGTCACGTGATGCGATGAAGGTAAAACGTAAATGCTTCGGCTTGGTTATTCTCAGGTGTACTTCTTCACTTCAAAAGACTTTTATTACGCACAAATTGCTATTGCCACGCTTCTTATATAGAACTGCAGTGCACTGCACCCATTCTGTGAACACTACAGTATACTAGAGCACAATAATTAACCTGAAGTCATTCGTTCCCTCTGTATGGTAATTTCACTGCGTTGAAATGCCACCACCGAATTCGATATTATTGATAAATTATCCAATATCGAACATAGATGTAGTCTTTGCTAATGTTCTAATAAAATTATTAATATAATGGAAATTAGATAGGTATTTTATGAAGCATATATTATTGCGTACCATATCATAGCTAGGTCATATTTTTATTTACAACTCGTAAATAATTGAATTCGCCTGCGACACCTGCAAAACAATTGTGAATCAAGAGCATCATTCTCATTTGAGCATGATTTAGAGATAGCCTATCGTGATTGGTTAAAGTTGAACGGGAAGTGAATTGAATTCATTGTGTACGGATATATTGTCCATTAAGTGAACAGTCAAAGTAAATTGTTACTAAAACGGATTACGTTGAATCATGAATACTAGGTGAAGGTCACAGTAAAATGTTTGTGCCTGTTGTACGTTTAATCCTGAGCATCCCAGTGGCGGTGGCGGTGGTGGCGGCCGTGGTGAACGGTCAACTGTCAACGGAAATTATTAAATTGACTTCAGTCATGAAAATAAGTCTTATCAACTTTTCTGTAACTTTAAGTCTGATAAGTTTAAGTGTTCGTTGGCTGACCCTTCCTTAATATTAGGTTCAGCCCTTTTCTTCTTTCGAATTTTATATTAAATTACTCCATCGTTTCTCAAGTAAGTTTGTCTCGGATATAATCAGCATTGGTCAGAAGGGAAATCCATGTCATTAGATCTTATGGCATATAAAAGAATATTTACAGTGCAAAATTCGGGCCCAGCGCCGGCGCTCACACAGACCTGGAAAAAGATAGAGTCCGTGAAAAGATTATTATAACATACTATTTTTAGATTTATTATACATTTAGCTGATATCTCCGCGGTATCAGGCAGCGATTAGGAGGCGGCGAATTAATCGAAGTCAGATAATTAAAAAAGAACATAAATTAATAAAACTGTTTTGCTAAACTAATATAAAATCTTGTTATAATAATCTGAAATTAGAATGGACAGATTAATGATTAAAATAGCAGTTGACTTAAAGAATAAGAAGAGGGAAGTATAGAATTTAATACTATATGTATATATATATACTAACATCCAGGCAAGAAAGATAAATATGCTAGTAAAAATATGTACAAGTCGGAGAGACAGGAAGTAAGGACCGTTACCTTCTTTGTGCCAGTAAAAGTTCATTGTCTGAGAACTATATATATTCTTTCAGCCAGGAATGTTTTGGGACAAAGGACTTTCGAAATGCAGTTGAGCATGAACGCTAAAGAGATTTACTTCGCTGATTTGATAACGATGTGTACCGTTACAAACAACTCAGGGTAGGTGTTTCCCAACTCAGGGTGGGCGGAACGTCAGTGAGTCATATGCGTTTCGCAAACCAATGCGAAAATTTGAAATAAAATGAGAAACCAATAATAATGTAACAGTTGAGAACGGTGAGGTAGTTTGTTCATCTGATAAAGTTAGAGAGGTGATCAGAATAAGGTTCAAACTGAATGGTGAAGTAAGAAAAACTTTACTTACAAGTTGGTACTACGACAGGAACAACGTGTTCATGTGCAATGAGAAGAGGAGCGAAGATTTCGAAGTCTGAAATGTAGGGAAGTAAAGAATAGCGCAACCAGCGTAAGTGGAAGCAGCATTAGAAGTTTATTAGAGCAAGTAGTCGCCGTATAAAGAAGAGATGGAAACCGCATGGAAGTAACTTTAAAGAAGTAATCCAGGATTTCAAGTAAAATTGAATTTATGTTAGGAATTTTACTAACAGGTGGTCACCGATCCAAGTCGATAAGCAAACTTAGATTCAAGAATTAAACCAAATAATTATACAAACAAAGTGTTATTAATACGACTAGCCAACAACCACCAAAATCCATTTCCTACAACCATTCACCTGAGGATAAGAGAACTAATAGCTCCAAATAGAACCCAATTAATTTAACACTAGTATGCGGGTTTGCCGCAAGAGGAAGTAAGTAAAGTATTTTATTGCATGCAAAGATTTTTGATCGAGTTTCACCAAAACTGTATTGCTTGAAGCCCACATACAATACTTACACAGAAAAGGAGGTACACAAATCATTTTTCGTAATAGATGCAATAGGGACCAGGGATTGGACCAGTAGGAAAAAACAAAAAGACAAGCAACTGGAGGTTTGGTGACGCACGATTTTCAAACATGTACAAAATAAAGAAGTTTCCCCAATCAAACGAATTAAGTGTGCAAGATATGTGAACAAAATGTAAGCGTTATCATTTCAAAGAGCGTAAAAATGGAGATTATCGTTAAACAATTTCATAAAGTACAAAGCCAAGTATGGAATTTCAATGCCCTTTCGAACAGAATTTCACTTATTAAACTGTGAGATGAAAACAAATTCTATCTGTTCTAAAACTGAACCAAATTATGATTTTGAACGTTTAAATACTTATAATTTTTTTAAATGGAAAATCGGCATTCGGTTGTTTTTCCCTCTTTTCATGAAACTAAGAATAACATTTAAGCTACACTTATAGACTAACTTTTTAAAGAGTTGACTATCGCTTAAGCCTAACTTAAATTTTGTGTTTACATAGAAACATCTAAGTCCATTTCTAGAAATGTTTATATCGGTTACAGTGAACAATATAGAGAGTATGTTTTGAAATAATATTTTGTTGAAAGTGAAGATGGAGTTATGAGTGCAGTGCATATTTTCAACATTATATTAACTTATGTTCCAAGCAAATTTCAAGGTAGCTTTAATATTACTGACTCCTTAATTTTGGGTATAGTGGTGAAATATTACTAGTATTTTAAATTACCTATCTCTTGTGCTATTCACTCGTTAGCTTTTAACTACATTTCTGTGCTTCTCAACTGTATATTTCTACAGGTTAGGGTCATTATTCAGAAACATAACAAAGTAAACTATAAGCAACAAAGCCTCTAAGTAAACGTAGTAATATTTAATTATACAACATTCATTTGTTGTATACATGTACAGTTCACTAGAAACGCTATGTAGCACTTTTATCTACTTGTAATTTTTTCCTAATGTTACTTCATTCTCTGATGATGTAGGAGGTTTAAACAACGTAATTGTCCAATATGGACTCTATACACAATTTTGAATTAATTAGCTATTTACCTAGCTTTAGTTTTTATTGGGCTGATGTACGCAGTGGTATTGAACATCTGCGACATTGAACACTGAACATATAGTAAGAAAGATAACATATCAGGTAAATAACTTTCCTTTGATTTACATTAGTTACGGATGAATCATTCGACTAAGGGATATTAGAGACTAAAATTCCACTCTATTTAAGTTGTCTTTGGTTAGTTTATATAATTATTCTTTTACAAGGCTCAGTAGGAGTTACATATTTAGAATAACTTTTACTGACACTTAGTCTTACATCACCAAAGATTTGATAATGGTACTTTACAATTTTAATTAGTGAACATTAATGCAAATATGGTAATGTTTTCCCTCAAACAAAGATTATCAATATTGTTATATGCCATTGTAAAATGTAATCACGTGCCCAAAAAGTACACAAATACAATGACAAGAAATTTATTTAGATTTGTAGCAAAGCATCCAGGAGATCAATATTTACATGAATATATCGCCACGATTGATGCAATTGGCTTTACAAGCTCTGCAAATAAAGAAATTACTGTTAAAAGCAAAATGCATTTACCTCCGTAATATGTGGTTAATAAATTATTTAATTTACAGACGCAATGAAAAATTGTATATGTCCAGACAGCGCAGCAATCCACTGAGTTTATTTTATTAATAGCGTTGATAATATAATGGACATTTTAACTATTGAATTCATTATCCTTGTGTTCGCTTGTTAAATACGTTAAAATTGGCAAAGTATGCACTAACTTTGCTTTGAGCGCTTTCTCCTAAATCATCAATCTAAAAGCAAACAGTTGGACTATAAACAATCCACTTACATGCAGCAGTGTGTTCTTAGCATGAAACAAATTGGCTACAAACAGACCTTTTAGTTCCATGATTTTCCCTATACTTGCAACCCTGGCCGAATCATCTTTGCTGGAGCCTTAAGTAATAAGCATCCATTTTATATAGGTGTATTCTTGCTTAGAAATACCATATTTTGATTTACCATAATGAAGTCAAAAATTAAAGATAATTATTACAAAATATAACTATTTGTAACAACAACTTCACTTAACACAAGAAAATAGTGTCAGATTTCTTTATCAATTGAGATAGATTAATAAAAAAGTTGCTTGAGTCGACAGTAAACACACTTCGTCGTCAAGGATACCGGTTACCATGTTATTATGTTTTTTCTGTATAATCAAAATCTGAAAACGAAACAAACTGAAAAAGACAATCAACTGCTGGCATTTCCAAATTCATTATATGATGTTTATTTTTAAAAATAAATATCTTTTCTCAAACCAGTAAATCTACTGGACAATTTAATTGTTTTAATAATTTAACTTCAATCAAAGCATTCTCTTTGATTTTTATAAACTAGTGTAGATATACTGATGATATTTTTGCTGTTGTTCCTGATAAACAAATTAATGATGCTTTAAGATTACTAAATTTGAGATAAAGCTATAAAATTCAGAGTAGAAACTGAAATTAGTGGATTTCTTCCTTTTCTGTATATGTAAATAAGAATTAATAATAAATAATATTTTGGTTTTGATAGGAAGTATATTCATATCGATAATTACATAAAAGAATAAAATTTTGAACTCTTCTTCACATAAATTTGCTGCTTATAATAGTTCTATTTATACATGAATAAATATACCCCGGAATAAGGCGGAATTTAATATATAATATAAATATATTATTAATACTGCTTCAATTAAAGGTTTTAATAAAGACTTTATACAAAAGAAGATTGAAAATTTTAAATATAAAAGAACTGTTAATGCTGTTAATGCTACACTTAAAGATAAAAAAGGATTATACTTTTTAAAATTTTATTTACCATCCTTGGATTAATAAACATTTTCAACATTTAGTTCCTCAAAATAAATATATCATTAAAAATTTACTACATTTCTCTATAAAAGATAAAATTCTTAACAATAAAAAATCTATTATTTATCAATTTAATTGCTTAAATTGTGATCAGGTTTGTATTGGAAAGACGAAACGTAATTTGGAAACCAGAACGAAAGAAAATTTTCGTGACAATAACTGTAAAAAAACGCTATACATTAGACCATATTTTTCTATTACGACAATTATCGGAAAAGTTTTATGAACATGACACACAGCTCCATCAGCTGTTTGTAGATTTTAAACAAGAGTATAATAGCCTGAATAGAGATAAAATTTCTCAGATAGTGAGAGAGTTCGGTATACCACCGAAACTGGTGAAATTAACAAGAATGACTATTGAATTGATAAGATGTAGGGTTAGAATGGAACAAGATTTATCAGGTATGTTTACCGTGGAGAGGGGCTCAGTCAAGGAGATGTACTATCCACACTACTGTTTAATTTAGCACTGGGAAAACTAATCCGACAATTACCCATAAACCCTAGAGGAACCATACTTTCCAGGTCAGTAGAAATAGTGGCAAATGCTGAGGATGTGACAATTCTCGCAAGGAATATAAGAGCTCTTGAGGAAAGTTATGTAGTGTTGGAAGAGAACGCACAAGATCTATGATTGGTAGTGAACGTTAGTAGAACCAAATATATGAAGATGGGAGGTGATGGGGATGTGATAAGAAGAGAACCTACAGGTAATTTACATCTGAAAGGATATCAAAGAGTGGAAAAATTTAAATTCCTGGGATCTATATTAACAGTAAATAATTAGATCAGTAGAAATTCAAGATAGAATAGCAAGTGGTAACAGATGTTTCTATGCCTTGCAGAATATGTTTAAATCAAGGAGCGTCAGTAGGAATGCTACAGTTAAAATATATACAACAGTACTGAGACCAATAATAATATATGGTTCAGAAAGCTGGGTTTTGACAATCAGAAAAGAACAGTGTTATTACGGTGGGAAAGGAAGATTTTGAAAAATATTTTTTGGAGTGATAAGGGTCGTGGACGGATGAAGAATGCGGTCTAACTTGGAGTTACAGTGCCTATTTGGACAACCAAGTATAGTAGTGAAAATTAAACAAGGAAGAATAAGGTGGATTGGCCATTGCAGTGAATGGCGGAAATCAGTGCAGCTAAGAAAATATTCATAGGAAAGCTGGATGGCAGTAGGAGAAGAGGAAGACCCAGGAAAGGATGGGTAGATGATATAGAAGATGAATTGAGAAAGTTGGGGGGTTAAAGACTGGAGAAGAAAAGCAGATGATCGAGTAGAATGGAAGAGGGTGGTTAGGGAGGCCAAGGGTCTACATCGATTTGTTTGTGAAATCGATCTCAATCAATAAGAAAAATTGAGATCATTTTCTTAAGATAAGTGAAGTTTTTGTTACAAATAGTTATATCTGTGTAATATGCATTGCTTCACTGTAGCTAGCTTCATTTTCTGCGTAATGAAAGATAATGCTAATCTCTCAAGAAAAACTTAGAAAACTAGGTTCTGAAAAATGAGGAGCAAAACATTGTATATTTAATTTAGTGTAGCATTCATACCAATTGAGGCAATTAAAACAGTTCTCTCCTTTCACTAAAATAATTAAATTAAAGTTAATGAAAGGTAGACGAGAGCGTTATTAATACTCAGCATGTCTTCAGAAACTTGGGATGAGGGAAAAATGAAATGAAATGTGTAGTGTTTAACGCCCGCTTTTACTACATACGGCACCGCAGGTGATGACACTGATGATACATGAGACGAAGATGGAGCACCGGTGGAATGAGATGGCGGGGGAAACCGGAGATCCGGAGAAAACCCGCCCCAGCGCCATGTTGTCCACCACAAATATCACTTTGCGGTCGCCTGGGATTGAACCCGGGCCGCCTTGGTGAGAGCCAAGAGGTCTAACCACTGAGCCACGGCGCGGCCTCGTATGAGGGATGTGTAGGTATTATGTAATCATATTTTCTGTTAAACTATAAATAGTGTTAAAATTACAGTTTCAATCCTAAATGAAAAAAGTTTCCTATAAACATCTGTTAATCATTTTAAATGGTGAGTTAATTGCAATTGCTTTCACTATCAGCCTTTGTAGCGTAGCTCACGTTCAAGGGGTTCCGATTTGGAATCTCGATCAAGGTGGGTTGTCTTTATACGATTTTTCCCATGTTTGCACCAGACAAATGACGGGTAGGTTTTATTACATTACCTAATTTTTTCGCGCCATTTATTTGCCATTACCACCTGACATCCTCTCTCATCTGGTGGTCTCTTTGTGGTTAGAAGTGTCAGCGGGTGCCTCGGCGGTGCATGGGGGAATGATATGCTCTCCTCCAGTGCGACGGTCTCTGGTCTCCGAATCCCATCTGGTGGGAACCCAATCCGGGTCACAGTATGGTGGGAGCCTGTTGTCCTGGTCTACCGGGGAGTTTCCAAGGGGTTAAGTGTGGGGTCCGTTCCCTCTACACTGTCCTGGCTACTTGAGACCGTCACCCTCTCTCTCCTCTCGCCACATCCTTTCTCTCTGGTCGCTCCACTTGGGGCATAGGTACAGTAGACCAAGTTTGGTCCCCCATAGCGTAATCCACTCCAGTTGATTTATCCTAAACGACGAATAAAGGATAACTCTAAGCTATATAGAACCTGGGTTCATTTGAGCACCATTTCACCCATTTAATTTATTAATTATCCCATCTGACCTAACCGGTTAAAACGATGTCAGATCTATATACGAAAATGCCCGTTATCATTGAGACTGATTACAGGAATTAAGTCCTCCATAGCAATATTCGCTTTCATATTCTTTATCAAGGGTTGTAACAAACATTAGGGCTATATTATAATGGATATTTTCCTACACAAAATTGCTCCATTCTATGAATTTTCCTATGTAATTCCGTTTCCATATTAGCTGAAATTAATGCCTTCTCTTAGAGCATCCAATAATGTTCAATGTAATTTCTTTTGTCAACTCGTCGTGACAGCGCAACAAATCAGCTTTGGATTTATTGATATAGCATAAAGTGAGCTAAAGGCTCTCATACAGAATTATTAAAATATGTAAACGAAAAAACGGAAACGGCATATTTTCTGTACAACTAAAATCCCTTTAATACTCAAGCTAATCATATATTGTCTAACAACGGCAGAAAACTGTAAGTAAATTAACTACAGATTTACAAGGTCATTTCGAACTTTAAAAGCAAGGCAAGGGAATAAACAGTCAAAGGTTTATACCGATAGAAAAATGAGTTTCTTCCTCTTTTGATTTACGTAGTACTCACTAGACATTTATGCGCACAATGTGCAGAAATACTATCATTTAATTCTTTACTTTAAATATTTTTATGCAATATCTTGAGTCAGAGCTTTCTCTGCCCAATGAAAAAAAAAAATCAATTGTTCTTTCAAGAATAACCTTAATGATGACCTACTAACGGCGTATCAGTGTCTGCCCGTCCCGGTAGTGTACATGGTAGCGTGTCTGCCTCACGTTCAGGAGGTCCCGAGTTCGATTCTCGGTCAGGGTCAGCTTCCTGAATAAGGATTTTTTCCGTGGTTGTCCCTTATCCTTCAAGACGAATTTCGGGTAACTCTAAGCTCCCTGGACTCATTTGAGCATCATTTACCCTTTTTCATTCACCTTCAGATATGACTTAACGTTGGAGGACGTAAATTACAACAAAAGAATCATACTGTCTAATAAATGTTAACAAAGCTTAAACAAAACATGTGCGCACCTAAATAAGTAAACAAATATTTGTAATGTAGAGCAGTCGAATGCTACTTATTTTGACAAAAATACAAATAGAAGAGGGACAAGTCTAGGTTCACCTCAAACTTATTTATTTTTCATCAAAATCGCTAGCCCAATATAACCTACAATTACTTTGTTTTACACAGATAAACGGATTCAGCACATCCCTTCAATGATTCAATGTTTCTGTAGCACGCACCTATTTACGCTGCTGGTAATTGAAAGACCACAACAGTTTACGACCACAACTCAGTTATTCCAATATTCCCTGGTAAACTGCTCCACTGCTCAGTTCACACCACGGACTCCTCATCACGGAGCGTTATCGCACCTCACTGCACTGCTCTGTCTACTCGTACAACTCTAGTTTACGACTTATTCGTGAACTAGTTCACTGCGCAGATTCTTCAGCAACTCATAGACTACGCTTCAAGCTCGAAATTGACAATTAACCAGGCCTTGCACCGGTTCTTCAAGGAGCGACAATAAGCTTCTGGAACTCGAGACTTTCCTAATTACGTATTAGAACACCTGAAGGTATTTCTGTGGTAATAGCATAACTTGTCTTGGGCATCGGTCTCAGCCAGTACTGCCTCATGGAAGACCATTTGTGTCTTGCCCCTCCCACTGTCAATAAACAAGAAAGGTGATGCAATTTCCCTACTCACACTCAGCTTCTCGGCAGGCAGTCGGCTGCCTATGTGACTGTATTACTACTGAACGTACATTACTAGAGTTGGGCAATACTAAAAGGACGGGAATAAGAATAGAGAGAAATTTGAAGTTCTGGTATAACTGTATGATAGGGCAGAAAGGGGAATTATTGAATCTGTGCATGCAGCTACAGAAAAGCTTTAAGAACACAAATAGTTGGTGGTCGGAATTGGAAAGAATGGTATCGCAAATAGGTATGGGAGAGCGTAGGAGTCAAATCATAGCGGTTTTTGGAAGGAAGTAAGAACCAGATTGCAAGACATAGATAGGAAAGAGATATGGCAAAGTGTGGAAGAAAATAAATCTTTGAAGTTTTATAAGCAATTAAATATAGAATGGGGTATGGAAAAAATATATAGATCAGTGTGACAAAGCTGGAAGAGAAGGCATAGCATGGATGATAGTAGGAATACTATACTTACAAGGGTTGAGAAGTAATGAGATAGGAATATGTGAATTTTTGTGGAGATGAAGAGAGCACTGTTCATTATCTGATAGAATGTAAGGAGTTAACAAATTGCGGGAGAAAAGTATGGGATAACAAATGAGACAGTGTGAGCAAAGGGGCAGACCAGCAGAAGATGCGAGTCGCCCAGGTTTACCTGGACGGATAGTTTGCTGCCCAGCACCTAGCCTCTTAGTGCGGCTTTATCTGAGCAGTATAAAAGATATGTCGATTGTCGCAGGCGGTTGTCATGGGCAGTGCGATATCTAGCCTTAAATGGACGTTAGTGCCTCGTGGGGGGAGGGGGGGGGTTTGTGCTGTTCCGCCTGCCTGGGATGCATTTGAGCACAGTCCGCTTGACAGTCTAGAGGGAGTGAGCGAGCAAAGAGGTAGTGGCGGTACGCATGTTAACGGGGATGAGTGTAAATAAAAATAGATGTATAAGAGAATTCTTATATAAGTTAAGAGAAAAGTGGATTAGGGAAAAGAAGCGAAGGTCAAGAAGAAATCACACCAAGCTGCTCAAGAAAACCAAAGGCTGATGGCCAGGGAATCTGAGGCAGCGAGTAACTTTGGGTCTGCAATTTCATATATTTGCACAGGATGTAAATAGTGCTCGTTCGATGTTATTTATTGTAGTGGAACTGCAATTAAAACTGTAAAAATAAATTATATCATATCGTATCATTAAACGTAGAATAATATTAATGAATTCAGCTAAATATTATTGGGCAAAGATAGTGCCTAGTTTATTTTATACCTGCCAAAAACACAATAGACAGACGAATAGGTCAGGATAAACTATGCTTCATAAGTAACACTCTCACAGAATCATCATTTTAAATCAGCCGGTGAAGTTTATTTAGCTTACTTATGCTTAATATAATGATAATAGATGCGGGCTATTTTCCTATCATAGCATGATATGCTCACAAAATTTACTAATTATCGATTAATTGAAACTTTTCGTTTTGTTTTTTCCACAAAATATAGTCGTTAGGAGAGGTTGTAGGGTGGGAGGTTTACATAGGCTTAAGCAAATTCAAAATATCACCACGACTTAAAACCAGTACAATTTCCCATTGAGTTTTAGGATTAAAGCATTTCTTTAAAATATAGCATCTTTTTAGGATGCCTTATCTGTTTTAAATTTACAGATACGTACTTACATTCTCTCTAGAATGTCACATCAAGTGAAAGTTTTATATATTATTGGCACAGTTTTCTGGATACACACAAAAGAACTGTTACGCTTTGAAGCTATGCATTACAGCAACAGCATTATCGGTGCTTGGATTAGGAAGTGGCTTTGCTCTTAGACCTTACATGATTCATCCTCAGTTGTAGAGTACCACAAGATTGATTAATCTGCTCCCTTGGACCGTTGCCCATGTACGACCTACACTACCGTGAACTCTCAAGTTTATCTTCCATTTTTCGAGTTGGTTTCCCATGAGGGGCGTCGATCGGGAAGTGTTAGGTGCTTTGTGGTTTTCTCAGCAAGAGGTAATCCACGATGGATGTATAGAGAATATGTGGGCACAGAGAACTCAAAATTTCTAGATACCAACACACAAAATGAGATGTGAATTAGTTTAATATATCTTCTCCTTTTGTCAAAGATAGTTACAATTACTAAGTTGAGATATTTCAGAGCACACGAAACAGCTACATTGACAGGTTCTTAATACTAAGAAAGGAGAATGATTAGGATGAAAACATATGCCACATCCAGGGAATAGCAATAAGAACCATATCAGAGCGATATATGACACAAATAAGAAAGAACAAACCACAAAATTTATATACCAATATTGTACTTGCTTAGGCTTTCACGGCCGGCGTTAATCCAATAAAATGTATTTCCCGGGCTTGTGGTCCGTGGTTCAAAGGATGAAACTTCTCCTGACGTTTCGCCCATAACTCCGACGAGTATCTTCAGAGGATGATTCTAGCTCGGTACTTTCCAGCAAGTACCGAGCTAGAATCAGCTTTGAAACCAGCTTTCGTAATTTTGAATTAAAATTACATATTTTTCACACGTTACTATGCCAAATAAAGTGAACTTCCTGCAACTAGCCCGTGAAGCCCTCTTTGGAATGGCTCTTGTGTAACTGGGTATAATTGATTAATTATAAACATATAAAATTATTTAACTGTAAGTTAAATATAAACATCACTAACACCTCAGTGTATCTAAACTTCTGTTCACCTTAACAATTGGATTTTAAATAGCTGTGTAGCTTTTCTGAAGTGCTATATCGAACGGTGTCAAGTAAGTTATACAGTGTTAAACCTCATCGGTGATAGACATTTAAAAAGTTGACAATCGCCATTTATATTCCCCCTATATCTATAAGGAAATACGTAATGAATGTAAACTTGTAAACCTGTTCATCTCAATTAACATAAAGTAGACAAGGACAACGAATAGCTTTTAAACTGAAGTAATAAAGAAAATCAGTGAATGCAATAAATGGAATTTGGGTAATGTAGGCTCGAAATAAAAGAATTCGAACAGTTTTAGGAGACATTTTCTGGGCTGTAGGGTAAGTGGCTAATGGAAATTCAGTGATCTATGAGAGAACATTTTAATCGTGGATTACTATTCCGACCGCAGCACAGCAGGCAGCGTTTGGTTGAAGTGTTTCCAAAACACAGTTTTCACATTGAGCTAAAAGCCTCATTGCAGTGGTATGGGATACAAATATAACGCAATTACTCTCACCTTTACCTCTCTCTCGCTCTCTCTCCAAATAAATGCAAATAACAATAAAGGGGCGTGTGGGGTAGCAAATGTACATCCGATTATATTACCATATCCAATTAATCAAGAGGACAACTCACCTCAATCTGTGCAACGGAATGACTAAATGTACTCACACTTGAATAGCATAATATGCTTGTATTTACATCTACAATAACAGGGAAAGTTATGATAATTTATTGAAATTATTAAGAAAACAGTTAAATAAGTTATGGTCCTTAAACACAAGATAATCTGCAGTTTTCTTCCCACCACTGCGTACTCGTAAGTACATTAAATATGTATTTTATCAGCAAAGATATTTAATTCCAAGATTTCATAGCAATTTCGATATTACAAAATTCTTTATTTATTTGTTTATTTACTTATTGATTGATTGATTTATTGGTTGATTTATTGATTGATTTATTGATTGATTTATTGATTGATTTATTGATTGGTTTATTGATTGATTGATTTACCTATTTACCTATTTTTTATTTATTCATTTTATTTTTATTCATTTATTCATTTTGTTTTTATTTATTTATTCATTTTGTTTTTATTTATTTATTCATTTTGTTTTTATTTATTTATTCATTTTGTTTTTATTTATTTATTCATTTTGTTTTTATTTGTTTATTCATTTTGTTTTTATTTATTTTGTTCTTGTTAATGTAGTTATTTTGTATTTATTTTTATGTATTTATGTATCTATTTGTTTGTGCATTTAGTTATTTATTTGTTTGTTTATTTGTAATGTCTGGGAAGTTTCACGAAAGTTTGCGCTCTCTGTGAACAGAATAAATAAAAAGCGAAAGGTCTAATTAACACCAGTTTTGGTATTTAAATTTAGCGATTTTGATGAATGCAACACCTACACTTCCAAACCAACCCTACTAAACTACTCTTTGTAGACTTTCCCCTTTTTTCAAAAATGAATCTAACGATTTTGGAAAAACTCATATTTGACATTTTTGATGAATTTCATGTTTACATTTAAAGGGCCACGCTGTGGCTGAGTGGTTAGAACGCTTGACTCTCATTAAGGCAAACTGAGATTTGTCGTGGACAATACGGAGCTGGGGCGGGTATTCTCTGGGATCTACGTTGTCCCCCGCCACTGCATTCTACCGGTGCTCCATCTACATCTCGTGTATCATTGTCACCGCCTGTGGTACCGCATATAGAAGGAGGGGGTGTTAAAGCATTACACACACTATATATAATATATGATATATAACATATATAAAATTCCTCTGGATTAACCTGTTAAATCTAAATTAATTTTGTATAGGTGGTAAAAGTCAAGATTATGTTGCATAAAAATGTGGAATATTTCCATATTTCCATATTTCCCATTTAATAATTTGGAGTTGCTCCTCTCCAACGTATGTCTTGCTCCGTTATTTAAAAGTTTCTTAAATGGCAGTTCAGTTTCCTTCTTGTTCTGTTAGTCATAGAGTTAGAGCAGCTTACAGAAGCACACCACCGTATTCCTTTAGTGCCCCGTAGCTTCAAAGAATAATACAATAAACAAGGAAATGTTATGTCCATTAACTTTTCAAACGTCAGATGTTTTACTTGCGGTATAGACAACTGAATCACGGCAATCGTGTATATTTTTTGTGCTATTCTGTTATTTTGTAAGTTTATTATTAGGGCTTGGAAGTTGATGATCCGAAAAAATAAGAAAAAATTACCAATTAAATTCCCTTAAATTTGGTGAAAAGATATCTTTAAAATTTTAAGAGAGACCGTAAATTCTATTTACAATTTAACGTCCAAACTAACGTGTATTTCATTTTGGTTAATCATTATAATTATAAATATTTTGTTAAGTATCTCATACATATTTATGTACTTAGAAAAATGTATATATTTTATCACTCAGCATTACAAAGGAACCGTTGCCATTCCTAGGTGTTCGGGTTAGCAGAAACGCCGACTATCTTGAACATGCCTATACTTTAAAAAGCTCCTCTCTACTTCAGCTGGTGCTATGGACTTAATCTTGAAATGACCAATGTCCTCTTTTGAAAAACCTTCTTCAAAACAACTGAAGTAAATATGTTCACCTTGCAGAAATTTCTCAATTTTACACAACGATACCCATTTTTTCTAATATATTTTTAATTTTCTCCACAATTTCATGACCAGTTTACTCACTTTTGGCACTTTCGTGGCTTGGTTTGTGAGCAGTAAAATGTTGACTGTATGGCGGATGCAGCTGAGCGTTGCTCTCGCCAGCAAATGTCTGTGAGGAATGTGCTGACATAACTCCAGCGTTATCTGAGAAAGATTACAGCTCTACTTTCAACAAATCAACAATGTTTACTGTCCTCTCATAAAACATGCACTTCTACACCGACTAAGTGATGAATACAAAATGCGAGCAACTGAACAGAAATTGTTTTCAATATAGATGGTGCATCTGTTTATGAAATCGCGAAATGATATAGCAGTAGTTCCCCTCTGACCCATCCAGAAAAGCATCCGCCGCACACGTTTTGATGTGAGAGCAAGTGTTATTTTTCTTAACGGGAAGAAACAGCATCATTATCTACATCGATAATACTACACACAGCAGAATTCAGTAAGTAGCCTCAACAATGACTATTCATGTGACAATGATTAATGAAACATTAACATAAAGATATGCTTAAGGTATACCTATAGAGCGCACAAAAATTAATAGTAAAACGTACATAGGGCCCATTGTTTATTATAAATTCAGTTTTTCCCTCAACCATCATTTTCAATGTGTGCATAAGCGATTTGCTTTTGTTGTATATATTCTGAACAGCTCTAGCAAACTGGTCTTGTTGAAACATAAACAAAGGTATAAAATCGACTCGTGGGTATATGAAATATTCATTATAAGAAAAGAGAAAATAACTCTAATGTAAAATTCAAACAATGCAATGTACATAATTTACTGAGCCTAAATGTGCAGTGACCCTCAATGAGCTCATGCGTTCTCTTCCATGTAAGATAATGTGCTACAGTAAAGTTTTATTGTTATGTACATTTTTCACGCTCTTTGGAAGTGTTACTATATTCTTTCGGTAATAGGTCCGCTGATATGCTTGATAAATATACTTAAAGTTTCTCCAAAGTAAAGTTTTGACGGACGCGCTGCTTTAGAATACCTATTTCTTGCTTATGTGTTCTTCTACGCTTCCTGTGTTCTACGTCATTGTTTTTCAGAAATCCTGTTAAACACACGAAAAGCACGCTGAATACCAGTTCCGTAATAGGGCTAAAATATTTGTGGATCGAACATATTATGCCCCTAGCATGTTGAACGGGCATCGATTTCAGAAATAAAAATTGTTAAGTCAGCCTTTTTGAGTTGGATGTTAAGTCAAGTGGTTGCTGTATTAGCGTTTGGTGGTGCAAATACACTGTACCACCCAAGCTCTTTCATATGAGCTAATGATACATTTTAGATTAGACTTCTTTAGACATTCCTTAAGTGCTTTTTCGGAACGTTTATCTGTACTTCCCAACACCAAATCACTCTTTTAAGCCTATTGACAGGATTTTGGCAATGTTGTGAAGGAGAAACAACAATGAATAAAGTCTTAGCCCCTTCCACATGGGTGAAACTGATCAAAGATTCACTACAGAAGAAGCCCATTATTGTTTCCTTCTCAAACGCCCACTGAGCGATGAAGGGGAACATGATGTCACTCCAGTTGTAGTTTTTGACGTCAAAGATGCCCTCAACCATGTCCTTGTAAGAAGTATTCCTGAGTTCACTTTAATCCGGGGTGTGCTTTTCCTAAAAGGATGTGTACCAGAGGTTCGTCACACAATGTCTTCCTCACTTTATTGTTCCCAGAATAGTACGAAAAACCTACCACATAGGCTTCGGTAAATTAAGAAAGCAAAATATTACGATGTTCGTTCACTGCTAGAACATGCCCCTCTGCCATATGACACAATGACATATGGAAGTGATGTAGAAGATGATGTAGTAGAGATGGAGTGATATTTTGACGTTAATGGTGTATGTCAATCCATAAAATGCATACTGGATTAATCCATAGTGGAGACGTATTGGTGAAAATGAAGTAACAGTTCATCCATTGCTACATATTACAATAGTCCTGCGCCGTGGCGTGGTTGGTTAACGCAGCATGCCTTGGTCCCTGGCCACGGAAAGCTGTCCGGGTTAGATCCCACCCATGTGGTGGGGATTTTAGGTCCCGGGTATAGGACCGGTGCCCACTCAGCATCGTGAGGAAAGTGAGGTGCCTACGCTAGGTAAGCGGCCCTGGTCAAGAAAACCAACATTCCGGCTGGGGGATGCCGAAATGCTGACCACAGCTCCTCCCCGTATCGGTTGGATGATCGTCCTTCTCTGCCATGCGTAAGTGGGCGTGAGGCCGGTAGTCGGGTTGGTAGACCTTGGCCCTCTAAGGGCTGTCGCGCCATGGGTTATTTTACATATTGTATAATGGAATATTGTATAATGGAAAAACTAGAATGGTAAGAATCATAATCCTGTCACATATCCTGCCACTTTAACACAGTACTTTGTACCTTCAGACGGACCCCTGTCATTTGTATTAATATTTCGGTATTTAAAATTACATTTTTAAACTTTTTCCTGCTCTCCTGCACAATTTTGAAACAGTGACTTAGCAAATTCTGCTTCTGACCGCTTCAATCATTATACACCAAAAATAATGAAAAATACAATTCCTCTAACTCTAAGAGTATATCCTAGCAAATTCAAGCAATTATATAAACATATCGCCATTACAATCAAAACTGTACCCTATATATGGGGCATTCCTAGAACAGCAGCAATGCTGTTTTATGAAACTTTTCCCATGCATAGTTCAATTGTTCGTAACAAAGCAACTGAGAAAATGATTAATGTACCACTATTTATCCTACTTCGAGATTATGGATAAAGCATGCCTAAGTATACCAGGGTAAATATATATTTTGTGTAATATTAAATTACTACAGTACCCTTCTAAATGGATACTGCTATTACTGATGTTAATATATAATAAAATGCCCAGGTTATATTCCTTTAAAGCCTTTTTGTATTCAATCGAGGCCTTTCCTACTTGATATAACGCATAAACAAACTTATTGAGAAATGGCAATTATTAAATCTTAAATGTTTAAGACCTCATAAATCCACAGACACCCTGCTATCTGCTATCAGATACAGTTAACAGACTTTGGAAAATAGTAACAAAAACGAAAAACAAAAGTTATCAGACCCCTCAATATGAACATTTGAATTACTAAAACTGAAATTGAGATTCAACAGAGCGGTTAATATAATGTTAAAACTAGTGCAATTTTACTGTAGTCGAGGTTGGCGTATACAGAAAAAGGATAAAAATAAAACTGAAAATGTAGAAATAAAGGCCAGCAGAGTTATCTATAAGAAATAGAATGAGAAGTAAAGATACAAAAATTGAAATTTATAGTAAAAATAGTCAAAAGTAAAAATAAAGGAAGCAGTACGTTATTCCAGTGCTGTGTGACCGATTGACAGATTAACGAAGCAAGCCTTTAGTAATCATCTTGAAGGAGGACGAGATATAAGTGAGCCGAGGACCATCTAAGTACACCTTTCATGCGAAACAGGATTAAACCAGTAATCTTTGGAAAGGCAGGAGGACGCGAGGTAGCAGAGAGTAACGAATAGAACTTAATAATTTAAATGTACTTTAATATATACACGTTTTGTGGCTTTTTATAGCTATGCTACACATTTTACTAAAAATAATTATGTGATGATTTTAGTCCGTTAAAATGCTTCCTTGATTTGGAGGTAGCCAATGTGAATGAAATCTCGAAACACACCACATTGGATCCTCGTTTAGATGGTAGAGTTATGTAAGTTCAGACACCTACTGGCAGACATGGAGATTTTACAGTAGCCTTTTATTAAGTGTAATAAAAATTATTTAACATCAGTGAGATGTCTAACGTTTGGTAGAAGAAAACATTTGTCAGCTACAGTGTAGATGAAGTCTTTACAGTGAATGGGTAGGGCATTGGCCATTACGGCCAGAAACCGATTCATGTTTCATGAATTCCATAGGTAAAATATAGTTTTATATTTTTTATTTTTATGAGTCGCATATATTCACTACATTTCTTACTAAAGGGATTCTGGGCACATATTATATAACTTGCATTTTATTTAGCACTGTAGACCTGAACTATTTAAAGGGAAAATAAACACTTCATACATGAGAAAGAGGCGGAAATTAAAATGTATTAAGTTTAGTTTGTATTCATTTATTATGAGTTTATACATTTGCTAATATGTATGATTGAACTTATTCGCATAAAAGTCTATATCGCAACATTTATTTAGGTGTCTACTGTAAAGAACTACTATTTATGTGATAGATAGACAATATAAACCATATATAAGTCCAACGAGTACTGAACTTCAGATAAAAAAGGATTATGTAGATTTACTACATGGTAGAGCGAGAAGGCGTATCGAAAAAAAATTCTCAACACAGGCGTTTACCTGAGCTTATCGCACATAAACGAGTCCAGTGTATGTATAGTCTGTTCAGACATAATCATGTGTTCCCGGACAGCAATGTGTCATACATCGGCAGGCGCAAGAAAACATATCATATAGACACACGCAGCTTCCAATCGCTCTATTTGTGTTTCGTAACTTACTATACATCAAATTACTAATATTTCACTATTGTAATCGACCAGATAAGATCCAATAAGAGACGACCACAGCGCTGTTCACCCGAAGGTAAATACGCCTCAACACACTGTCGAGTAATACGTATCACCATATTTGCCAGAAAAAACATAATGTATATTTGCAATTTTCTTTGAAATAACAAGCTTTTATATCATTTGAATTAAATGCAAAAATATTTGCCGTATAAGAACACGTGTTGTGCAATTGAAATGAAGCAAATTTATCAATAGTAACTGTTACCTTTGATCACTGTCTTAAATTTACCCATTTGGGTTTCCTGCGTTAACCAATTTTATATAGTATTAATCATAGCACACTATTCACAGAAATGAAGCAGTAACATAAGTTGAGTAATAGCTTTAATATGAATCTTTTGCGCAAACAATTCATTCATTCTCAATTATAAATGAACTGAAACTAAGTTTTGTTTCTCTGATATAAACTTAAAGGAATGAAAAAACTGAAATACATTTACTACATATAATGAGTAGGAAAATAAATCTCTCTCTCTCTCTCTCTCTC